>JARVLU010001073.1:15804647-15815730 GCA_031762415.1 Simpsonichthys santanae | reverse complement strand
GGAAGACCCAGGACACGCTGGAAGGACTATGTTTCTCGGCTGGCCTGGGAACGCCTTGGGATTCCCCCAGAGGAGCTAGCCCAAGTGGCTGGGAAGAGGGAAGTCTGGGCCTCCCTACTTAGGCTACTACCCCCGCGACCCAACCCCGGATAAGCGGAAGAAAATGGATGAACTAGTCATATTTTATACAGATGAAGCAAAGCTCAATGGACATTCAGTCTCTTGCTTTCTCTGTCTCGTTTGTTTCCAGTGAAGGCAGTAATCTGACTCCTGCTCATCACTACAGTGACTTTCGCTTTAAGACCTACGCTCCTATTGCCTTCCGTTACTTCAGAGAAATGTTTGGCATCCGGCCAGACGACTATCTGGTCAGTACTTGCACAAAGCACCGCCTGCCATTTGCTCTTTTTATGCCTTTGTGTTCATGTATATTTGTCCAGTGGCTTTTATGCATTTATTCCAGGAGCTTTCATCATTTGGTGCATGGAACAATGACTGTGTATTTTTTTTGTCTGTTTGTTGGATGGATATTTGTTTTAGAGCTACTTTATTGTTTGTATTATCGTATAAGTTGCTTTGTTTGCAGTTCTGTCTTTCTTGACACAGAGAGCCTAAGTCATGGTCTTAATCTGAAGCCACAGTCATAAATATTCTTGTGTTTTTCTCTGAAATCCTTTTTTCTAATATATGCATTGAAGAAGCCTCCACCAAATAGAAACATGTTTCTGTAGTTGAGCAATGGCTTTAAGTAACTGTAAAGACGTATCTATTACATCAAGATTTTTTTTGTTTGTTTGTCTTTGTTCTATAGGTATTATATTTCTTACCTTTTTTAGACTAAAGATGATGTCTGAGTGTATAATAATACAGTTTGTTTTGTTTCTTTAAAGTATTCTTTATGTAATGAGCCACTGATCGAGCTATCAAATCCTGGAGCCAGCGGATCCATCTTCTATGTTTCTAGTGATGATGAGTTTATCATCAAAACGGTTCAACACAAAGAGGCAGAATTCCTCCAGAAACTCCTACCAGGTTACTTCATGGTGAGTCTGGAGAAAGTAGCAAAATTTGAGTGTGTTTAGACAGCTAATTTTATTTTTATGCACTAAATAGAATACAGTATTTATAAATGAAGGAGGGTTAATTTCATGCCATGGTTCTTAAAATGACAATACATTTATTGGGCCCTCTGATAAAAGTCCAATAAAAATGCAATTTATAAATAAGTTTTTTACTTCCACTGCATCAAATCTTTTCAACAACTTCAGATCCAACAATAGATATAAAGATTTTAATTATTTTTCTATTCACATTTTTAAAACTTGTGATTTTTTTTTTTTATTTATGGGAAAAACACAACATATGCAATATTTTCAACAATGTGCCACGTGGATTACTGTATTTGGTATGAGCTTATTCCAGCCTTGACCAATAATTGACAACATTGATTTTAATGTATTATTATTTTTGGAGAAATTACAGTTTATAAATAAACAAAAACATACCTTTCACCCCAAGGCCCAAAATGGTCCCTCCTAAAAAACTGTCATAAGAATGCTATAAATCACTTTTATTTATCTACTTTACTGCATGAAATATTTTAAATAACTTCAGACGCAATCATAGAGATTTTTTTCTTTTATTCTTTGTTTTTATGCCCTTTTCATTATGAGCGTTTACAAATCAAGACATATTCCACTGATCATGGTGAGCTGTGTTTTACATGCATGTGCTGCACATTTCATGCACTGGTTCCACACCCTTTTGGCTGTGTCTCCTTTTCCTTCGTCTCATCGTGGACCTGGTCCTGGTCTTGTACAACCGGCTAGCTGCAGACGGTCCTTTGGGCAAACGGCTCCTCTTTGCCGTGGTTGGATCTGCGTTAGTCTGGCCAAGACAATTTGTCATCAAACTCCAGGGCCAGATTCATCTGCAAATATCTCTTCTGGGACATTGCTGCATCGATTGCACGGACTGTCTCATTGTCCCACAAGCTTTTTTTGATTTGTGCAGTGACCTGAACGTCCTGCCTTGATCAGCAGCCCCATGTAGACCCGCTGCTCCTCCACACTAATATCCTTCCATTCACTCACTGACCTCCTTCCCTGCAGGTTCGTGAAGAACAGGATCAGCTGCAAATGTCCTCAGTGAAGAAAAAGGTCAAATGTACTCTCAGGGCTACTGATCCTAGCAAGTGCAAAATAAGTTGGCCCTGGGGTCAAGATAGAAGGCTGTAAAAGGCAGAGCCTCTTCATGTATTGAAGTCCACAGGGTTTCCCCATTTTTATTTCCATGGAGAGGTGTCATTCTCCACTGCATGTTCCTCTTCTTCCTCGTCCTCTTCCTCTGAGCTACAAGACCCCTCTGTGACTGGCAGGAATTCCTCCCTGATCCTTCCTGGTCCTCTGAGGAATCTTTACTGCTACTATCTTCCTCATTATGCTCACCCTCCTCAGAGGACTGCAAAATTGCAACTAGCATTTCCACTACTATCATGGCTGTCTGCTGGAGAACTGACCAGTCAGACATGGCTGCAGACTACTCTTGTAGACTTCAAAACATGCACCTGTGTAAACGTATTGCACCACGTATCCATTTGACATGACTCAAATGGTAAGATCGCTCCTCCCACGCTGAAATGTAACCCAGTGTGAGCTAACAGACAAACAAACCAACAAGATAGCTGTAATGGTGGAGGTAGTGAAGCTCACAGCGTTACTTAAGGCATTTGGTGAGGCATTTCTGCCCTATCAGCCAACATTAAGGCAAAAAAGACCAGCAAAAACCATTACAAAGATACTACGGTAAAAACTTGAAATACCAGTTACTGCTTTTTGACATGCTTATCTACCATTTTACTGTCCAAGATGAAATGTAAAAAAGTTACTTGTTAGATTTTTTTAAATTAAAATATGTTATGGCATAAATTTGTTATTCCAGTGTTTCCCATACCATTATACAAGCATGGCGCCTTGCCCTGTCAACAGAAACCAAACACTTATAACTGTCCATATTGGGACATTTTTTTAGAACCTCCAACTTGTGGAAGTTCTCATCATTTGTAATTAATAATTATTCATTTAAATTTAAGAAATAATGTATTTATACAATTTTTCATATTCTTTCTTCCTTCCAGAATATAAACCAAAACAAGCGAACCCTGCTCCCGAAATTCTATGGACTGTATTGTGTTCAGGCTGGAGGAAAAAATATCCGTATTGTTGTCATGAACAATCTTCTGCCTCGGATCATCCCCATGCACCTCAAATATGACTTGAAAGGCTCCACCTATAAGAGACGAGCTTCTCCTAAGGAACGAGAAAAGACTGTTCCCATTTACAAAGACCTGGACTTCATCCAGGACATGCCTGACGGCCTGCTGCTGGAAGCAGACAACTTCAATGCTCTGTGCAAGACGATTCAGAGGGACTGCTTGGTGAGTCTCACAGGGACAATTGTTTTTTCATAGACTGTTATTCCAGTATCATGCTCTGAAGTTTGCTAAAATAACAGACTTGTTAGCTGCTAAGGACCGTGTCTTTAGCGATATGATAAGCTGCTGCTTTATTAATGTTGCGCTGTCTCTCACTGTTCCTCTCGTAAGGCACAGCATGGCTAAATGAGTTTTGACCCGTGGTTTGTCTCAGGGAAGGAGGCTGAAGTCAGCCAGAGCTGCAGCTGCAGCTTCACATACGCTTCATACTCCATTTATAGCGCTGTTTTAAATGGTGAAAAAGATTCGTAGTGCCAACTTTTGTCAGGACTTGTTTTCAGCATTGCCTATAGAAAACATTTTTCTGCTGCTCATCTGACAATTTAAATCCAACCATCTCCAAATAACAGCCATTGTTTATCTTTTTGCTCAGCAGCTAAGCTGCTCTTCGAAATCTCCCATTTACTTGTTGTGCTTAAACTCCCGCCCACCTGGAGAAGCGGGAGGAGTGCGTGAGGGTGAGAAGCTGGGTTTGTATTCAGTGAGGGAGAAGAAGGGGCCACGTGCAGTTGGTGTAGACGGTAGAAAAATATGGTAGAAAAAGACAGATTTTCAAGTCTAATAATACTTGATGGTTGTGATAGAACAATTTTAACCATTGTAAATTGAAAAACTCTCAATACATTGAGTGTATTTAATACATTGCCCAGCTCTGCTATGGATGGCTTTGATCTACTCTAACCTGTTAATTGTATGTATCACAACTAATATACAGCATTTGATTGAAGTGTGGGGTTTTTTAACCAAATTTTGTTGAACAAGTACATTTCCTACTGATTCAGTTCTAAAAGTCTTAGAAAAATGATTTGTCTCATGGAAACAAAATCTTGGATGGTACCGGAGTTGTCACACTCAACCATCATCATCCATCCGTCCATTATCTGCCACCTGTTTTAGAGTTATCGTGGGGGCAGCAGCAAAAAAAAAAATCTATACAGTATTGGATTTGGGCCACATTAGCCTGCAGTGTGAACGTAGCCATAGTCTCGCCAGCACTTCCTGGGTCTTTCCTTGGGTCTCCTCCAGCTTGAACATAACTGGAACACCTCCCCTAGGCAGGTGTCCAGGGTTCATGCTTACCAGTTGCCAGAACCAACTCAACTGGCTCCTCTCGATGTAGAGTAGCAGCTGCTCTACTCACAATTTTCTCCTGGACAACTGGTAAAGAGTTTGTAATACTAGCTACCGAGCTGTCTGTCAGTCTCATTCCCTGTTCTTCCGTCACTCATGAAGAAAATCCTGAGATACTTAAACACCTCAACTTGAGGCCAACTGGAGAGGATAGTCCACCCTTTCGGCCTTAGATCTGGAGGTGCTGATCTTTGTCCCATCTGCTTCACACTAAGCTGCAAACCGCTCCAGTGAGAGCTGGAGATCATGGCACAATGATGCCAACAGGAGAAATCCTGATGCTACTGAACCTCACCTCTTCCGTCTCTGGCTGCACCTTAAAATTCTGTCCATAGAAGTTATGAACAGAGTTGGTGACAATGGGCAGCATTAGTGGAGTCCGACTCTCACTATGAAGTGTGGAGGTCCAACTTATTGTTGGTAATTCAAACCAGACTCTCACCATTTGTATGTTGTCTTGATGTTGATGTGAGTTTCTTTTTTATTTTCCTCTTTGGTTGTTTTAACTCTAGAAAAGTTTAAAATATTTGTTTTGTGATGGAATGTGATTTATTTTGAGCATTTGCATGTTTTATTCAGCTCCTACAGAGTTTCAAGATCATGGATTACAGTCTGTTGATGGGCATCCACAACATGGAGCAGGCAAGTCGAGAGCGGGAGCGCAGTGGGGGCAGCTCGAGAGACGGTGCGGTGTTGGAGGGTCCTGTGACCCCAGATCAGCGTCGGCCTCAAATTCAGAAAAGTTTGTACTGCACAGCCATGGAGTCCATCCAGGGGGAAGCTCGAGGGAAGGGAGCTTTGGATTCAGAGGATCAGTGAGCGCTTCTGTTTGAGCCACTTGTGTGTTTGTAGTGAAATCTGCAGCTGTGGTACTGACAATCAAATAACACGTTTATCTGGCCATGACTTTTCAGTGTGGGAGGGATTCCAGCTCGCAATGCAAAAGGAGATAGGTTGCTCATCTACATTGGAATCATCGATATTCTCCAGTCCTACAGGTAGGTGTTTTGGGATTTTGAATGAAATCTTTATTAAATACCCCTGTTATTAACTGCTGCGAAAACAACACATCAATTATAAACATGCATGTACATTGCACTGAGTAGTTTTATTGTTGTTTATACGATTTAGATTTATTAAGAAGTTGGAACATTCTTGGAAAGCTTTGGTCCATGATGGGGTAAGAGTTGAACCGTGTTACATACTGAATTTAAAGTATCAGTGCAAAGCAGACTAATGAATAACAATACTAAAGGTATTATAAATAATTGTTCACAGATAAAAGCAGTCTTTGAAAACTATGTTTTATACTCAAAAGATATTCTGTTTCTCATGTTGTAATGTCGTTGCCGTGTCCTTTTTTAGGACACTGTTTCAGTTCACAGACCCGGCTTCTATGCAGAGCGTTTCCAACAATTTATGTGCAGCACAGTGTTTAAGAAAATTCCACGTAAGTATGCATGCATGTCCTGAAGCATGCTCAATAATCCAGGTTTTTAAAAAAAAAAAAAAATTAGGTCCTCTGGACAGATTCTTTCAGAGAATCTGTCCAGAGGACCTGACATAACTTTTTTTTAGATTTGCATACATTTGTTTATTCACATACTAAAAGTGTGTTGCATCTGAAGTTTGAGTCAGTCATTGTCTTCTGGCTTATTTCTTTTTCCAGTTAAGCCATCACCATCTAAGAAGAGCCGAAGCGGAGTTCAAGGAGGGCTTAGAAGGGCCCCCACTTTGGGGGCTCCCACCCCACTCTCCCACACAGGAGGACAGTATTCTGGCGAATCCAGATTAGCTTATCACAGTCATTTTAGAAGCACAGAGTCCGAGGCTGACAGTGGTAAGAGTCGACCTTTTGCTATTTATGCAATCACACAAAATCTGTGAATTTTCAGCTTGCATATCTATTCATATCTGTATCCGGATATAACTTTCAGTAATATTTGCTCTAATTTTCCTTCCTTTAATTGTGCGTCTATCAAAAGACAGACATATTATGGGATAATCTTCATCCATTCATACATAAACTTCTCTTGTCCTGCCCCTAACATGATCCGCCCAAGTTAATTTAACCTGTTGCATTTAATGGGAACTTTTCATCAGCTTCAAGGTCAAGATCACAAGTCAAATTTGGATTGTATACAAGGTCTTTGCTTGTCTGGGCCATTGCTATAGATCATTATAACAGCTTGTCAACAGGCAAATAACGTGCCGTATGTGGTGCTCATGTTAACAGGTGTTCAGTTGGACAAGCCAGATCTGGTTCCAAGAACGCCTCCACCAGTTGGCAACCCTGCTGATGTGGAGGGCAACCTGTCCACCTCATCACTGGGCAGCACAGGCGTTTCCGCCACCTCTCCTCCACTACGGTAAAATCCTCACACCCTCATTATACTTTTGCTCTGTTTTTACTTCGTCTGGTCTGACCATGACCGTCCGCTGCAGGTCTGTTGGCGTGGAGGTGCACAAATCAGCGAACACAGACCACGACCAGGAACCCTCTCATAGGTAAACTAATACAGACCAGACCCACTATAGAACCATAAATGTCTGCTTTTTTATCTCTTTTTAAACTAATTCTGTAAAACATCCTGTCAAAACTGAAGGTTTGTTTTGCTTTCTATTGTACTGTATTGTTAAATGACAAATAAATGAGTCTTCGTTAGGCACTCATAGAAAACAGAGACATCTCACTGCAACCTTTTTTTAGTCCAGGTTTATTGTTTTACTTTTAACGGTTCACATTCAGAAAACTTTTCACATGTTCTAAGTTATTGATGCATCAGTTTTCAACATGTTCTCTTCTCAAGTTCCTGTGGTGTCGTGTAAAGTGTCAAACAAAAGTTGGGGGATGCTTTTGAAAAATATCAAAGTTCATCTCTAAATCAGACTTACAAAAATATTATTAATACAGACATAACATTTTGGGGGTTAATGACTTTACTGAACTGGTTTACTGCAACTTTGTCAACAGGGGTGACTTTTTAAACTCAGAAAAACCTAGTATTTTACAAGAATCTTTTATAAGTCTCCAGACTCCATTTTGGTGTTTTGTGCTGTGTGTGTGTGAGAACACACAGTGTTTGTTCTTTTTGTCCCCTAGATTGTGTAAATCACATCAGCTTACTAATTACACTTTCTTTGTGGCAGTTTTGGGGCAGAAGGATCTGCTGAGAATTCAGTTAACCTGTCTGGAAATGAAGATGTGGTTTCTCTGACGGACATCATCCCAGAGACTAACCTCTAATTTGTAAGTCCAAATGGATATTTAAAATGTTATCGGTGAAGCAGCCGGTGTTTGTTTGCAAACTTGTTTCTGATGATAGTTTTCCATTTTGCAGTGAAGAAAATCAAAAGAAGCTGACCTGGTGCCATCTATGAAGACGAGGCACCTCTGGATGCGATGAGAAGGACAGCATGAATGAAATTCATCAATCCAAAGCTCTTCATTGCACCCACGTTGTTTTTTCACCACTGCAGTATAGACAGGAGCTAAGTGGTGGTAGAGTTTACGAAATCATCGAGAGCAGGGATGAGAAGACAGGATGTGGTAGGCTTCATCAACCCTGTCTCTGTGTCCACATTTGTCCACACCTGTCCCAAAGAACTTTTTAGACCTTAAACATGGCTGCTCTGTTGTAGCTGCAGCAGCGTCACATTAAATAAAAAATAGGGGCTGTATATTGTCCCTCATCCTCACTGGACGATGAGGGACCAGCCCTGTCTACAGCATGAATAGACGTGCGTAGGCAGAGACATTTCAACAGGAACTCACTCTCTTCAGAGCACATAAAGTGCGTAGCCTGAATGGATCGGTGAACCGTTTGCTTTCTGTGAGTGGGTTCACGTTTCTGTGACTTGCACTCTAATGCATCGCTCCATCAAGGAGACGACCCTGAACCGACGGTGTAATTATTAGAAATCGTTCAGTCAACACTTGCTGCTGTCAGCTTTGCAATCCAATATGCATTCTTCTCCTTTAAGTACAGTATTTGGTCAAAGTTCAGTTTTGAAAGGATCGCAAATGGGTTGAACCGAACCTGATGAGCTTGTTTTGTTTCATGTTTTAAGTTATTCTCGTGGAAGTCCCAGTGGCACGACCCAGATCTCGCCACTGTCGAATGTATATCACGTTTTGCATCAAATGTTTCTTTTTAAAACGGCAATCCACATTTATAAAACCCTGAACATCTCCCACTAATGTGGCTGTATTTGTTGAGTATGAAGTACAGAACAAAGAGTTCTTTAAAGTAGTGCTGGACAATAGATGCTGTTACGTTTTTTTATTAGTATAAATATTTAATTTATTATCTGTTACATTTGTGTTTTTCCCTGTTTTTCTCACATATAGGTGACATTAGTGCGTTAGTTGCGCATAGAAACTTGCCTTATCACTACTGCTGAAGTCATCAAACTTCCTCTTGTTTGTCTGAACCAGCTGATCAGTTCTGAAGGTTTATAGGAATTTCAAATTTTAATTTGAACACTAATGCTACCACCTACCTGATCATCACTAATCTGATTTATCAGCATGGCTATAAAAAAAAAATCTCTTGACATCAGCGGGGATGTCTAAATAATTTCTGCTGGTTACAGAAATGACATTTGCCCTTATTGAGTCTTGGACCAATATCACTTAAAGTTGAATGTGTTGAAGGTTGTTTTATTGTTTTATACTTCAGTATTTATGTGTCTTTCCTTCTAAAATCACTTGCTTATTATTTCATACCTAGTGATTGTAGCAAAACTTGACTTCATCTCATCTTTGGATTATTTGTTTTACATTGGGAAGCACACACGGTCTATGCAGCAGAGAGGGAAAGTGAGTTTTCAGTAAACATTAACAATAATACGTTCATTAATGCAAGGAGGTGAGGACTTTAGATCTGAGTGTTTGGTACTCTGAACAAGTACTAGCGCCAAAGAGAAAAGCCAGTAGAACTGAGAAGTTTTGTTGTTGTTGTTGTTGTTTTGGCATGGTCAGCTGTGATGCACTCCTACATGGACTGATGGGTTGTCTATGCTAATAACACTGGGCTGACCTGTGTTTTAATGGTCTGTCACAAAACTAGATGTTTGCTTTTTTTGTTGAACAATTTCATTTTTGAGGGGGTGAGTGTTTTGACTTTAATTTATTTGTCAAACATTTATATTATTTCAAAACCTAACCCTACATTCCTAAAATAATAATAATAATTATGGACTACATTTGTACAAGCGGAGGATACTGGACGGATGGACAGACTGCATTTGTAGTGATGTTTTGAACCTGCTATTTATCACCTTTTATGCTGTAGGTGTTTCTGGTATTAAACAAAAATGTTAAATATTGTTCATTTCAAACACCAAGGGGAAACACTCCGAGAATCTGAGTCTGATAAAGAAAAAAAATAATAATAATAAAATAAAAAGATAAAATTCAGTTTGTTTGGTGATGCCAGGAGTTAAATTTTTTGGTAACTTAAAAAAAAATAGTGGTTAGTTTTGGATGCAGAGCTGAGTTGGATTTGTACCACATCATAGCACAAGTAAAAGATCCTTTGGTGCTTTAAGGGTGCAGGCAGCTGTAAACACTACAGTGATATGGAAGTAATGCAATATGAGTCTGCCACCTGTCAGCCTGAAGCTATATTTATTATTCTGACTGATTTCTGTAGGCTGAGATGATAAAAGTTGTATGATTGTAAACGAACTTTACTGACAGAAGGATGTCTGCAACTTTATAGCTTATATTGCCTATAAAGAAGGACTATTTGACAATTTCACCTTTTTATATTTAACGTTTAGATTGTGATATGATAGCTATATACTCTCCATGACATTTTCTGGATGGTTATTCTTCCATTTTTCTACATGAATGTTTCACATGGCTTATGAGCCAGTGTTGCTGGTTGTTCTATATGCTTCAATCGCTATATTTTTTACAGTGTATGAAATGTGTATATGTACATATAAGTCACAAAAATGCCTTCTCATACAACATGAACTGCCTGTTCCTCCTGCCATGATTCAGTTACATTATGTGGTGGTGATGTTTTCATGTCTGATTTTAAAGAAATAAAAATACTTTCTATAATGTTGTTTTCATGTGTTACATACTATTACACGTTGAGGACCTGTGCTTTGCATTTAAGTCTTAGGAAAAAATTTGAGTTTTTTTTTGAAAATGTACTAGATTGCTTGTACAGTATTTACCAGTAGTTACATGACCTCCTTTGCTAAATGCTTCCTGTGAGATCACCCTGTGGGGTTTTCCAGTTATTCGTGTCCTGGGGTGAAGTTCTTGTCTTCCACACAATGACCAGAGTGACAACATAGTCCCAGATGTGGACCTGAGCAATCATACTAATGAAAAAAATCATGCAAATGATTTTGAGAAGTGACCTGTGAATGATTGGTTACCATCAAAAACTACCACCACAAAAGAACCTGATTCAGAATGGGGCTGTATTAGGTCTT
>JARVLU010001073.1:15766328-15804547 GCA_031762415.1 Simpsonichthys santanae | reverse complement strand
AAGCATAAAACTGTAGTTTTTTGTTGAATAAGCCAATTTTTTTGGGACCTATACTTCAGAAGGACTTCTTTTTCAGTTACTTTACATCTACTAAAAAAAAAAAAAAAAATTGGGCCTGTTTTATTGTTTTGTCCTCCACTTATCACTCCAGTTTTCTTTAGTTTTTCTTATTGACACGATGCACACCAGGCTAAGATTTACTCTTTTTGCTAAAAAGTTAATCAATTTATTGTTACAGAACTACAGTTTTATGCTTAAATGGTGATTTTAAACCATTTTAAAAAGTTTGTTTAAAAATGTATAAAGACTTTTGCACATTATAGTAGCGTCATATTACTGTACGTAAAAATAATAATGAACTTAAAGTTGTATCCAGGTCTCTCTTGTAAAAGAGTCCCGAGACTCAATGGGATTCACCTGTATAAATAAAGGTAAAAAAAAAAAAAACATCATTACCCAGAAACCATCGCGGAGCACGTAGACGTAAACGACGACATCAAGATGGTGCTTGAAAGTACTATGGTTTGGTAAGGAATTAGAATTTTGTGTTTTATTTAGAAGGAATTATAAAGTAATTTAACATATTTAAGGCTCTCACATAAAGATAGTAAATACATTTTTTAACTGTCTTTGTTTAACACAAAAATATTGTTTTCGCTGTTTTCCACTTCAATTGTCCTGAGTCACCACCGGCGTAGCCAGACGCTAGCAGCTAACCTTAATTTTTATGCTTTATTTTTAATTATTTGCTCTTTTAACAACTTGTTTGTTTTACAGTCATCATGTTGATATTGTTTGTAGCCATACGTTTAAATATCCAAAAAGTAAATTTCGGGTTGCGTCTGTCTCTGAATGAAAACGTTTGTTGTTGTTTTTTTAAACCCTTTAGCATTAGCTAGCTCACTAAACGAAAACCTGCTTTCTCCCTCAAAACATCAGGTCATGTTCAAATCTTCGTAGTACTCACAGAGCACTATATTATTTGAATGCCCCAAACCCTTTAAACGTTTTAATTTTTTCCAAAAAAGGTGCCTCTATTGTTCATTTTCCATGATCTTGCCTGTGATGCCAATAAACTGTACATAGCATTACATTTTGATTTTCCCAAAGCCTACTTAGGCCGTCCAACCACCAGATCAAGATTCAAAAAGTGTTAAATTTACATCGAAACATAGTTTATATTTATAAAGGAGACCAAATAAAATGGTTCGCTACAAATCAAGAGGTTTATGGACCATATTGTTACAATGTACAACACTTCATTTATTCAGAGCTCTATTAGCTTGGTGTCTGGTTGGGAAAAGTTAAGTCAGGTCCTCTGGACGGTTTATTTGTGTTGAAAGTACATTTAATCTTTCAGCCAAAAATATTTATCAGTCTGAAGAGCCACAACAAACTCAGTCCCATAAGCAACACTATTATATTGGGCCAATTTGATGGTGATGAAATGGTTTCTGCGGCCCGCCCTCTCCCACGTCTACTCGGCTGAGGCAGCCACTGCCAAAGTTGTTCAAAACATCAAAGTTCATGCTCAACGGGTAAAAGGTTGTCACTATCTGAGTGGACTACTTATGGGACTGAGTTTGTTGTGGCTCCTTGGACTGATGAAGTCTTTTGGATGAAAGACGAAACGTTTCAACACAAAGAACGTCCAGAGGACCTGCCTTAACTTTGTTGGATTTTTTTTTAACCTGGATTATTGAGCATGAACTTTGATGGATTTTTTTTATACTACGGTATTTCCTTAGCACTTCTCTTTGGCCTCAATGGAGTACCAGTAAGTCTTGGAGGTTGAGGGAAAGTGGTTGGAAAAAATAAAAACAGGAAAATAACTTTTGTACAATCAAACTGTTGAGCACTTTGCACTTTTTGTCGTATCATGATGCGGCTCTGCAGTACTGAAACAGCACAAAATAATCTATAAACTCCATTTTTTAGTGTTCACCTACAGCATTGTGACTAAAATTGGTCCAATCTATATTATTTAAGGATTTCCCCCTATAGTTAATGATGTTTTACACTGCTTTTTGTTTCTTTAGTGTGGACAACAGTGAGTATATGAGAAATGGAGACTTCCTGCCCACTCGGCTGCAGGCTCAGCAGGATGCAGTTAATATCGTTTGTCATTCCAAGACGCGCAGTAACCCAGAAAATAATGTGGGCCTCATCACCATGGCAAAGTAAGAGTCACTATATTTGAATTTGTGCTCGACATTTAAAGTTGTCCGTTTTAACACCACTGTTCTGTCCACGTGCAGCAACTGTGAGGTGCTGACCACACTGACTCCTGATACAGGGAGGATACTGTCCAAGCTGCATGCCGTGCAGCCTCGAGGCAACATTAGTTTCTGCACTGGCATCAGGGTGGCACATGTAAGTCTGTGATTTTCATTATGCAGTGAGTGTTACCTGCAGGACAGTAGAGGAGCAGAGCAGGGGGAATATTTAATATTTGTATATTGCTCTGATAAATTAAAAACCATAAATACAGAGGAGGTTCAAGAATAAAATAATGTGAAATTTTTTCAAGACAAATTTTGGGTTTAACTAACCTGTGTGCTTTATGTAGCAATGCAGTATGAATGCAAAAGAAATTATCTCAGTGCAATACAGCTAAATCACATAATATAAAATACCTGCATAAAAATGTATTGTAATGTTTTCACAATTTTATTACTTTGCAATACTGTACATCTAAGTCATGGACCAGTAATAATGTATAAAATAGCTACATAAAAATGTATTGTACTGTTTTTTTTTTTTTTGTGACATAGTGAAATTTTACAATTACAGTAATTTTATTACTTTCTATTGTCTGTTTCTCTCTGTAGCTGGCTCTGAAGCACAGGCAAGGCAAAAACCACAAGATGCGCATTATTGCATTTGTTGGCAGCCCAGTGGAGGACAACGAAAAAGATGTAAGTTAAATCTTGACCTAAGTTTCAGTGGTATTTATTGTTTTACTTTACTAACCGTGGATTTGACCATTGCTAAAAATCAGTCACTTAAGATGGTGTCTCACTGCGCTGCAACTATTGGTGAAAGGCATTCACAAGAAGTACTGTCAAACAGTTTAAAGGGTTCTCCATTTTTTCAAGTGAGTTGCAGACGGTCACAGACTGCACTTCAATTTTGAGCACATAAAAAAGTGGCTAATTTTCTCTCAAGATAGTCACAAAGTTAGGGCAGGCTTCTCAATCCTTTCTTGTAACTTCATTTTTGTTTCTACAAATACTAGTTTGCTAGAGCTGTACTTTGACACCTGCAAAGGAGCTCTCGTTATGACAAAAACATCTAAGGCTACAGCCTTGAATGTTCAAAAAACAACACACACACACACACAGGTGGGCAGCAATAATGATTAAAAACAGGTCCAAATCTGCCCGTTTTCACTTCTAAAGTGTACTCATACTCATAAACCTGCTATTGGCTGTCAAGATGGGTACAAAGCAGGCCAAAACGGATACAGTGTGAGTGGAGATGTGCAACAAAATAATATGCACAGCATAGAATATAGTTTTTCAAGCTGTGCATTTTTTTTTATTTTGTTACAAATTTTGCAGCCATGTGCCAGACTGGTTGCAACAATTCTGAATTCAGAGATATTTAACCATAAATGCCAATTTTGAGTTGCCATCAGTTGCAGCCCAGTGAGGCCTTTATCACCATCTAACTGAAGCTGAGGAGAAATTTAGAGGAATCAGATCAAACCCTGTGATGTCTGGAAAAGCGAGATACAGTATATTCTTTGTAGTTGTATGTATTGCTAATGCACAAATGTCTTGTTCTTTTGTTATGTCAATAATTGACAAATGAAAAAGTAAATAACTCTTAATGTAAACTATTTTAAGTCCTGCTTACAGTCACTGAAAACTTTCAAATCTGCACCATGCAAAAAAAAAAAAAGACTAAGACCGTTAATTTTTACCTAGCTTCCTCGTTGATAAACAAATGAATCAGTTATTCGTGACAGATTATTCAACAGCATTAGTGTTGCTTTTTTATATTCCAACTTTCTGGATAAAAACTGTTTGTGCATGACTTGAAGTACTGTATATATATTTTTTCTTGCAGTTGGTCAAAATGGCAAAGCGTCTGAAGAAAGAAAAAGTCAACGTGGATATCATTAACTTTGGCGAGGAGGTAATTATTTGTCGAAGCTCTACAGGCGCTCAACATCTTGAGGGTCCTGATGTTTGTGTTGTCTGCTCTTCCTGATTCTTTTTGTCCTCTGCAGGAAATGAACACAGAGAAGCTGACGACCTTTATCAACACACTGAATGGTAAAGAGGGAGCAGGCTCCCACCTGGTCACGGTACCTCCAGGGCCCAGTCTGGCTGATGCCCTGCTGTCTTCACCCATCCTGGCAGGGGAAGGAGGTGCCGTGTTGGGCCTGGGTGCCAGTGACTTTGAGTTTGGAGTGGATCCTAGTGCAGACCCCGAACTGGCACTGGTATGAAAACATTGAGGAATTATACACATTTTTTAGTTATTTACTTTCAATTTCCTGCATATGGGGTAAAATAAATAACTTCCAGGGTTGATTTAGTTTATTGTTGTTTACTTTTTATTTTAGGCTCTTCGTGTGTCCATGGAGGAGCAGAGACAACGGCAGGAGGATGAAGCTCGCAGAGCAGCTGTAGCATCAGCAGCTGAAGCCAATGTCTCCTCTCCTGCAGCAGACGGTGAGAAAACTCACACAAACTGGAGTTTCTGTTTGTCATTTCAGCTCGCTCCTCCCAGTATGATAAACGGGAAGATGTCGACACTACAATTGTTTTCTTTCTATCTCAGAATCGGATGATGCCCTGTTGAAGGTGTCTGTTCCACAAATGGACTCGACCACTCCTGCTCTGCCAGACTTCAGCCGCATGACGGAAGACGAGCAGATCGCCTACGCTCTGCAGATGTCCATGCAGGGAGCAGGAGCAGGTGAAAAATAATCTTTCTTTTGGATTTCCGTTTAACTGTACTGTATACTAATATTTCAGCTTTCTGTTTGGCTTGACAAGGTTGGTTTGTGTGTGCACTGAACAGAAATAAGGAGTGAGTGTGTTAGATGTGGCTAAAACTGAAGTACAGTATGGACCTCGGTTGAAAAAGTGATAGAAAATGTTGGCAGTTCTGCGACATTTCTAAAACGTTTTACACAATTTTATTTAAGAGCAGCTTGTCAAAAATGACCAAGGTTTTAATTTTTTTTTAACCAAATTTATGTAACTATATATTTTATATAAACTTATTTGTTCTGCATAAATTCTTTTTTCCCCTTCCCATCATGTAGAGTTTGGTGCTGAGGACATGGACACGGGTGGTGATGTGGATCCCAGTGAGACTAAGGTCTGGACTCTGCATTAATGTTAAATGTGTTTTTTTTATTAAAAACTACTAGTTATTAATATTGTTATTGTCTGTGTAGGATGAAGAGGACTATGATGTGATGCAGGATCCAGAGTTCCTTCAGAGTGTTTTAGAAAACCTTCCTGGGGTTGACCCCAACAATGAGGCTATCCGTAACGCCATGGGCTCTCTGGCTTCCCAGGCAGGCTCGAAACCGGACACCAAGAAGGACGAGGAGAAAAAGAAATGAGCATCGAGAAAGAAATGTTTGATGTACTGTATGATAAATAAGAGATCTGAAAGTTGCACAGTAAGAATACTTCTCTTCCCAGCAGAGAACAAGCCCTCATCTTTTCTTTGTTTCTCTGTAAACTTATGACCTGAACTTTTTTTTTCTCTTTGACAAGCGCATGTGCTCGAGTTTTCTTTTTGTAATATAACCTCAGCAATATGAACAGGCTTCTTCAATAAATTTACTAAAGAAAAAATAAAAAATTGAATACTTAGTTATTGTCTGTTCACACATTTTGCAAAGCAGCAGTGAGTTTTGCGTGAAAGTGAACTTCTAGTGCTCCTTACATCGAGTGAAACCCTCAACATGTACTGTATACGTTTAAATGTGAAATTTAAAGGTACAGTACTGTATATGAAATTACATAAGGTGCTGCATACACAACAGGTACTTGGAATTATTCACTTTTAAGTCTTAGCTTGTCAAAGAATATAGCACCCAACTTCATTTATTTCAGTTTTTGCCACAAGATGTTGACAATAAAAATACTGAGTCAAGTTATAATTTAGAAAATATCAAATTGCTAAATTTATATAAATGAACCCAATTTTGCTATTATAGCTATTAATATTTCAAAACTAAATGCCACGTGTGAATGATTGTAATGGGAAGTTTTCGAGCTGTTTCTGAACACAAACATTTGAACTTTAATAGCTCAAAAAATACATTTTAAAATCTCATGAATGTGTTTTGTGCACATCTGTTTCTGAATCAAATATATAAATGACTGATTTTGAATGAATGCCATCAAACTAATGCAGTTTAGTAATAAATCGTGCATTCAGTAAAGATGTAACGGTTCGCTCAAATCTCCATGTTTGATCGCAGCCGCCGTCGCAAAGTTGTCGACACCAAACTTGTGCGACCGAGAGGAAAGTCAGGAACCAGCTTAGCTAACTGGCAGGTAAATTAAAATATCACTTCTCTTCGGTTTGAGCGAACTCAACGCGTATTTAACAAGACATATTAGACCTTCAATAACCGAGAGTTTCTGCAATTAAAGTTTATGCTTTCACGAGGTTCGTTTTTTTTTAAACCATTAGCATAGCCAGCTAGCATGCTACCGCTAAATAAGCTAGCCTTTAGCCGCCACTTGTTGCAGCGTGACAGTAAAGTTTTGACGTTTCTCTTGACTATTAGCTCCATTTCATCCTGTTTATTTTGCATCAAACGAGTCTGCAAATAAAGAATCCGGAGTGTGTTTTCTTCCGTGTAGATATTTTTTCCCGAGGCTAACGTGAGAGCAGCTGTTGGGTTCAAGTTATCGCAGCGCAGCCATCAGTGACTCATCTGTTGCCTTCCCAGGTTTAGAGTCTCTCCGCTGGCAATGGGGGACATGAAAACCCCGGATTTTGATGACTTGCTGGCAGCGTTTGACATTCCTGACATCGATGCGAAAGAGGCCATTCAGTCCAACCCAGAGGTGCACCGGGATGAACAGGGTCCTCAGAGTGAGCCATCTGGGGTCAGCGTCATAGTGAAGAACACAGTTCGACCAGAGTCTTCTGAACATGAAGAGAAACCTGTCAGGGATAAAACAGGCAGTCCTTTAAGTGCCTTGGTTTCCCACGTTCCGGTGAAGTTGCAGGACCTCACCTCAGATCTTGATCCCAAGCTGTCAGCTAGTGCTACCATGGAGCCTCGGATAACCAATGGCTTTGAAGAGATGGAGTCCAACACACAACCATGGTCCCAGAGTTCTCCTTTTAGGTCCACAACGAGTGACCACAATGCTGCTGGTCCCACTTCATCATCCGCTCCCTCAGCCCTTCCTCACCTTTCACCTCACGCACCTCCGAATGTTGAAGTGGATCCTGGTAACCCATTGCCCCCCTTGATACAAAAGGCAAACCTGGACACTGAAATCAAGCACGTTATAGATAAAGATGAAGATGACTCTGAACCAGATTTAGGAAGTCCACTGGTGATTCAGGAGAGCCCAGAATCTGGAACATCTTCCCCTCCCAAATTTAAACGCAGAGCAAAATTACATCTTGATCAGCTGGGGTCTCATGAAGATTCTTCTTGTCTTGTTTCTCCTCCCCCTAATCTCTCATCACCAAATACACCAAAAACTCAGAATGAAGATGGCAGAGAGCCTTCTGCTCCCAGCTCTCCCAACACATCCCTACAAAAACGCCAGGACCTCCTCTCGCCAGTCAACACTAGCTCAGCAGTGGTCCAAGAGGAGAAATACCCAGAGCATGTAATCGATGAGAGAGACTCACCTGAGAGCCCACCTCCCAGTGAGACCGGTCTTGTGTTCGCCACCAGAAGCAGCAGCCCAGATTCAGTCCCCGTTTTGAATCAGGAGAAACTAAATCACCAAGAGGAGCTCATTCAAGGTGAGTACAGTCAAGAGGAAAAGGCAGAAGACACTGAAGAACTGAGTGAAAAAATGACAGAAGAAAATGTAAAAACAAATGAGGTGAACTGCAGTGCTTCTAGCGAGGATACAGTGGCTTCAAGTGTTGCAGAGATGGTTTCCTCTCCGCTCAGACCACTCAAGGTTAAAATCAAAATGCCTACTGGGAGCATCACAAGAACCGTGACTGGTCTGCCACCTAAAAGGAGTGGAAAGGCCACTGCAAAGGAAGTGGACGGTGCACAACCTTCACCAGAACACCACAACGCAAAGTCCAAAAAGGAGCAGTCAGATTTACCAGCAGCAGCAACTCAAGATGCTGCTGGTGCAGGTAAAGAGAAGTCCTCAGTGGAGACCAAGACCAAAGTGTCCCCAACAGCAGTGAGCATCACAAAGACTGCAGCACTGCCCTCGGTCTCCTCCTCCAGGACCAGTCCGGGTGCAGTCAACCTGCGCAGCCTGGGGCAAAAAACTCTCAACAGTGGAATGACCACTTTAACTCAGCACCCAGCTCAAACCAGCAACAAACCTGCTTCTATAGTCAACAGCACGGGAGCAATCATTTCAAAGAGTCAGACCAACCTGGTGGAAGCTTTCAACAAAATCCTCAACAACAAGAACCTGCTGCCCAGTTATAAACCAGATCTGAGCTCTGCTCTTCCAGCCGAGTGGGGCCTTTCTCTCCCGGCACAGGTGAGAGCTTTTATCAAGTGTATTCTGAAACGCCTGAGCAAATGCAGTTGTTCTAAATTATTCCAGCCTTTACTTTTCTTCAAGCAAAAATGCATAAGTCTCAAATCACTGTGTGCAAAGAACATTACAAAAAGTATCAATTTAATTGGTTGAAAACAGCATTTCTATTTAAGTTGTGTGATTATTTTTTTTTTTTTTTCAAATCCACATAAGATTATTAGCCTGAGAATCTGATCTGAGGTCTGTGTGATCGGCTGCAGGGTTATCGCTGTCTGGAATGCGGTGATGCCTTTGCCTTGGAGCAGAGTTTGGCGCAGCACTACGACCGGCGCTCGCTGAGGATCGAAGTGACCTGTAATCACTGCGCCAAGCGGCTGGCCTTTTTCAACAAGTGCAGCTTGCTTTTGCATGCCAGAGAGCACAAGGAGAGAGGCCTGATCATGCAGTGTTCGCACCTCGTCATGAAGCCCGTACCTGTGGACCAAATGATCAGCCAGCAAGAGCCAGGAGCAGCAGGTGAGGAAATATTTAGTTATTTTTTAATCGTTATTTGTAGGAGATATTTGCTGTGTACAATATTTTAATATGTTTACTTAAGTCTGCTTTCTTTCTCTGCTTTATTTTATCTTTTCAGCACCATCGTCGTCCGTTTCAGGTCAGTCCAGCTTGAATCAAGCTCCTCAGCCACATCAAGCAGCAGCTGCTAAGAAAGACGCAGAGTTGGTGCAGTACTCGAGTAATAAATGTCCCGAGTGTCAGGCACAGTTTGGCAGCAAGGAGGAAGTTTCTGACCATTTCCAAGAAATCAAACCGGCTCACAGCACTGTAAGTTGTGTGCAAGTGTGCACACACACAAACATGCACATACCTTTAGATCTTAAACATCTGCCTGTTTCAGACTTTGCTTGTTTTTATTTTGGTCTCATAATTATGCATATTTTATGTTCTTAAATATTTTGCACATTTATTTTTATGTTTCTAACTTGTAGGAACTATGTAAACATGTCAAAAAACTTTACTTTGAAACTTTCAAGCTTTGACTGCTGCCGTGGTAATTTAGGTTATTTTAAATGGTTTTATTACATAAAACTCCAATCAACTTATGAAATAAGAAAAAGGTAATGTAGCATTCTTCTTTTCTGCGTGATGATGCGTTTCTAAATTATTCTGCAGAACGACTGGGTCGTTCAATCTTAATGTGTCACAGATCTTGTTTACTGTCATCAGCATAGACTCAGGCAGGGTCCTGCTTAAAGAGGCATCACAAACAGGAAGACTGTCCTAAAGTTAAACATCTTGATCCGAGCTAAGGTGTAGAACAGTTTCATCATTTGACTTGTAAAAATAACACCGTCACTGTTGTTTTGCTTGTGTCCTGAAAATCGTGCAGCTTTTAAGTTTTAGTTTTGCAGCAGACATTGCTGAAGTTTTCATTGTCGATATGTCCGTCTTTTTCTGCAAACTCTCAGTAGTCCTATTTCAAACAGACCTAGAAATGTCACGTTTCGTCACGATAAATGAGCACCAAGTTATTTAATATCTTTGTCTTCTTTTTTCTTCTGCTGTTTAGTCGTGCACAGAGTGCTCTCCTCCCATGCTCCTCCCCAACAGCTGTAGCACAGCAGCACATCAGCGCAGCCACCAGGGCAGCCCACCACACGTCTGTCCAGAGTGCGGGGGCACGCTCAAGCAGCCTCAGTTTCAGAAGCATCTGCTCGAGACCTGTTTGCACTTTTCTCGCCGCATTGGGTACAGGTACGACCCCACGCGGTGTGAACAAACTGAGGTATATTATGCTGTGAAGCCATGCCCATTTCTGTCTGTATTTTCTCTGCAGATGTTCCAGCTGCCTCGTCGTGTTCGGAGGGCTGAACTCTGTGAAGTCTCACATTCAACAGGCTCATTGCGACATGTTCCACAAGTGTCCCAGCTGCCCCATGGCCTTCAAATCTGCCCCCAGCATTCAGAGCCACATTACAGCTCAGCATCCAGCCCTCACTGGTGGACAGGCTATGTACGTATACAGGACACAGATGTGCTTAAATACATTGTTGTACTCTAAATAAACTCTCCCAATCTTATTTCTTTTACAGGCTCATTTATAAATGTGTCATGTGTGACACAGTTTTCACACACAAGCCACTGCTGTACTCCCACTTTGACTCTCATTTAACCAATCAGAAGGTGCACGTCTTCAAGTGCCCCGAGTGCATCAAGCTGTTTTCTCAGAGAAACTCCCTGCTGGATCATTTCAAGGTATGCCTTTGCCTAAACATTCAAATGGAAACACTGCATATAAAACAGCTGTTGGATCTTTTTTTTTTTAACTCTCTGTTCTTCAGACCCACAAGACTCGCACGTCAAAAGTAGAGCAGCCTCCTACAGCAGCTTCCTCGCGTGTTTCTGTGAAATTAGAGAGCTCAGAAGAAGAAAGGATGGATAAAGAGAAAGTGAAGACTGAAAGGATGAAGACTCCTTCGGGGTGGAAGTGTCGTTCTTGCAACATGCCGTTTACAGAACGGGAAGACTACATCGCTCATATGAGCCAAGAGCATGGCAAGGTGTGGAAGCCATCTGCAGGCAAAGTCTTACAAGTGAAACTATAAATGGATGGATGGGGCCAAGTTGTGCATTTATGTTTGTGTTTTATTGTGTAGATTTTAAAGAAGTTTCCATGTAACAAATGTGAGAGCTCCTTCACAACCACTTCCAGTATGGGGCGCCACATCAGAGATAAGCACAAAATCATGACTCGAGGCTTCCGCTGCCAGTAAGTGTTCAGTTGTCCTCATTTCTTTTAACCGTGTTTTATGCAACGCCATTTCCAAAGGAAACAAAAATGTCTAAATGGTGTAAACGTGAACAGCAGCTCTGCATGGAGAACAGACATAGATCTGTAGTGAAAATCACTGCAGCAGTATTTTTGTAAATCTCTTACTGCACCTCCAAATCTGAGGCCGTGGTTCTCAGTCGAACAAAAGTGTGGACTGTCCTCTGGGTTGGGAGTGAGGTTCTGTCTGAAGTGGAGGAGTTCAAGTATCATGGAGTTCAAGTATCGTGGAGTTTTGTTCACGAGCAGGAAACTGACAGACGGATCGGTGTAGCTTCTGCAGTATTGTGAACTCTGTGCTGGTCCGTTGTGGTGAAGAGGGAGTTGTGCTGTAAGCAGTGTTGCCAGATTGGACGGTTTTCATTCTGATTTTGCTGGGAACTCTGGGAAGATTTTTGTTGGACTGTTGCGTTTTGCCACATATTGTTTAATTAGCTTGGCTTGTACTGATGTGCGTTCACGCTTAAACAATAAAGATACTGTAACAATATATTGATTGGGTGGATATTTGTGTGACATGGTGGTTTTTAACAGATTTTTGGGCTGGAAAATCTATTTGGCAACACACGCTGTAAGGTGAAGCTGTATGTTTACATGTCGGTCTATGTTCCTACCTTCACTTATGGCCACAAACTCTGGGTGGTGAATGAGAGAACGAGATTGTGGGTACAGTTGGTTGAAATGGATTTTCTCTGCAGGTTAGATAGACTCTTCCTTATGGTCCTTATGCATTGTAAGACCTGACCTGGACTGGACTGGCCCAACCTGGGTTCTGCCCCAGGTTTTGAGTGTTGGCATTGTGCAGTCTGGCCCATTTCCAGCTCAACCTTTGGAACCTGGAGACCTGGAGTTTCATTCGAGTCAAGCTGATGCTGCAGATTTGATGTCAGCAGACTGTCGGTCATTGATTGGTTCGCCGGCCCGGGGAGGTCACATCACAGATGAGTCATACTTCCAGCGACGCTCCTTACCACCATTTCCTTCAGCTACTTGCTTCTGGCCAGTTGTGTGATAGAGAGAGCTCCTGTTCTTCTTTAGAAAAAATGGCAATGCAATAGACAGCACCATGAAGATGTGCAGTTATTGCTGAGCTGAGAATTGTGCGCCCTTACTATGACAATCCCGTTCACATCGAGGAGTCACTCTGCTGAACGCACAAAACCAGAGGAAGACTGGGCCAGGCCGACTGGCTGGTACAGACTTTACAACGCTTAAGAGTCATTGGAGATAGGGTGAGAAGTTCAGTTATCTGTGAGAGACTCAGAGTAGAGCTGCTGCTCCTCCACATCGAGGAGCCAGTTGAGGTGGTTCTGGGTATCTGGTAAGGATGCTCCCTGTGCACCTCCCTAGGGAAGTGCTCTGGGCATGTCCAACTGAGAGGAGACCCCGGTGAAGACCCAACACACTGGACAGACCATGTCTCTTTGCTGAAAGAGATGTCTGGACCTCCCTACTTAAACTGCTGCCCCCACGACCTGACTCAGGAACAAGTGGAAGATCATTGATGGCTCTTACTGCCTTTATAATTTTATATTTATTAATGTCATGTTCAAAATATATTTTTCTGTATGTCGTCAAGCAGCTGTAAAATAAAACATACAGATACACATCAAAACATGAAGCTTGATTGAGAATAGCGTTCTGTGGCTTGTGGTAGTGGTACATGGCACGTTGCGGAGGTCCAGGAGAGCTCAGGGTTTGTCATCCTGAGGCTGCAGGTTCGAGCATCAGGAAGTCCATCCGGTGTTAAACAATGGCTAAATCTCTAGTGGGAGCTCACTCACTGGTCACGCCTGCAGAGCTGAAAGAAAAACACAATTGTTTCATAGCACAGACAAGATTGTCTAAAAGCTGCAAGGAAATTTTTATTGGAGATGAGTAGGATCAGAAACATCATTCAGTTTCAGCAGGTCACAGAAAGTTGGGTTTTCTGGCTGAACTGGCATTTTGACATCTTTATGGTTTTTACTCCAACACAGTTCAAGTTTCATGATTTTCCACAGAATGTTCAGTTGACTGTTGATGCCGGACCCCATTTTTGAGCTGGTCTTAAAATGTGCAGGTCTCGTGCAAACAAAACTTTTCTTACTCTCATAACTCTTGCGTTCATATGCAAACACTACATCCAAACAGAGACATTATTCTTCCTCTTCACCCAGCAGGGGTCACTGATAATCCCACCAGAACACAGAGCATGTGTCTGTAGTTTCATCTGCCGCTCACTAACTTGGCAGTGATGACGTGATGAACTCATTTTGTAACATGCATGTTGTGTATTTGTAGGTTTTGTTCTAACAGTAAGAAGACTTTCAGCAGCCGAGCGATGCTGGACAGGCACGTTCAGCTGAGACACAGCACGAGCCAGGACACCCTGACGGTAAGACACCTGCTCCGTGCTCCTACAGAGTCAAAGCAGGAGCGTCTGTAACTTCATCTAAATGGTTTTAATGTCTGCCCACAGAGAGCCGACGAGGCTGAGAGTTCTTCAGAACAGGATGGAGGTTTCAGGTCTCGGCGGAGACGTCGAGCAGCTGTGAAAACGGAGCGGGACACAGAGTCCACAGACAGGGCGAGTCCGGCAAAGAAGCTGCGATCCTCCTCCTCCTCCTCCGCTCCTTCTGCTCAGCCCGAGTCTGGGTTCAGCTGTGCTCCCTGTGGCTTCACCACAGAGGACAAGGCAGCCTTCGCCGAGCACATCAGCCAACACAGGCGAGGAGGGACGGAGGGCGGCGATCTGCAGTGCGTGCACTGTGGCGCCTGCTTCACGTCCACGTCCTCCCTGTCCCGCCATCTGTTCATCACCCACAAAGTGAGGGACGAGTTCAGCGACGGCCAACAAGATGTCAGCGCGCACCCGTCCTCCTCCGTCAACTTCAAGAACCACGACGATAAGAGTTCCCTGAACGGTTCTGACTCGGCTTCGCCCCCCGCGGGTCAGGAGGACGGATCGTTCACCTGTAAGGTCTGCGGTAAACACTTTGAGAAGGCCACCGACCTGAACACGCACTTCAGAACTCACGGGATGGCTTTTATTAATGCAAGGAATGCAGGCAAAACCTCGTGAAGAGAACAGGAGTGTCTGACGTTCATGGAGGAAAAAAACTGTGCACGTGCCTTTTTTCATACGTAGGTCACACACGTACTAAATAACCAAAGATTATTCAACTTAAACGCGTCAATAAATATGTTGTAAAACAGTTCAATGTTCCTCTTGCTGTCGAAGATCAGCCTTAATGTTGACACTCAGGACTTGCTGCTGCGCTTCTCCGTAACATTCTAATGACACGAGAGCTACTTCCTGTTTACAGTTTGAGCTACTTCCTGTTTACAGTTTGACCACATCATGACCACATTCACATAATCATGAGTTGTGAATATTAATCTAATCCCGCTGTGATTCTCTTGATTTTAGTCACTTAGACAACGGAGACTCAAGTGACGATGTCCTGTGAAGTCTTGTTTTTAAAAAATGACCTCATCAGTTGGGATTTGTGGATTCAATAATTTACTGACTGACATTTTCTAAAGCGTACCATTTTGTTTATCTCCTTCACCTATTATCCTGATTACACTTTTGCATGAATCAACGTTAGCTAAACTTACATTTTTATCATTCACCCTGAGTTTGGACACTTGTCCTGGTGTTATATACAGATATGGGTAAAAATGTGATTTGTACTTGATTTGTTTGCCGTCATCAGTTTTGATCCTTCTCAAGTTTTAAACGTGCGCACGTTTCTGATCAAACTGATCCGCACCTTTCTGGAAATCAACGGTTTTGGAAATCAATCAGCAATAATGTGACGTGTAAATACAGTACATTGTTTGTTAGGATAAAACGTTCTAAATATGTAAAAGTTAACTCTTAAATGAAAGTGCTTCATTCGCATATAATTTACTGATTTGTTTCTTCCTAATGAGCAAAGATGTAAGTAAATTTATAGTTTTAGTTTTGCAGTTAAACATGTTAAAAAAAAAATCAGATTACTGTAAACAAAATATTGGTTTAGTTGTACTTTTCCTGTGTACCTGAGGGAAATGAATACTTGTACTTCAGTTTTAGACTGTTAAATTGTTTAGCAACATTTTTTAATGGACAGAACTTTATTGTTGCGTCAGGACTGTTCTGTAGATATCCTATACTGTTGTGCTTCAAATATTTTTAACCTTTTTGTTTTCATTTTTTACAGATCATGTCACGCCTGATAAACTACCCATTGTCTGGAAACTTTTCACTTTTCTACATCAGTGATATCCATAAAAGTTGCTATTAAAAGTAACTGCTCTTGTTTAGAGTTTTAAAAGTAATCATCTGTAGGTATCAGACTTTAAAAACATCTTTCTAATCAAATGTTTCTGAATGAAAATAAAACTGGCACAGTGGCTGTTTATTAATAAGCTTTATTGAGTTTATCTATCCGCCTGCGTTTCATCAGCATGTTCTGTATTAACAAAGCAACAATTTTTAACATTAAATTCCTCTTCCTTCTATTAAAATAGACTCTCTTATAAACATACAGTTCAAAAACAACAGATCATCTGAAGAACAGGAATCTCCAGCAGTCAAACAGTATTTTATCTCTTCAACAAACAATGAAATTGGAAGGACTGCATTTTAAAGTAAGTGCTCTATGAAGATGACTCGACTACATGTCGACTTGTTTTTTCAGCAGGACTCTTTCACAGGAGAAGGAGCCCAATGAGGAGGAACAGAGCCGGCTTCATGAAGGCGTAGATCCCCTCCACGCTCAGCGCTGGAGCTCCTGAACAGAAACGAGACGTATGCCACAATAAATTCACAATAACGTCTTAAATGAGCCACGGCTTCATTAAATTCATTACTGTTAGTCTAGGCTGTTTTAAATATCTGGCTTTGTTTTCAAGGTGGTGGGACTTTACATCAATCTGTGCATCAGTTGAAGTGTTAATCAAATATTTAGATTCAAACATTTGCTGTTTTTTTTTGTAGGCCAGCAGTAGTTGTGTATATTAACTTTTTCTTTAAAAGAAATTATGGCATAAAAGTGTTTACAGAAACACTTGTTATAAAGTCCTAATTATTTCCTAAATATAATTAAATCTGTTTAAGTTAATATGTTTGGCTCAAATGTTGTCAACAAGTTGTCTGGTTTGTTGTAGGGGACCAAACATACATTCTGCTTATTAGCCATTCGTTTATTCTTAATTTATCAGCCAATTAAAATACTTATTTTCATGAAACTTGGTCAGAATTAGTTTTTTACCGTACTTTTAAAATTTCATAGCCCCCTAATATAGGAGATCTGCACAAAGCACGCACCCCAAGGTAAAGAGTCCTACCTTTCTGAAAAGGTTGCATATGTTGTGTTTTTGATAGAAAATATCAAGTTTCTATGACAAAAATTGTCAAAATTAACCAATAAAAACTTTATATATGTTAGGGCTGAGGTTGAAAAGATTTCATGCAGTGGACGTAAAAAACATTTATGCATTACATTTTTTATTGGAATTTTATAAGAAGGCCATTTGGGGCCAAAGGTGTCACATTTAGTGTAATTTTAAAGGTGCCTCAAGGGTTGAAGGCTAAAAAAATAGATGTGAAGCAATGATTAGCATTCAGCTATATATTTTAAATAATAAAACAAAAACCAGTAACAACACTTTGTGTCCTGATGCATGCTCAATAATCCAGGCAGATAAATCTAACAAGGTTGAGTCAGGTCCTCTGGACAGATTCTTCAAAGAAGAACAACTACCTTAGAAGAATTTTTATGTCACATTTGATCTCATTCAACTTGATATTTGACTCTATGTAAAAAGAAAATCCACCAAGTTCACTGTTTGGTACAAAGCCAGAAGTGTTTGTGAGTTTTCAGCTCAGAACACATTTCTGTGAAGGATGTTTGCAAATTGAAATTTATGTAGTTTACTGATAAAGCAACTCGTCATGAAACTACGTTTTATACTTAAAAAAAAAAAAAAAAACACAGAATCAGACTTTTCTGACAGATTTTGATGACAAGAGAAACTCGACTAATCGCAGAGTTTTAAATGTGTTCGGGACGATGGCAGCAGCCAAACTGTTCAGTTTGTGAGTTGAAAAGAAGAACTGATGCTTCTCTCACCGGCTCCGGCAGGCTGGGTCTGCGGCTCAGCTTGGCGAACCGTACCGACTGCCGCCATGTCGAGAGCGGTCCGCTGCACATCTGTTAGAGCTGCTCGCTGTTGGCTGGTCACCATGACGGCGTTGTCAGGCCCGAGAGCCTCCAGCTGAGCAACAGAGAGAGCCTGATGGGAACAGAAGAAAGACATACCAAAATTAGAACATTTAATTAAGTAAAAGCTTGTGCAAACAAAATGTGACTTGGAGGAAATGAATAAATGTGGAATAAACTAAATTTTTGGACGCAGCAAGGAGCTTCAGATTGTGTTCCTCTGATTCTACAAATCAAACGGGGGAGAAGAAGCTTCTTACAGAAAAGACTTGTGGAGGGACCTGTGGAATACAAGTCTGGCTGAAGAACGAGAAGACAGAGGAGTCCAGGGAAGACATTTCATTTGCATCCAACCCAGCTGAGGGAGACAGACCCACAATAATTCATCATTTATCTGCTGCCGAGCATAAACACTTAATAACCGTTCCAAATCCTCTTGAGGACTTTTGATCGATTAACAAGTCAATAAATTGATCTCACCCATGATGTTGTCAAAGTCAGACACCTGGGCTTCAGTCCAGGAGCTGGCACGTCCAAATGCTGACACAGCAAGTGTTTTGAGCTGCTGTAAAGCCTCAGAGGGGCATTGAAGACCCCTCATCGAACCCACGGCATCCCTGTGACAAACACATCCAAACATATGTCACTCTGCTCCTCACACATTCAGTATCTGAGGGGGAAAGCCTTTATCTAAAAGACTATTTAAAGTTATAATTGATTCCATTTACACTAACAGTATTTATTTAACACTACTCTCTGAGAGTGATAAATCTGAGTTTTTTGACGTTAGATGGAAAATCTTCAGTTGAGAGAAACAATGACGTGTTTTGCATTCGGTTGTGGTAGCACACATTTATAATGCACACCCTTCTGTTTATAGAAGTTTTATCAGGGGCTGAAATCGTTTGTCGGAGGAGTAGCAATAAGTTGGCAGAAATTATTTGTGTCTGTTGAACAAACCTGAAGGCACTCCGGCTGAGCTGACTGAACTCAGTGGAGTTTAGACCGCAGATGAACCGGTTCAGTCCCACCATGTCTGGAGCTTCCAGCAGCGCCGCGCTCAGATTGTTGTATTTAGACACACTTTTCCACACTGACGACAACTGTTGGGACAAGACTCGCGTTACGACCGTAACTTACAAACGTGGGACTGTATGTATAACTGACCTGTGAATAATTCCAGCCGCACTGGGCAATGCCGTCCAGAACGTCGATCGGCAGCTGAAGCTGCTCCAGCTCAGAGTTGGAGAAGCCCTGCACAATGCACCCCAGCTGCAGGACAGCACTGCCAGCCATCTGGGCTACGGGGCCAAAGGCCTGCACAAGTTCACAAAAAAAAAACATTTCAGCTGAACACAAAAATCACAGTGCAAGATTTGTTGTCCCTACAATGGTTATAAAACCACAAACAATGAATGAACAACCAGAATGTTCAGCTCCAGGATGAGCTCCTGCATCGTACCTGGATTGCTTTTTTACGGAGCACAGCCAGTTGGTCTGCAGTGTAGTCAGTGACCGACCCGAGATATTCGACAGTAGCCAGGAATGTGCTGTTTGACATCATTTCCAGTTGTGCTGCTGTCCAGTAGACATTATCCTGGCCCAGTTGTACAATCAGCGTTTCAGTAGGTTCTGTAGCGTTGCTGTAACTGCTACTGTCAGCTGAGAGCAGCAGATGGACAGAGGCATAGAAAGGTACATATGAATATAATCAGACGAGTGGAGGGTGTTTTGAAACATGGTCACAAACTGAACACGTTTGGTCCTCACCTGCTCTCCTTTTACGTGCCGGACTTGATGTGGTGCTGTTGGTGGTGCTGGGGTTAGTAGAGACTTTAAACAACTTCTTTTTGAACGCATCTGAAACGTGGGGGAGACGTGACCTCAGGAAAACAAGAACATCCTTCAGCCAAGGCTAACAAAGACAGAGAGGTAAGAAAATGATTAGGAGATTAATTCATGTTAGTTTTGAGCACCATATTGGGCAGGTGGCAAATGAAGATGATTGACAGTTAAATGTGAGGAAGATACACACTTCATTGGGCAGAGCAGACACAACACTGTCATCCAGAAGAATGAGGGGGCCCAGCAGCTCCACAGTGCCAGCCGTCCAATTAGAGGGACTCCTAAAAGCAACAAATCACCCTGAATCAGACTGTGCTCTGAAGCAGCTCCATCCACTGGAAGGGAGTAGGACCTACCCGAACATCTTGGTGACCAGTTGAATTAGACTGGCTCTGTGGCTTGGAGGAATGTACAGACAGGAAGCCAAGGCCTGGAGGCTGAACGTGATCACATCGGGAGCCATCAGAGTCAACTCAGACGGATCCAGCTCACACACGAGCGGTCCAAGCCTCAACACGTCTGCACTGGTCAGGCCAGACATGTTCTTTCCCTGAAAATCCACAGGAAGCTGTCAGTGGAGCACATTTTGGGGCTTGAATCCCTTACAATGTTCAAAGAGAACAGAATATCGGTTTGTCACTAGTCATGCATCAGTGTGCGTACAGTGGTCAGGCAGAGAAGAGCCCGTTTGCTGAGTGCTCGACGAGATGGAGCCTGAAGAGGCAACGAGCTCAGGTTGGCTGCTGCCATTTTGTCCAGGAACACCTGACACACCGAGTCAGGTAAATCCGTCACTTTCCCTGGTCTGGGTTGATTGAAAACAGAAAAGAAAAAAACCCACAACAAAGACTTATAAACATATTTATTTACATTTATATAATTAATATGAAGTCGTTTAGAGAGCATGCTGTTTGCTTACGGCAGGTGAATTAGTAACAATGTAGGAATTGCAGCCAGCTCCAGCTCGGAGATGTTTTTAAAATAGTCCTTTCTCTCTTGCTCCAAACTCGTAAAAAGTTTTTGTGCAGCACATCCTGCCTGAAAACACAGTACATACATTAATTATCAGTAGGTACGGTTGATGTTTTGTCATGTCTACAGGAAGCAGTAAACGTCAGTGAAGTCTTACTTGAGCTTTGGAAAGCCACTTTGGGTTTTCTGCCATGGCCTGAGCCACGTCGAGTGCGTTCGTGTTGTTAACTTCTGCAATCATCTTACAGGTGATGCCGCGGAGGATGGAATTCAGCCTCCTGTTTCAGAAAATAACATTTTGAACGGCAGAAAGGATCAAACAGACTATACATGAGGTCTGTATCAGGTGTGATTTTGGGGGAGTTCATTGTGTTTTTTCATGTATCGTTATTAAAAGAGATGCAGAATAAATTTATAATGAAGTTTTTTAATACAAAAAGTATATGTAGCAAGTTATTTTTCACTCATAAGTCCCATTATAGAGTACTTCAGATAACAGAATTACCTTTAAATCTGTAATAATTAAGGATGCACAATAAGCCAATATGTTAAAACTTATTTTGCTGATAACCAATACCAAGACCAGTTTATTTATTATTTTTCCCTAAACATACTTACAGAGATGACATAACTTTATCTGCTGTGGGATTAAAATATTACATTATTCTGCATGGTCTTTGTCAATTTGGCCTGCTACTAAATGCAGATGCCAAAAAATGGGGCTGAAAATGATGCAACACTTCAACTTGGATTATGTTTAATGTCAAATTTAGGCATGACATTTACTCTCGCTAACACAATGACAACACTGGAACAGTGCAAATTTGTAAATTTTCACAAATCTAAACTCAAAGAATCAATGGTGGGCGTGACGTCATAACGTTGTGCTGGCGCTGCAGGCATCCTCGTCACTGGGCTGTCATACAAAAGCAGCACCTTATACAGTATATTGGTGAGATATTTTGATAGAATGGCTGATACCCAATATTTAACTTTATTGCTAATATCGGCCGATACCTATACCATGCCGATAATATCGTGCATCTCTAGTGATAATACTTCTCTCTCTAAAAAAAACTATACAAGTTAAAGCAGATTTTATTCAGTGCATTGATACCTTTTTATTATTTGAAATATTTTTTGTGTGTATTTTGTCCTCAACAATACCTGTATAACTCACCTGTAATCGAGCTTCCTCATGTCATGCATCTTCTTGGCCAAATAAGCAGCCTACATCAAAAAAGTAAAAGATGGAGCCAAGGTTTTAAAGTACATTTCATAGGAGTCCTGCAGAAACTCTTAGCAAAATTCTAGAGATACAGTAATACCTCTCTGCTTTTGACAGTGAGAAGACAAATGGGTCACAGTACCTGGGACAAACTCCAAGTTTTGTTTTCCACCTCATCCAAACGGGAGATGTTGGCTTTATCCAGATTAGACAGAGAAACGCTGCGAAGTAAAGGCCCAGACAATTTCTGCAGCATCTCAGAGACGGTAATGTTCCTCCCAAGCTACAAAAAAGAATGAAATGATAATGATAATTAACACGAATGCCTGCTCAAATATTACTAATAACTGAAATTAACAAATAATTTTATGTATGTAAACCTTCATTATTCTTTATTTTCTGCTGCTTCCTTCTTACTCACCCCCTGAAGCATGGCCTTCAGCTGCCTCTTTTCCATTTGCTTGGTGATGTTAGTCAAGGCCTCTGAGTCTGCCAGGAGTTCCCGAGCCTTTATGTTCTTCAGCGCACAGCTCGGCAAACCTGCTGCAACCGACTGAAGGGCCAATACATCCTCGGTCGTCACGTTGCCACACTGAAGAGAACCAGAGTGTGAAAAGGATGGAGATCTCAACAGACACAGAGGAGCAGTCATCTCTACAGGCTCACCTTCTTAGAACCCAGCTGGTTCTTGGCCAGAGAGCGCAGCTGGTTTCGTGACCATTCAACACTGGAGCCCAGGTTTTGAAGAGCATCTTTAAGATTGTCCTTAGGGAGGTCGCTTAGTTGTTTGGGTGTCAGTGAAGTGACATGTTGACCCAGGTCACGCAGAGCTTGAGCGCTGTTGGGACCTGACAACATGCTGCTGATAATGTCCTTCTTCAGCTTCAGTCAGAGAACAGGAAACAAGAGATTCAAATCTGCCTCTTCAGACAAGGAACATACAGGAAGTGTGGTAAAGATGAAATACCTTTTCAGTTGTGGAGCCGTCACAGGAATCAAGCTGAGCGAGGAGCTTCTTGCTGAGGTCAGGAGCCAAATTTGGAGCAGCATTGTAAAAACAAGCCAGCGGGCCGAGCCTGGGGAGGGTCAACAGTAACATCGCAGTGATTTGTTTTACCTTTAACTCAATTTAGCTTTCCCTAACGCCACATTTACATCTCACATGTACATTTAGTTAGATCACAGAGAAAACACATTTGACATCACTTTGTTCGTAAATAGCTTTAAATTAAAATGTGAACGACAAAAAAGCCATTGTTTTCTAGAATGAGTTGTGCATTTCAAGGTTCTTCCAAAAGATTCTGTTTGAATGCACTCACTTATCTATTTGGTTTGGAAAGTCCTTTGGAGTGTAGCACTGCTGAACATTTTGGAGAAACTTCTTGGCCAAGCTGGGGTTAATCCTTGTTGCTTTACTCAGGCTGGATTTGAGCTTAGCTGAGCTGAAATAGTCACACAGCTGGAAACAAAGTGAAGAAACCCATTAAAGCTGAATGAGAAAACTGTTGAAAAGCCCACTCTTCTTTTCAGCAACTCACAGTTTCTTTGGAAGCAGAGTCAAGATCATTTGGTGTTAAACTGGAGATGTAAGGCCCTATCATGTTCAGTCCGTCCACATTCAGCCATATCAGCGTTGGTTTGCAGATATCCATTATTTCTGTGGAATTAAAAAAAGCTTAAATAAGTCCCTTTCTCACTGAACAGAAAAGTAACAACAAATGAAACTCAGTGCAGAAGTGTTTCATGTCTATTTTGTAGTTCCTTAAGCCAGTGGTGTCCAAAGTGTGGCCCAAGGGCCATTTGTGGCCCTTGGAGTGATTTTGTGTGGCCCATGACTACAATTAAAGAATGGTATAATTTTGACCCACATGCTGAAGAGGTTGATGCAGATGTAGATTTATTGGTGATACTTTAATTTTTAGGTTTAACAGCAAAACAGCTTAAAATAATCTTCTCAAAATGAGCGATATTAAGTACAGTACAAATATTTAGCTATAATTCCTTTATCTTACAAATATCCTTCACTGACCTACCAAAAAGTAGAATTTTTGATAATTCATAATTCATAAAACTTAGCTAAATATAACAAGTGTTTTGAAAGTAAATAATTTCAGTTGATTTTAATAATCGATGGGGAGAATTTTTTACATTTTTAAAAGAATATAAAGTGGTATCATCAACATACAAGTTGGTCAACGTTATCACTGTCCCTTCAAACCTTCCATGAATCTGTTTTAGCAGCTGCCACCTGGACGGTTGTTCAGAACTTCGATGACCCTTTTGGGCCGTTCAGGGTCCAAACGGGTGTTTGAAGTTCCACCACCTTTTTTTGAAGAACAGTTACTCATTTTAGGTTTTTGTCTCTGAAAATAAATAAAAATGAACTTTCCAAGCACAAGAAAACAAATAATAGACCAAAAAATAAAAATAAATCTACGCTACTAAATTAAATTCTTTAAATGAATGAATTAATTAAATAAAAAGGTTGTTTATGAGGCTCCTAAAGTTCTGGAGCTACAATAATTTAAACTAAACTTTTAGCTTTCTCCAAAATATTGACCAAGTTGTTGAGTTTAAAAATGGGGGGGGGGGGGGATCACACTTTTTAAACTTTTTTCGTTTCTTAAATTTAAAAACGTTTCGCCCACAGGTCCTTGCATCTAGACAGTTCTGGTCCACCTATGAAAACGTTCGGCCATTAAGCAGCGCTACATTTGAGCTGTCGTGGCGTTTGGTTACACTTCATTCTCAGTGAAGGAAACGACAGACGACAGGTCTCTATCAACATGAATTCCTTCACTGGAATCGTATGTTGAGAACGAGCACATTTGCAAACACATGCGTTACAAACGTGCACTCATGCTGCGACTTGTAAATGTGCCGACCAAACAACAAACAACTGCCATGGTTTAGTGACACTCCTGCTTCTTGCTGTTTTGTCCAGATCCACATCAAACCTTTTGCCTGCATGTCAACAGTGCACTCAGAGACCAACCTGTATAGATAAAGCTTGAATGAATGAAACCTGCTCTAAATGATGTACAGCTGATTTTTTTCCTGCACATTTCTCTAATTCTTGTTTTGTTTTTCTCATCTCGGTGTCACTTGTTTTGTCTGTAAGGTCACTTCTGCTTTACAATATATTTTTAAAGAACTATGGCTACTTATTCTCTTTTTCAATATGTTCTCTTTTTGTTCTTCCTCTTTTCTTGATATTTAAAATAAATGTGAACGCAGAAAACAAGCGGTGACATTTAAACTGGTAACATGATGGGAAGAGATGCTGACGCGTTGAGGATCATGATCAAATTGAGTTTGACGACGTGAGTCCACTTTTTCCACAAATCTTTCCAGTTTAACGAACGTTTCATACTTGATTTGGAACTGGATGTTTTCTTCAGTGTACAGCTGAAGTTGTTCTGGAGGATTTGTTCTTTGGCCCAGTTGAAGACCTCCGTCCTTTGGTCCTCGGTCATGGTGTCGTACATGTCCTTCAGCATGCTCATCCTGGAGTCAAAAGCAGTTTCAGATTTTAGAAGAGTTCATATGAGGCAATGGATGAAGTTACTGCACAGCACACTTACATCTTCCCCATGTTTTGGCTCTTGATTTTAGCGGGGAGCTGTGTTCTTGCTGAGGGGACATCTAGCAGCACAGATGTGGAAGCTGACAGCAGAGTGTCGTAGTCGTTTGAGTTACAGTTTTCACTCTGAGACGTCAACGTCACCCAGGACAGTGGAGCCATGAATGCTTCCACGTAGCACACAGATAGATTCTGCAGAAACAGAACAAGATGGTTAAACCAATACAAACTAGCATCGAGTCTTAAATGAAGCATGCTTTGATCCATTTTACTGACAGAGGAGCCCCTCGCTGTTTTTATCATGGTGGGGAGACTACTGCAGTTCCATGCGTTGCTTTTCTAAAAGACAGAGAAAATACAAGACATTTGTGGGTTAAGAAAACCATTCTGACAGCAAATACGTTCAAAAACAATTCTTCTTTTGGCTTTTCCCTCTTCAGGGGTCCCTACAGTGAGTCATCCTCCTCCATCTCGTCTCTACCTCCATGAACTCTCTAACTGCATCCATATATCTCCTCTTTGTCTTTTTGGTGATAAAGACAGGAAACTAATGTGTTACACTTTTTGAAATTCCTTATGTGACTAAAGAGCTATTTCACAAATCCTAGATTGGGGATTAGGATGGTTTTTATTTGGTAATCCCGACCAAACTTAGTTACGTATGATTTGATTTCACAAAAGCAGTGACACGTAAGTTGCCCCACAGTTTTATTCTGTGCTGTCAGCTTGATTCAGTTAATCCTGAAATGAGTTTCTGTTGCCTAATAAGACAACCTGATCAAAAGTGTCATACTTACTCAATGTTTCACTGTGTTCTTTACTTTCTGAATGACTGTTAAAAAGGCTACTCATGCTGAGATTAGTCATACAGAAATATTTCTACAACTGCAGGTATTAAGATGATCTTAGCTGCTTATCTTCAGCCTGGTCTGGTGTTTGTAAAACCTGCTCTGACAGGGCTTGGTCGAGCCCAGATTTCTTCTCCTCCTGGATTGCTAAATTTGATTTTTGTGACATAATCCCATGGTTTTGTAATGAACTTGACAGTGTCAGCAATGCATGTGTGTGTGTTCACACCATTTTTTCAAAGGCATTCATGGCAAGCTGACCAAGTGGCTTCTTGTTTGTGCCCACAGTGACTGAATTCAGGACTTGGAGAAAAGTGGACTGGAAGGTGATGAACTGGTCAGGGGTTATTCTCCCTGCAGCCAGGTTACTGAAAACCAATGGGAGGTACAAAAAGCTTAGGTGAATAAAGGGTTTCCATAGCTAAACTTTGTTTCTATAGTCATAAAGTAAAAAGACAAACAAAAACAAAAAACACTTTGGGAAGTGAGCTTTATGCACATCGAGCACATATAACTTTTATGTTCCAGTTACAACCAAATGTTTTGTTCAGAAATGTCAAACTATTTAGCTTGACTCACAGTTTTGTAAAATGAGAAAGGTATAAAAGGTTAGAGGAACTCTTTCAGCATGTGTGCTAAAAAAATCTCATGTACTGTACTGACACCATTTTTGAAGCGTATGACTGGAAGGATACTGGCCTTTACATACAAGAGAACAAGTTTTGTTTTGATTTCAGTGCCCGGCTGTCATTTAGCTCATCTAATGATGAACAAAGAGACAGTAGATGTAAAACTACCTGTTATTGAAGACACTGTTCAACAGCATCATGGAGGGTGCAGGGTATCCTGTAACAACAAATCTTCTTAATTGCATGTTGCACAATGAACACACAAACATGAAAACAGGAGTGGTCTATTTGCTGTGCATTAGTTCTGACTCATATTACAGAGAGGATTTAGCCTGTTATGACATCATTTATATGCCCAATATTGTAAATATTTGCATATATATACATATTTCTTAAACAAATCAGTTCAAAACTTAAATCTGATTTTAAATCATACACAATAATTTAATGTAAATAAGTTTATTAAGAATCTTCTCACCTTTATCACGGCATTTCATCATCTGGAAAAAAGAAAAAAAAAGTCCTGATTAGGTATTTAGAGTGAGACATTTAGTGGTTTAAATTCTCTGGTCACAAACAAAACATCACAAATGTTATCATGAGTGAGCTTTAAAACTATAATGTAATAGTTAAAGAAAAAAAAAAAAAACACCCTGGTGCTTTAGGATTAAAACTAAAGTAAATGCACAAATGGACATAATTGAGAAATCCTGCAAACGGGTGGAGAAAACCTGTGTCATAATAACACGTGTGGTTAAAAGGTGGAGATGTGATAAAGATACTAATACAATCCTAGAAAGTTCTGGAAATAAAGTCCTAGATTTATGTAATACATACATTACATATATACTTATACAGTATATATGTGTATAAACTTACATATATGTATGTATTTTTTTTATGTTTTTCTTTTTCTTTTCTTTCGGCTGTTCCCTTCTTCAGGAGTCGCCACAGTGAAATAACTGGCAAGAAGACTTGGCAATTGTTTTTACACTGGATTCTCTTCCTGATGCAACCACAGGCCAACGAGCTACCACAACCGTCTGTGTGGAGCAGAGAGCTGCCACCTAGGACACCTGGGGGAGCAGAGGGTGGGGGTTAAGGGTCTTGTTCAAGGGCCCAGAGTGGAGCAAATGAAGGTGGAGGAAGGTGTGGGTGTTTCACATTTCCCACCACATTTTTGATGTTGTCGTACGGGGAGTTGACCCAACAACCTTCCGATCACAGGCCCACCTTCTCTAACCTCTGCGCCACTATGCCCCAAATTTATCCAATACAGTACAGTATATATATTCAGTTAAACTGAACTTTAGACTGAAAATGTGCGTCTTCAACTTGACAGACTTGAAAGTTATATTAAAATAAAAATGATTTTTCTCACTTTAGCCTTCAGAAAAATTCTCACCAGTTTTTTGGCAATGAAGGAAGCATCATCTGCAGACATCCCATCCGGAGGCTCGGCCATGTGGACAGTAGCTATGAGACAAATTGGAGCAGGCGTCACGCATACGCAGCAGACTGTAATCAATAAACAGTTTAAAGCAGCAGGAAGGAGGCAAAAAGAACGGAACAGTTTGATACAAACCCAGGACAGCACAGGCCACAGTGAGGACAAAGAAACATGGTCCTCCTCTTGGAGACATGGGGACGTCTGTCTGCAGGACACATTACATAAAATGAACATTCACTGCAGATTCAGTTCCATCATTAGATTTAAACTCTAATCATTTAACCATGTTAATGTCAGTGAGGTGACAGCAGGACGTTAAAAAGCCTGGTTGTTATGGAGCCCGTCTCCACGTAGGGAACCTCCAAGTTCTCTAATAAACTTCCTCCTCAGTGGCTGTGATACTTCCCTGGTAACCTTCTAAGTTACTCATCCTCAGGGAGACTTTGAGGACTTTTGAGGATAACGTGCATTGAAAAACAGATTAGTTAATGTACAATGACGTTTTGTTAACCGGTCTCGTCTCACGGACATCTTTTGCACCATAACTGAACGTTTTCCTGACATTTATAAGGCGACATTTTCTGCTCAGGACATTTGCATCCTGGTCTTTTGACAGATATTTGTTTGCTTGCTTTCCTCTCCCTTTACATCTGATTTAAATGAATCAAACGATCACACTACTAACCATTGTAATAATGTGTTTAAATATTTTGTCCTAAAAATTATGCTGATTCAACTTTTTATCTCTACATTTACCTTTTACCAACTGATTAATAGCATGTAGACAAGACATATTGTCTGCACAGATTTGAACACAAAAAAGTCCATTTAAAACTTTTTACAAAGACAAATAAAATAAAAAAAAATCTTATTGATTTGTGGATGAATTGGGCATTACTTACAAATTTGTGTCTTCTTTCTTGGAGATGTTATAAAAAATTGCAATAAAAAAATCAAGATGTGGACAGAGAGAGCTCTTCTCCAGCCTCCGTCTGGTCTGATCTGGATGGGTGTCTACCTGTCCGGGCTTATTTAAAGCAACTGGGTGACACACACAGTCGTTAGGTAGGAAGAAGAGACGGAGAAACAATGGGACAGATCATCTGAGTAATGCGTAACTGTGAAATCATTTGTCTGAAAAATTATGTCATAACATTGTTCTCATTTTCTGTAAAACTGTTTCTCATTTTTAAATAAAATAGATGCCCAATGATAAGAATCAATACAATAAATGATGTTTCTAATTCAGCCAATTACACACAGTCTTTAACTTTTTACTTTAATACAGAACACTTTTAAATTCTCAAACATTACATTTATCAGTGGTAGTGGGGACATTCACTGCCTTGCTCAAGAACACTTAGGCATGCTGCAGGGGCTGGGGATCTAACCCCCGATCCTACAACTGGAAGACGCCCTCCACCTCAGTACCCTTGAGCCAAAGCTGATAAATTACACATACGGCGAGCCGCCCCTGCATTAACCAAATTATGTTGCGTAACCAAACAAAGCACTTTATCTCACATCCTTTATGATAAAAGCAGGTAAACATGACCGCTGGGCAACAGGCACGCCTGAACGTTAAGCTTCATGGTAAATCTGACAATTACGATGAAAAGGTCAACTATTTCTAGGTTGATTAATTTTTCACCAAAATATATATTTTTTTATTATCAGCTCCTGCCGAAAGGTGAAGGTGGACAACATGTCTGTGTCTGTCACCAAAATACGCCATGAACCCCTGGATGAGTGTTAATGAAAGTTTCAGAAAAAATTATATCTACAGCTGAGTATCTTTTGAAGTCAAACTATGTACCTGTACACAAAAATGGCTGCCACAGCCAACCCAATGTTAAAAACACAAAATATATGGCTTTAACTCAGCCAATTAGACATTGAGCTAAAATCTGATGTACAGTAATACTAGTTTAGCTAAGAGTCACAGCTAAAACTTAATTATTTCTCAACATAGGTTGATTTTGAACTCTGGCATGAAAGAAGGCGGAAGAAGTTTTCACTGGTACTGAAATTTATTTGATCAATAAAAAGAAAAGAAAACGGGAGAATACTACAAAACATGTATTTCTAAAAGAGCTGTCATTGTGACATAAATGTGTGCAACACTTGAGCCTGTCAGCACAGTGCACGTGAAGACAATACAGACTACAGTTAAAGCATGTAAAAAGCTGCTGTGTGGACATGTTTCAACCTGTAGAGCAGGAGTGTCCAAAGTGTGGCCCGAGGGCCATTTGTGGCCCTTGGGAGTGATTTTGTGTTTGTGTGATTTTTTTTTTTAATGTCCAGAGGACCAGACTTCGCTTTTTTAGATTTTTCTACCTGGATTATTGAGCATGAATCAGGATGTAAATAAAATTCTTAAAAAAAAAAAATTGTTTATGTTTATGAGGCGCATAATGTTTTGGATCTACAAGAATTTAAACTAAACTTTTAACCTTTCTTCAAAATAATACAGTAATCAAGTTGTTAAAAATGAGGAAACAAAAAACATGCAAAAACGAACAAACAACAAAAAAACAACAACATTAAATTCATAGTTTTCTGGCCCGCGAGAACTTTCATCTAGCAATTCTGACCCGCCTATGAAAATGTTTGGACACCCCTGCTGTAGAGTGATCACAGTGTAATACCAATCCTTTCCTGTTTACATTTAATCAGTTTTGTTCAACAGACCCTGTGGCAGATCAATAGACATCTGGCAACATGTAAAACAGACATCTGGCAACATATAAAACAGACAAGCTGAAAACATGACAGTTGTAAAAAGTGAACATGTACATAATAATGAAGGTGTTCATTCTGCATCGCTCATTCTTCCCATGAGAGCTCCGGTAGGATTGTTTAGGTTGGTGAAGTGATCTGAAAAAAAGTCATTGATACCTGTTAGTTCATGACTTTGTCTGAGTTCATTAGTTCTACTCTAATTCTCTTTCATTACACTGATTATTACAGTATCTGTAAAAGATAAGGCGAGTCTGTTCTTTCTGTCAGTGTATCTTGATCTCTTGACAAACTATCTGCCCTCTCAGTCATGTAAAAACTAAATTGTTGTGTAAATTGTCTGAACACATTAGCAATGTAATTTAAAGAACTGTGCTGTTATTTTTGATATGTCATTTAACCTCCACTACCAGGACGGCTATCTTCCACCAGCTTGATATTTATAAAATTAGAAACATCTTGTCCAAGAAAAGCTGACGCATGCATTTATCGCTTGAATAATTGTAATTCTTTATTATCTGGGTGTCCAATAACTTCTTTAAAAAGTCTTCAGTTAATCCAAAATGCTGCTGCCAGAGTCTCAACTGGAGTATAGGAGAGATCATATCCCTCTCAAAATCTTACTTCTAACCTACAAAGCCCTCAACAACCTAGTTTCATATTACAGACATTGTTCCATATTTTCCTAACAAAGCACTTCACTCTCAGACTGCAGGTTTACTTGTGGTTCCTAGAGTTTCCAAATGTAGAATGGGAGGCGGACCTTTCAGTTATCAGGCTCCTCTCTTGTGGAACCAACTTCCAGTTTGTGTCTGTGAGGCTGGCACAGTGAGGCAGGTACAGCTTGGGTTTCCTGCGCTATCCCTTAGTTAAGAGGTTTAGACTTCTGGCAACTGACCACATTTCTTCACTCTGCTGCTATAAGTAAGCTTCATTTTACTCTCCATGTTTGTATCTGACATTATTTTTATCATTAACGTGTTTTTTCTTTGTCTTTCTTAATGTAGAAGCTACACTGGTCCCAGTCATTCTGCATCTTCTTCCTGCCCTCTCAAACCCCAGCCAGTCAAGGCAGCCAATCCTGAGCCTGGTTCTGCTGGAGTTTTTTTTCTGTTAAAAGGGAGTTTTTCCTTTCCACTGTCACCAATGTGCTGCTCAAGATGACAGATTGCAATGAAGTGAACAGTCAACACAAGCTGCTGGCTTCCTTAGACAACTTTTACCAATTGGCATTTTATAATGTGAATTAGACGACTTCTGTTGTGATTTTGAGCTATTTAAACTGAATTGAACTATTAGTAAACATAAATGAAAAGACATGGCAGGCAAAAGATTACATTTGAACATATTAATGTCAGTGTGTATTATTTTTATGTTTACATTTTATAGTGACTTGTTTTAAGGTGAGCAGGACGGTGGCGCAGTTTGTAGAGCTGCTGCCTCTCAGCGAGCAGGTTGCATCGGTTCAAATCCCGGTCCGGGATCCTTTCTGGGTGGAGTTTGCATGTTCTCTCTGTGCATGCGTGTGTTTTCTCCGGGTACTCTGGTTTCCTCCCACAGACCAAAAAACATGTATGTTAGACTGACTGGTGACTAAATTGTCCCTATCTGAGTGAGAGAGTGAATGGTTGTTTTGTCTCGCCCCTGTGATGGACTGGGGACCTGCCCAGGGTGTCCCCGGCCTCTTGCACAGTGACAGATGGACGTGGGCACCAGTGACCCCCGCGACCCAAAAAGGAAGAAGCGGGTAAAGATAATGAATGGATGGATTGTTTTCAGGTTGAGGATAAGAATCAAGCCCAGGTCCTGGGTGCAGAAAAGTCTTTGGGGTTATAAATTTAACAGTGAGTGGTAAAGTTGTGGTAGAGGACTAGAGACTGCATCCCTGACTTTCCTTTCTGGGCTGCAGAAACTAACCTGTGTGTGTGTTTATGTGCTCGACTCACCTGCAGCAAACTGAAAAACATCAGCCGGTCTTTGAAGAAGCAGGTTTCTGTTTGAGGAAGAAATGAAAGGACTAACTAAACAGTTAGAGACTGGTGTTTAAAAAGAGGGCTGTGCTGCATCGTTTTTAAAGGTTCACAGCCAAATGTGCTTTACTGCAGGCTCCCTCTGCTCTTAGGATATTATTTAAATTGATTAAATAAATAGGCAGAGGAAGGCTGCATAAAATGTCGTAAATAATTTAGCTTGAAATAAGCAAAGAACTTTACCAGAGAAAACTGTTGTCTGAATTATTATACATTACACATATTTTAGTTCAGCCAAGTGATTTTTAGTCTAGCTAAAGCAATAACAGATTCAAGGCATTTTATCATACTTAGAAATAAACTGTTAAATCACATCCAGGCAGTCAGTTTTATGCCTGTCTAGTTTAATCTGATGACTCAGTTCTTTAATTTTACATGTGTTATTTTTGTAGATTTTTTTTTGACAGATTTTAATCAGTCAAATGTGTAAACTATAAACAAGATCTGTACTTAAACTTTTTAATTGAGTAGGTTGGCTAAAAACAAACAAAGACACATATACACTATACAGTACTGTAGTTGTTAATTTTACCCTTATGCATACAGTAGTTTGAAAGGTTAATGTGACCACGCAAAGACATTTTGAACATTTTAGGCCCAAACCAATAAAACAGCACTGCTGTAAGACAAAAAAATCTGTTCACCTTTTGATAATTTTGTAACTTCTTTTTAAATTTGTAAAACTGGTTTGACCTGTTTTAATGGCTTTGTTCGAGACTCTAAGTACAGTACAGAACTTCGTTCTGGATCATTTTTAATTTAATAAAAGGTCTCAGATTTAGAATAGTCAAATAAGCACAACTTTAAAAGCAAATAATTCCCTCTGTTTTGACTTATAAAAGACAAACACTAAATAATTTTGGTCCTTACCAGTTGTTTGCATCCAAGTCAACCTGAAACAATGTAATCGTTAAAAATGAGCAAACCTTAAAAATTCACCAAGCATTTCCTCTACTTCAGGGTGTGCTCTCAAATAATTCTCGTTGTTGATCCTGATCTTGATCTATAAATTAAAACAAAAACGCGTTTTGAAATTGACGCGCAGTTTCTGAGTAGCTAACACGGTTAGCTTTTTTAAATTTATTTATTTCGGAGTAAATACCTTTAACTGTCGCAGTTTCTCTTGCTGCTCAGCACTTAGCACGCCTTTTCCATGCACAAGGTGCATGTTTTGTGCTAGTTTATGTTCCTTACAGCTCAGAGTGCGCTACGTAAACTGTTCGTTTAGCTGGAAATCAAACGAACGCGCAAACGTTTGGTTTGCGAGAGCTGTTGCCATGGAAACGGCTGTGGTTGACGGTTTTACACCATATTCTGTGACCACCGCGCTGTAGCTTTTTTACATCATATTTTGCAATATCTGATAAACACTATCATAAATCTGTGACCGTCTATATTTCCATAATACTCATGATTTTAGTGGGCAGATGTACATTTTTATTCTTTGGAGGAAGGAGGTTGACTCTCTCCTTCCTCCAAAGAATAAAGTTAAATCTGATGCATTGAGCATTCATCAGGATATTTCAACCAGTTTCTGCTCACTCTGTACTTCCTCTAAGGAATAAAAAAGTAACAACTGACTACTAATATCATGAGTTTTATGAAAATTTAAACGGTCACAGAATATGATAGCGTTTATTGCAAAGTATGGTGTAAAAGTGCAACAGTGCCCCCTACGGTCACAATATACAGTGGTCACAGAATATGGTGTGACACCAACTGCAGTTACCATGATTGTCCAGTAGATGGTGGTGTTAAACAAGAGGAAGTGTGTGCCAGTCTATTTAATTTCAATTAATTTCTGTTTATTCATATTAGCTCCAAGTCCCAACAGACGTCGTCTCAGGTCACTGTACAAAAACATTCACATACGTTATAAAAGCCAATAAGTAAACGTTATCTGTCTAAGGAAGCCAGCAGATTGTGCTGGATCTTTACTTTGTCACAGTCTCCCATCCTGAGCAAGCACAAAGGCAACAGTGGAAAGGAAAAACTCCCTTTTAATAGAAAGAAACCTCCAGCAGAACAAGGCTCAGGACGAGCGACCATCTACTTTGACCGGCTGGGGTTTGAAAGGAACAGGAAGGAGAAACAAACAAACACACCATGGCAGGTCAGGTGTAGTTTCTATAGGAGGAAAAACAAAGAACACGTTAAAATAGAAATAATTACAAATACAAACAGGTGGAGTACTTTTAATTTTAATACCTTCTGGCTCAGAGAACTTGAAGCTGCAAAACTCTGATTTTAAAAGCTTTTTGAACAAACTTTTAATATGAATAATACCATCAGGATAGAGTGTTCATCAGAATAAACTTGACAAACGTTTAGTGATATGTACACAAGGCAGAAAGAAAACTGTTACTGTTGATAGCTTAATCAAGAACGCTTGATTGCAAGAAATCCCCACAAGACGCCAAACAACATAAACATATTTAAAAACAACCGTCATACTGTTACATCATTTTTATATGCAATCTATACAAATTGTTCCCTGAGTTTCCCTTCATCCCACTCAAAAAGTTCCTTTTTATACCTTGTCACCTGTATTTTTGGATCTAAAGTGCAAAACAACCCATGAAAAGCTGTCCATATGTCTGTCTTTGTTCACAACTCACTCTGTAGAAAGAAATAACTTGTGTTGTTAAAGTTCATGGCCTCTTTCCTGTCTATCACAGTATGTTCTTCCTCATTTTCTTCCTCTTCTTGCATGTCACTTGGCGGACGTTCCTCGTAAAACTGGGGGAGAAAGGTCGTCACAACCTCCTCCTTTGTGGCTGCTGGGACAAAGGGTGAAAGTGGAGAGAAGACACCAAACCAGGTGATGACACCAAGTTTGTAGAGCTTAGACACAAATGTGTCCTTGTGTCTGAAACAAAACAAAAATCACAAATAAAATGAGAACATGTTGCCTGATTTTACTGCCTGAGCTTTTTAAACATGTGCTTGAATTTATTAGCTACATTTAACTTAAATTGATTGGACATTGTTTACATATACATATACACATATACATTAAAAAAGTTCAGATTTAATACCTGAAAATGTAGATTGCAAAGAAGGCTACCAGTAAAATAAAGGCAAAAAACCCAGAAATCCAAAGCACATAATGGGGTATCGTCCCTGGAGCATCTGAGTTGAGACACGAGTCATTTTCAAGACCTGTGGCAAAAAGAGGAGAAGACATGTATGACCGTTACAGCGTGGTGGTATAGTGTGTGTTGGAAACATGTCTCCTGTGGCCTGTTTTGTTGTTGACTCCGTTTTTATGATAACATGGTTTCCTGTTAAAACCCAGTGGTCTCTCTCTCTCTCTCTTACACACACACGCACTCACACACACACTGTTCAGACCACATTACCTTCAAGGCAGTCATCCTCCGGTAAACCAGAGCCCAAGTCTTCCAGGGTGGACAAATCAACCTGTAAGATAAAGGGAAACAAATCAAGACCAAATGATCAACAATGAAGGACGATCAGAGCAAAACAAAGTGCACATGAGGCTTTATTAACAGTTCAAACTCTCACCATCGTGGTCGTAGAATAGTCAGTCTCTACAACTTCAGCTGAGGAGACACAAGAGCATAACCAAATCAAAAACACAATCTAGAGCCTCAACTGGTGGGTCATGACCCCAAAGTGGGTCTCAGACCTGTATTCAGTGGGTCGCAGGTCTTTGCCTGGGCAACAAAATATAGTCAGAGAAAAGAATCAACTTTCTGATTGTTATGTCAGTTTTATGGTTAATGCTTGAATAAGTGACTGAATCATTTTCACAAGACGTTGTTACACTTTTAATGCGTGTGCCCTACATATTTAGAGGTTTTTGTTAAACTACTTGTCAGTAGTTGGGCTTTTTTATTTTGTGTTTGCATTAAAGCACTGCTGACTTTGTTTAAAAAAAGGCTGAAGTGTTTACGCTGAAATTAAAATGCAGCCAGTTGAGCGGAAGACAAAACATTTCTTTCTCTAGCATCATCATTTGCTGGCCAGTTTATCGTTAAATCTGTTAGTTTATTTTGTTTTTGTTGACTTGTTTGTGTTACAGTATTCTGTCTCAGGTTCAAACTGAACCATCTCTTCATTCAGTAAATTTGAGAAGTTGAAAGATTGGGGTCACGGCTCATCAAGAAGGGGTGACATGATGGTGGAACAGCTGAGAGCCCCTGGTCCAGAAGGAGGCATTACACAATATTTACCCAAACATTCCAATGTGTGTCCTACCTAGAGATATCATTTTTAGTGTTAGTTCAGATTTTATTTAGGTGAGTTCCTACGGAACTGGTATGAGCAATCAACATCTTACCTGCAGCCGATGCCTGTCAAAGTAATTTTACTTTGAACAATTAGAGAGACTCATGGAAGCTAACTCAGAAACTCAGAAAAGAGCCCAAAACAACTCAAACATCAGATATTTAACAGTGATATCTGTTGTAGTGTTGCATCATTTGCATCGGATAGTTGTTTACACCGAGGACTGGCCATGGTTGTTTACACTAAGAATTGGCCGTGTTGGAACATACCCGTAATGTGCGGGTTGTTGCAACACGTATTAGTGTGAAACATGTTCTGCAAAATGGCCTGCGGTGTGAGTAGTTTTAAACTAAAGAAGTTTGCTTTTAACAGCTACAAATCACTATGTAATGTCACATTACATTGACGCTCAGAGAGAATCTCCTTTTGATTTTGTGATTCTGAGATTGATCTGACTGGTCCACTGCAGGAAAAGGCTACACAGAAACTCACTCTAACAAATCTGAACTATCTCTAATAGATAGATATAACTTCTTTTAAATAATTAGAAAACCAAAGACTGGAAATGTTTATAGTGAGTCCTTATAAAGCTTTCACTCTATCGAGATCATTTTTCTTCCATATGTTTTAAGCACAAAATTCTTTCTGCAATTTTAGTACATTTTCAACAATTCATGTACCAAAACGTTCAGCTAATTCAGGACTATATATATACAGTATATATACAGGCAGTCCCCAAGTTACGAACGAGATCCGTTCCCACGGTGCGTTCGTAACTCGATTTGCCGTAAGTCGGAGCGCCGGCCACGTGGCGTTCGTAACTCCGGATTTTCGGCCGTAGCTCGAAACTGAAAGCACATGGCAGCCGTAACGTCTTTTTAAACACGTTTTTTTCAATGTAAAACAACAACTGCACACTTAGAACGC
>JARVLU010001073.1:15748913-15759120 GCA_031762415.1 Simpsonichthys santanae | reverse complement strand
CGTCATTAAGAACTTTCAGTGAAGCAGTTGTTGTGCTGTGTTGTTTCCTGAAACCAGATTGATGGGGAGGTAAGATGTTAAATGAGTCCAGGTAAGCTTTGATTTGAGAGTTTATCAGTTTTTCTAGAACCTTGGCTTAAGTGCAGAGTTTAGAGATCGGTCGATAGTTGTTCAGTGAGGTGTGGTCACCTCCTTTCAGCAAAGGAAGAACAAAGGCTGTTTTCCAAGCATCCAGAATGGAGTTTTGGCTTATGGACAGGTCAAAGATGTGGGTCACAGGGACTGTGATGATATGAGCGGCAGCCTTAATAAATAAGATGGAAGATCATCTGGACTTGCAGATTTTTTAGGACCAAGACCTTTTAACAATTTATTAACTTCACTAACTGAGAATGGAGAAAAAAGGAAGGTGTGATTAACTGAGGATTGACTTGAAGGAGGGATTTGATTAGTAGAAGTTAAAGTGGCTGGTTTTCCATTAGTAAATGTGTCAAATAATGAACTATATGAACTAGAAGCAACAAAATGTTTGTTGAAACAATTCAGGATCTCGTGCTTATTTGATACAGGAACAGAGTTAACGAGAAGTTGTGATGTGAGGTCAGATGATTGGGGGATACCTGAAAGAGATTTTATGGTTTTCCATAATCTTTTAGGGTCGTTTAGATTTTTGGAGGTCTGAGATAAGAAATAATTACGTTTTGCGGCTTTGATGGCAATTGTGCATTTATTTCTCAGCTGTCGAAAATTCAACCAATCATTGTCTGAGCCAGATTTTCTAAGTGCAGCCCAAAGATGGTCTCTCTTGTGAAGGAGATCAGCTCGTTCTGGAGTAAACAATGGGCTGTCACAACCCTTTATTCTGACCTGGTGAAAAGAAGCATGTTTGTTCACAAAATAAATGAAACTATTATGAAAATAGTTCCAAGCAGTTTTTACGTCGTTGGTTAATAGAATACGATGCCAGTCAAAGTGAGATAGATCCCAGATGAATGACTGTTCACAATAACATTTCAAATCCTCTTTTTGAATTATTCTGGGCTTAAAAGGTGGAAGTTTAATATCTCTGAGAATCGCTATTACACAATGATCACTCAAAATGTCAGCGAATACATCTGTACTAGGGAATTTGTGAGGCATATTGGTTAGAAACAGGTCTAAGATGCAAGATTTTACAAGACAGTTTTTGTTTGGTCTAGTGGGAGAGTCAAAACTTTGGGTTACATTGAGTGATAGGCAACATTCCTTGAATTTGTCCCAGTCAATGTTGAAATCTCCTGCCAAAAAAATCTATCTGAAATTTAAATTTCCTAAGAATTCTATCAGGGAGGCCCGAGCCTCAGGTGTTCCTGAGGGGGGACGATAACAACCCACTACAGATAAGATCTGGCCTCCATTCAAGGTGATGTTTACAGCTAAGGCTTCAAACTGGTTTGGGATTTTTTTTTTAGCAGGCACAAGACTAGAAACCAGAGAATCTTTTATATAAATAGCAACACCAACACCCCCCCCCCCCCCACACACACACACACTTTTATGACGATCACAGCGATAATGATCATTATTCAATACAGATTTGTTGAGCCAAATATCTGCACAAAGTCAGTGATCAGTACATCAAATTTTAATGTCAATATCTGTAAAACTGACTGAGTTCTCCCCAAAAAAGCCAATAGTCCACGGCTATTCAAATAATTTGTTCAGGGGGCCACAGTTACTGAAAGCCAAGTGCTCAGGGGACAGACATCCAGCAGTTATTGTCATTAAGTAACTTTGTTTTATGGTTTAAAATCTAGTTTTATTTAAAATGAACCCACTGGTAGGCCGAACTTTCATCTGTGGGCCTGATTTTGCCCCCGGGCCTCCAGATGAATAGCCCTGAAACAGGCCATTTGATTGGATTTGAGCCTTTGGTTCTGGCAGGCCCACCTTTAGCCATGCCCCCCACTGAAACTCACCTGCAACAAAGACTTTGACAGCAAAGCTTTCTTCTCCTCGATGATAACAAGCATATTTCCCCGCATCTGTCGGTTTCACCGAAGCCAGAGACAGAAAGGCTTCATGACTGATAACAGGGTTTTGTCCCCAGTTCCTGTCTCCTTTCTTCCCCGGCAGTTTGTTCCATTTCCACTGATGTTTCGCCCTGATGCCTCTCGTTACCCTGCTCCCTTCCTTCTCATCTTCACGACCATCATCATTGTTCTCCTCCTCCCTGTCTAATCCACCTGTTGTGGTTGTGCTGACGGAGGTTGGGTGGACAGTGTCAGGAGAGACGGCGTGTCTTCCTGTGTCTGAGAGTCTGAGGCCTGAGCTCACGCCTGCCTCAGTGTTCTGCAGAGTTGAGGCTGGCTGTCTGCTTGTGACTCTTTGGGTTGGGGTTCTGACTGGAGCAGGCCTCTTTCTGTTGCAGATGGAGCTGGTCAGGATGACCTTTGCTTCGTTTACCTTCACATCGCCGTCGCAGGTCAGAACCAGCTTGCTACCAGAGGGCACAACCAACACACCTGGGGGAGGATCTGCACACAGAACCAAACAAACATTGTGTATAATGCAGGCTGTCCTCGTTTGTGGAGTGCAAAGGTGTTTTCAGCGTGCTGTCTGGGACTTCTTCAGTCACTGTTGACTAGACACAGTTCACATAGGATTCAATGTTGCATAACAAAAATTATCCACTCCTTTGAAACTTCCTCTTTTAATATGCCTCTCGCCTACACAGTTTCTCTTCTACCCAGAGTTTAACCCCCTTCGTATCATTTCAATTTACATAAACAGTTCCCCTGATCTGCTTTGGTTCTGCCCAGAACTCAAAAATCTGATTATAACCCCAAAACAAAATTCTGATTTTTCTTTGCTTGTTTGTTCACTGTCTGCTTCCCAGACCTTAACCAATATCAGACAGACTTTGCCCTTTAATTCAACAAACCTTTGGCCAGAACTGTGCAAATGACAGTATATAGATTGGTTTCAGTGCTTTCATTTTCAAATGGAATTTAGCTTAACATGTGTCTAAATAATTCAGAGTAATAAAACCTATAAAGGTGCAGATTTTTCACTGCAAACTAAAGAAAGCTGTCTGCAAATTAAAACCGTGATAGAATGAGTTCAAATCAATAAACACAACCAGCTAAATACATGTACATGTTTTTCCTTAAAATAAAACAAATTAATACTAAATAAAATAAAAACTGTTACCAGGAACAATGTAAGACAAAACTGTAGATACTGTAATCTAAAATCAATTGATAGGGTAAATGACTCAAAATGTCAATAATGTTAATTAAATCATGGTTATATTAAGTTTCCTAACTCTCTAAATTCTTGTTGCACACTAATAAAATGGTCTAATAAATGGTGCTCGAGTTTCAGTCGGTTCTATTACAGTTTAACTTTTTTCTAAATAAACTTGTTACCAAAAAATAAATAAATAAATAAATAAAAAACAATCTTGGAGGATGTGAACGCATTCACCAATTTAATTTAGATGTATTCTCAGATCGCTCACCTTTTCTGGGACAGGTTACCTCAAAAATGCTGCAAACCGGCAGGATGTGCAGAACGAGAATCAGAAAAGGCATAAAAATAACCATTTTTGCAGGAGGTCTTTCCTTTCAAAAGCTCCTCAAAGCATCACTTGCAATAACAGCTGCAGAGTCGTCACTCTCGTTTGCACCTTCAAAAGCCGAAGAACGACTGAGTTCCACCGCAGAGGAGATAATTAAAGCCAAGTTTCTCTGGCCGCAGCAGCCTGCTGTCCGTAAGACCCGTTATTGTGAAATCCCAGAGCTCTTCCCCCTGTTCAGCGCCGTTACACAGAGGAAATCCTCCTCAGCGTTGAAATAAAACCCCCTTAGAGCTGGTCTACCATTTTCTATCTGTTCAGAATGTGTCAGACGCATGTGGACCGTTATGTTTTCACAGGTATTTTGTAATCATATAAGTAAATACAGCAAATGAAGTGATGTTGGCTGAAAATGTTCAAAAATGACATAAAAAGTAGTAGAAGGTGCTAGTGCACATGATAAACTCAATATCCCTGAGGAGTTTTTGTGGTTAAACTTAGTGAAATAAAAAAATAATTTCTAACATTTTATTTGTCTCTTTCACATTATGCCTCATTTGTTAGCTTCAAACTTTGACGGCTGCATGAAATCATATTTGCATTTGTAAAATGTGTTACCTATTTTTTTTTAATTGTTCTATTCACAGATGCACGGCTCCACCAAGAGCTGATCTGAGCAAAATGTGTAAATCCTCAAGTTATCAACAATATTTGCAGAAATCAAATCAACATTTTTTTTGATCTGAAGGATGTTTAACAGCAGATTCATAAATGTGTATATGGTTAATATATATAATATTTACTTAACCCCAACAAGGATCTGATTATGACTTACTGTATTCATGACTGATTATTATTATTATGACTGATTATGATTGTCTTCCCCCTTTTTTATCTAAGCAACAAGGCAGTGCGTACAGCTGTACAGAAAGTAATTTTGTTGTACTTTACTGTGCAAGGATAACAAAAGCATTCTGATGGCATTTGCATGAAAATTAAACTTATCTGTAAAACTAGAGAAATTGTATTTTCTGCAAAAATGCAGTGTGAATGCTTATTGCAGAAGAACTTGCTGAAAAACAGCTGAAATTAGCTAAAAACATGCTGAAATGTAGCTGAAATGGAAGAACAAGCCTAAGTTAGATGGAGAAAGCAGAAAGAACACATATTTGCTGACTTTGGTTCAAATAAGCTGAAATTAGCATAAAAATTAGTAAATTTCCTAAAAAAAATTTCAAGTTACCCAGAAATAGCTGAAAAGTAGCTGAAACAGCAAAAAGAAACTTAAATTACCAGAAGGAAGTGGAGAGAGCACAATTGTGCGCAATTAGGCTGATAGAAGCAGAAATTAACACAAAAAAGTGGAAATGATCTGAAAAAAGTAGAAATTAGCAACAAAAAAAAGGCATTTTTTGCTGAATTAGGCTGAAAAACGTTGAAACAAGTGCAAAAAAATGTGTTAGATGAAAATTCTAAAATTAGCATAAAACAGTGGTTGTAGTTGAAATAGCAGAAAAAGCTGAAACTTGCAGAAATAAGCTAAAGGGAACATAACAAGCTGAAATAAGCAGAATGAAGTTAGAAGAAGCACAAAAATGTTGTAGTTAGTAGAAAGTATTCGGAAAAAAAACACAAAACAGAAGGGGAAAAAAAAGCTGAAATTAGCTTAAAAAATGTTTAAATTTGCAAAGGAAGCTGAAAGAAGTTGAACAAAAGCAGAATGTGAAAGGAGCAGTATAAGATTGTAAACAGATCTGAAGACTTGAAGGATGTAAAATGCGCTCAATTCATTTCCTATGATGGGAAAAAAAATGGCCGAAAAGGCTAAACATCTCAAAAAGTTAAAGTTGCACCAATAGCAAAATTCAAAGCACCCTTCACCTGAAGGAGCTGAATGTTTTGATATATGAATTGTTGAAAGAGCCTGAAAACTGCAGGATGAAATAGATGCCCAAAAACATATGGAACAGGGATAGTAACTATAAGAAAAATATATAAACAGGATCATAACAGTGTCCACAAATGAAAATTAATGTGTAATAATAGGACATGACCCCCTTTTTGTGTAAACCCCACCCCACCCCCCCACAAAGTGAATGTTTACAGCATGAAATGGCACAAACGACCACTCATAAAATAACGTTTTTCATTAATTTATGTAGACAAACCAACCTTTGAATACTCATGATTTGACTTTCGCATAATTTTGAACAAAAACAAACAGCTGGAAGTTTGTTTTATTTATTTCTGACATGTTTAAGAGATATGTGGCTCCGACCAATACCACACCGTAAAAATAAAAGCCTAAAATTCAAATTAAAGCATGTAAAGCATCATAGAAGGTGCTGTTACAAACACATCAATATGATGCAGAAAGTAGCTACACAGCATGCCAATGAGAAAACAGGAACACGGAGAGCTCGTAGAAGCTTTCTGTAAATTAAAGAGCGTTCTCATTGAGAACTTAAAACAAGTTTTTCAACAGAGAAAACTTTGACAGGTAACACTTGCTCTTTTTGCCCTTTTATCAGTAGAACATGTACTTGTGTTTAGCTGTAAAACTTGTCATCTACAATGCAGAAACAATATATTAGCTTGTTCTGCTTCTTCTTTTTCAAAGCCCTCCATAAACAGCAAGTTTTAAACTAATTATGCCACCACTAAAAATATTAATTTACTGTCGGGAAAGTTCAAGTCATTAGAATGTGCTGCTTCCTCTTCCGACTGGTGAAATCTGTTTATTTTGGGAGACGAGACCCGCGTTGTTGCCTGCGTGCTCGGCTCAGTCTTTCTCCGCAATGTGCACGTGTGCTAAAATCTGGTTGCAAACATGGGATTCTTCTACCTTTTGCATTGGTTTTACTCAGTCTGGCTGGTTTCCATGGCAGCACGTGGAGAGCCCTGTTTGCTGGACGCAGTAGGACGAGCTGCAGCAGCCTTCCATCCAAACAGAGCTTCCTGTCAGACAGGGCGAGAACGCTGATTAGCGCACGTTTAAAGCCATGCAGATAAAACAAGTGCAAGGTGCATTTGTAAAAATGATTTAAAGAGAGCGAGCTGACCTGCACAGCTCCAAAGGAGAGCCTCCAGCCTCCTGGTAAGTCCGACCTCACAGCAGCAGAGGGGATGTTCTCAGCAGGAGAGGCCTGAGCTGACCCTGAAGCTGCTGGCTGTGTGAGCGAAGCGGGGACAGCTCGAATGTTCTGACCTGATTCTGTGACCGTCTCCTCCTCGACCGGCGCTTCCTGTGAGCCGCCCAGGACAGACGAAGAGTTTGAAAGTGGTGGAACCGTCCTGGAAGCATGACTGGGCACAGGGCTGCAGTTCTCGGAGGTGCTGGGAGGAGTGTGAATATTTTTCTTCCTACGGAGGGTTTCGATCCAGCTCGAGCTGTGCCTGGAGGCAAAGCTGGCCAGACCCAGAGAGGAGAGTCTCATGTTTTTTCCTGACGTGATCAGTTCTCCAAAGCCTTCTTGGTGGGCGAAGGCATAGCCTGACCTCCGGGAGCCACCGCGGGCGCTGAAGCGGCTCTCAGGGACACTGCCGGCGCCACGCCAAGCCCCTCCAATACCACAACCTGGAGGCTTCCGCCTTCTCTGCCGCACCAACTGAGTGTAACGCACCTGAAGACACACATAAAACATGGGAATTGATTTTTTTTTTTTTATATATTTACTGAAAACCTAAAAAATATGTGAAACATGACAAGTTAAAAGACCCTTCACTTCTGAAGATAAAATTCTAAGTAAAAAGGAAGTCACTAAGAGATTGGGTGTGTGCATGATGGAGGGATTTAAGAGAAATCCTGTTATTAAAAAGACACACAGGGTGGAAGAAGAAGAAGAAATAAAAACACCAAACTTTCATGTAAAAACTGTGGAAATAAGTAAAGGTGTTTGCAAATATTTTGAAAAGTGACATCCTCACCGCTTAAGCTGAACATTCTGAGATAAAATCACAAAAAATCATTAAACTGATTGTGATTTGAAACTAACTTTAAAGACACCACAGTTCGTCGTGTAAAGTCCGACCTGTTTGAACTTTAAATGATGTTCCTACCAAGTTCTGTAGCACCAAGGAGGGCTGTTTATTATCTGTTCAATCAATTCCCCCATTGGCCTGACACATGCTCAATAATCCAGGTAGAAAAATCTAACAAGGTTAAGTCAGATCCTATGGACGGATTATAAAATACAGAAATAAGAATACATCCAGAAGACCTGACTTAACCTTGTTAGATAATTCCCCCATTGTTTCATTTCATTTCATTTTAAAAGTTTATTAATTAAAAAAAAAAAAAAAATCCCATAAATGTTAAGAATACAAAATATAAAATGAAAGGTGGCAGAAAGAAGAAAAAAATCCAACTGGCGCCAAAATGTCATAGCATATTATTCCTCATCAATCTAGAGGCTTGGATGATTTTTTTAAATGATTTTAAAGCTGTGAGAGGGACAGCAAGATAAAATCCTGACAGTAACAGAAGAATAAAAATAGAAAGTTGCATGAGCACGCTTAAAAACATAAAACAGCCTCATGTTTAGTCAATGTTTGAGAACATTCTCGTGTGCCCGTGGGGCGCTTTGCATGTTGCTATACGTGCTATTTTTATTCATAGCCAGGAAAGAACATAACTCCAAGTGTCAGTCACTGTGTCATCGAAACTCGAGACTTTTTTAACTGTAGAGAATCTGTATGTAAATTAGAAAATTAACTTCCTCGCACCACCTGGACAGCAGCTTCAGTTGGCTGGCTGACGGAGGCCATGAACTCACTAGAAAACTAATTTACTGACAGTAACTCATGCCATTAAATTATACTGGTTAGATCAATATTTACAGTGTAGGGCAGTGCATGAGACCTGTGACGCTACGTGCATTCTTACACACAAACACACTTTGTAATAGTTTCTTTGCATTACGTTAATTATTGTCTGTGGGCTCTTTGAAACAAGCATGCTGGGAAAACAGGGCATGTTGCAACACAGACACGCTCGTGTCAAATCTTTGTCTTCTTACCATGTCTGAGAGCTGGGGCTTTAGGTCCAGCTTGAGGAAGCGGAATGCCAAAACTGGAACTATGCAGATTGCTGTCGCTAGTGCAATAGTTAACCACACGACTGGCTGCAACAGTGTGTTCTCGGCACAACCTGTACTCACAAACGTAGACGCAGACACAAACAGAAGCACATTGTGTGGATTAAATTTTTTTAATGTTCTACTTTTTCAGGCCGGTAACTAAAACCACAACTTTACTTTAGCTACAACTCCATTAGAGGGCTCATAAACTCCATGAATAAAGCTTTATTTAACTGAGGCTTGTTTGGGTTAGGAAAAAATAAGTAAATACAAAGCAGGAGACCGACCTACAAAGTGGAACTGGTTGGGAAAGATCCTGAAGAGGGTCTGGCTGTGCAACGCAAACATGATGGTGAAATAAGAACCCAGAGAGCCCCACACAAACACGTGGTTAATAACTGTCCAGAAGCCTGTATCGAGAGTGATCTGCAAAAATCAAACAGGTGTAAGAAAACAGCAACACAGTGGGACGTAAAGGTATTCAATCCTCTTGATAAGATTTCTCTTTTGTCCCCTTTAACTTGGAACGTAATAGATTTTCAATTTGATTAAAGACAATAACTGTCTAAAAATATTCCAGATTGATGAAGTTAAATAGGGAAAATTAGCTCATTTTAAATATTTTTTGTAAGCAATCCAAATCTAAAATGAGGTATACCTGGTCTAACATTGCCCCACCCTTAAGTTCAACACCTCTAAGAAGCCAGGTCTACCACCAAGCAAGAGACAGCATGAAGACCAAGGAACTCTTCATGCAGGTCAGAAACAAAATTATGGAGAAGTACAGATCATGATTAGTTTTTAAAATTCCCACTATTAAAACTGGAGAGCTGGGATTCTTGAAAGAACAGCTGAGAAAAATTCATCGCTTGAAGAAAAAAGGTGGATGTTTTGGTGTTTCACCCTCCAGCGTGTGGAGGAAGGTGCTGTGGTCAGAAGAAACCAAACTCAAACATCTGGGCCAACAAGAACAACATCATATCTAAGGCAAATCACCTTCCATCCTGCTGAGAACAACATCCTTACACGGAAGCATGGTGGTGACAGTATCATGCTGTGGGGATATTTTGTTTTTTTCAGCAGGGACATTAAAACTCTAAGATGGATGAAGCAAAATACAGAAACACTTGAAAGAAAAGTTTTCCATTGACTGGAGCGGAAGTTCCCTTTCCAGCTGGACAACGACCTTAAACACACATCTACAGTGGGTTAGGAGCAAATGGCTTGGGATGGTCCAGTCAAGGTCTAGATCCAAATCTGACAAGAGAATCTCTGGTGAGATTTAAAGATAGTTGGACACAAGCTGTACTCATCCAACCTAAAGGAGCAGAAGCCGTTTGGTCATGAATAAACAAATGTTCACATTTAACTTCATTAATTTGAAGTACTGTATTTGTAAAATAGAAATTGTTAAGAGGGTCGAATGCTTTTGCAACCAATTTTAAATGCACAATTTTTTTTATTTTAATTATTTTATGTATAAAATGTATTCGTTTTAAAATACAATACAAAACAATCCCATAAATGATAAGAATACAAAATATAAAATGAAAGGTAGCAGAAAGAAGAA
>JARVLU010001073.1:15725727-15744242 GCA_031762415.1 Simpsonichthys santanae | reverse complement strand
CTATGGTAGATGCATTTCCTGCCATGACCTGGAGTCAAACCTGTAGTTAGATAATAACGAGCTATAGCCAACAAACTGTATTCTGTAATTGTACTGAATTGGGCTGTATGTGTTTAAATTGATCTCTTTTGTATGTTTTATACATAAAAACTCTTGGCCCGTCCTTTTAGTGGAGTTGGTTGCACTTTTCTCAGTGTTTGAAGCTAAGGCTGCAAACTGACAAAATCACTGAAAGTGTCAAATTTCATGTCTTTGTTACCAGTTCTACCAAACCAATTAAAAGAAAACAGCATTTTAGATATTAATTAAATTATTTAGCATTCCTTTAAGTGTTGCATATCAAACGCTACATTTTATGCCAGAGTTTTAGGCCAAGAACAACTTGTATTGAGAAATGATGAAGTTGTGGTCTTTTTCTTTTGACTGCTCCCTCATCATGGATCACCACAGTCATCCTCCTCCATCTCACTTTGCATCCTTTGTCCTTGCTCAACTACCACCATATAAGGTATCTCCTCTTTTGCTTTTCTTTTGTACCACTCCCACACTTTAAAAAGCATCGCCAGCCATATCCCAAGACACAGAAATAAACTAGCTTGACTCAGTGGGGAGCAGGGTGTAAAAGTCAGGACAGAGGGCAAGAACCAAAATATGATACAAACATCAGAATTTGAATGAAAATAAGGTGGCATAGGGTTAAACACAGCCCAACACACACAAAAATGTAAGGAAATGGGAGAAAGAGTTCAGGTGGATGGCCCAGGGAGCATCGACCTTCTCTGTAGCAAAATGTAGAGAAACATTTTTGTTGTAGATGTAACTTGTCTCCACTGTAGGGCCCCACCTGTCACAAGATTACAATTGTTCTGTAAAGAACAAAGGAAATGATGAAGTTGGCAACAAGTGCTTCCTGGTTTAGCTCAAGCCAGTCTGAGGGGAGGCCGCTCCTGACCACACCAACCAGCATGAACGCGATGCCCTAGTGGCATTAATTGGAACTAAATGAAACCTAAAGGCTCCAGTGTAGTCGGGCGTACGTCAGTTCGCGGAGGTACTGGATTAGACTCAACGCGGACACCTGCAGGGCATGTCCGTGCAAAGCTCAATTTTTACGTACGCGTACTCGGTGTTGCATAATAAACTGCCCGGTGATGGACTGTTTTGTATTCAACACAATCTAGTTTAATAACCTTTTCTTTTGTTTGTTTTTCCCAAGAGGCAAGCGATCTCTTCCTCCTCCTCTGTTGACGCCATGACTGTAATGGTGAGAAATGAAGGAGTTTGTCACGAGCGAATTAAAATCAGGTCCAGCGTGCCTGCGGGAGGTCCTGGAGATTTCCTGTTGGGCTGGTCTGATGTGTGGGCTGCAGGACCAGCTCTCCCTTTTTTTTAAAAATTTTTTAACCACATATAAACACAAAACACCGTTGCGGCTGGGGCTGCCAGCTCTCAGTTGTTGTTTTTTGTTTTTCTTTTTGCAACCTTTCAATCAATCCAGTAGGCGTGTCAGCACATAATCAATCAGCAAACTCAATTTGTCCTGAAGGTAAACGCCCCTTGTCTGCAGAGCTGGTCTGCAGCCGCTCAAGGTGGACGCTTGAGTACGAAGTTTCAACTGTCTGCAGACAGTGTGCGTCGAGCCCGCGTGGAAAAAGCTCTGCGAGCAAGCAAGGCGAGGAAACCAAGAGGCAAGCAAGAGGTCAGAACCAGGCAGTCTAACAAGGCTGTGGCATGAACGCTATACATCGGCTACTAGGAAAGGTTTGATAATCTGGCACTGGTTGGTTGTAGACGTGGAACTTATAAAGGCAGGTGAACAGGTGAAGCTGATAAGTGTTGATTGGTGGAGAGAAACAAGGGAGGCGTGGCAAAGCTTGGAGAGAGCAGGCTTGAGCTGAAGGATGGGTGACAAGCAAACTGAACATGGAAACAGGAAACCATGGCAGGAAGGAGCAGCAACATGACAACTTCCTTCAGTCTTCTCACTGTCCCATAACTTCTCGGCTAACCTCTTTCTTTGGACAACATCCCTCAGTTCACTAGTTCACCACCAGATTTCTTTTTTGTCTTTTTTATGTCCAGGTGATACATCAAGTACCTTCTCTCTAATTACTGTTGATGTAGTGGCCCAATCATCTGGAAGCTCTTTAGTTTACCATCCAGAGCATTTAAGAGCTTCTCTGAACTCTTCACAACATTCTTCTTTCTGCAATAAAAAATTGAGAATATTATTTATTTTAAACATTTCTACAAAATTTGGAAACACAATTAGCCCAATAATCTATTGAAATGCTGCTGTTATCAGAAAAAAAAAAAAGATTAGTACCGTTTTACCTCATCAATATGAACAAGATTCATCAGAAAATATATGTGAAAAAAAAAAAAAGCTGACAAGATGTTCTTTGAAAACTTGAATTGATGACTTTCACTTTTAAATGCCAACTGTATGGCAGAATTTAACTTTTATTAAGACAAAAACATTTACTGTGATTCTGGACTGAATCAGCTGAATCGCTCACATCCAACACGCCCGTGATGGAAGGAGTGAGTCATTACAGTATATGAAACAGAACACAACCGCTGTCCTCTAGATGTGTGTGTTCTGGTTCATACACACTGAAAGGACGCTGACATTTACAGTACAACCATTAGTACCCAAGAACGCTGTCAGCAAGTATCAAAACACCCTATTTAGCTCAATATGTAAACATGCCATCAGAGCTTTTCCCACACAGCTGAATCACAAGAGAGTATTACTCAGACACAGAGTAGCTTGTATACATTTTAATGAATTGTGACAAGCGGTGTGCCAATGTCTCCTGTTGCTGATGGGTTTTAAAAGCAAAATGTTTGTAGTTTTGGATACAATGGAATCCTGGAATCAAACCTAAGAAAGACCTAAGGGCAGAGGTTCACCTTCCAGCAGGACAACAATCCAGCCGGAGCTCCAATGACATGGGCCAGATAAGGACCTATTCATGCGCTTGAATGACCCAGTCCAGGTCCAGACCTAAATACAACTGAGAATCTGTAACAAAACTTGAAAACCTTTGTTCACAGATGTTTTTGTCCGGTGCTGCAGCCATTTACTAAGTAGAATTGGTAAAAATTTCAGTTTGTAAATGTTCAAATCTGGCAGACACAGACACACAAATCTTGCAGTTGTAGCTGCAATAAAATGTGTTTTGAAAAAAGTAAATATCCAAGAGGATGAATACAAATGCACACCACATGAAACCATGAATCCTTTTCTGTCACTTTACAATCATGCATACTTTTTGTTGGGTCATCACATGAAACCTCTGTAAAATACTTGAGTATAAATACTGTTTCAAGAGTTAAAAAGTCACAATCAGACATGATTGTCTAAAAAAATTAAACGTTTTTAGCTAAACTTCCAACATCCATCCATCCATCCATCCATTATATTTAACCACTTCTTCCTTATCGGTCCACGAGTGGGTCACTGGCGCCCAAATCCAGCTATCACTGTGTTAGGGGCGGGGGACACCCACGACAGGTCTCCAGTCCATCACAGGGACACATAGAGACAAACGAGACAAACAACAGTTCACTCTCTCACTCACACCTAGGGACAATTTAGAGTTACCAATCAGTCTAACATGCATGTTTTTGGTCTGTGGGAAGAAAACGGAGTACCCAGAGAAAACACATGCATGCATGGAGAGAACATGCAAACTCCACCCAGAAAGGCCCCTGGCTTGGATTTGATCTGGCAACCTTCTCGCTGAGTGGCAACAGCTCTAACAGCTGAGCCACCGTACCGCCCACAAACCTCCATGCAACTCACTTTTGATCATGCTAATGTCGTTAGCGCCGTCTCCTACAGCCAGAGTGACGGCCTTCTTGTGTTTTTTGATGAGCTCCACCACCTGGGCTTTCTGCAGCGGCGTGACTCTGCAGCAGATAACCGCTTTGCACGCACAAGCTGTTGACACAAACTCTGCCTCCATGTCCGCTTCGAGTGCATGAGCCTATCAGAGGACAGGACATAAAGATTAGAGGTTTGGTTAGAAAACTTTATGTTTTCTAATTCCAAGAGAGAAGCTTTGGAGGAAAAAGAAAAATTAATTTCATTTCATGCTTTATTTTTGATAAGCCATGCTTGTTTCATGTATGAATTTGTGTTTTCTTACCAAACTGTGACCATTGATCACGAGGCCAAACTCTCCAGAGATGCTGTCCATGAAGCTTGAGGGAGGTGAAGGAAAAGGAGAACCATGAACCTGTTTCCCTTCTCCTCCTCCTCCTTTTGCCGTACCATCTCCTTCTTGCCCTTCTCTGAACCTGTTCTCCATGAAGCATGCCTCTACCCATCCCTCCATCCCTTCACTTTTCCCTCCATCTCTGGAACGGGACAGCTCAATCATCCTCTCCCTCGCCTTCCTGGAGGAAAAGACAAACTCCACATCAGTGGGACTTGTCTGAAGAAAAAGGAAAAAAAACAAAAAAACAAAACTAGAACTCATCTTTTTACAAGTATATTTTTTGTTGTTGTTTGTTGTTGTTTGTTTACCACATCTGAACTCTAGAGAGACCAGTAGTTTTTTTATTATTACTCTGGAGCCACCTGTGGTTTGGAGTCAATACTGAAAAAACAGGACTTCCCTAAAATATTTGTTTTTGGCCCATGGTTTTGTAACATAGTTGTGGCAACACAGATTTTGTCATGGTGGAGTTTTTTGTTTGTTTTGTTTTTTGTTGTGGGAGGGGGTGTACTTCAGAATATGTGTGGTCATATTTTAATTTTATTTTTGTATTTAGTGGTTTTTCTAGCTTTTCATATACCTGTTAATTAACCCGGCTGCACTCACTCAGTAATCACCCCACCCAATATATACAGTATACAGTATTTATTTATTCTCTGTCTCCCTGGATCCCTGCGGTATTCTTTGTTGTGTTTAGTTCTGTAGTATTTTTGCTTTATTGTCAGCAATAATTGTTTTTACAAGTATTTTAGATCAATTAATTTCTTGCTCGTCTGTCTGCATTTTGGGTCCTCTAGAAACAGAAACTGGTGGGAGCTTGGTGTTCTCACACAAATTGAACACTCGGGTGATTTTTTTACCTCAGCTGTTAAAAATCACAGCGGTATCACAAGTTCTCACTCCAATCACGCACGCACATATAGTTAAACATGTACAGTATATTTATTTACTTTTGAATATTAAGATGTCTTTAGACTTATTATGTTGCAATTCCAACTAAAGTGAATTAAGCCATGTCTCGTTTCACACAAGGATTCCATGTGAATTATAACGTGTACACAAACAGAATCAGAAGAAAAATAAAACCAGACCGACCTGAGTTCTTGTCGAACGCTCTGAACGGTGTGTCCGCTGATGATGAACACTTCGGACATATCGTCTGTCAACATCTTACATGAGTAGCCTATGTTGACGGCCGTTTCTGTGTGGAGGGAAATAAAGGAAAAAAGATTAGTAAATAGTGGACGAAACTTTTACATGCAAGATTTAGCTTCAGTTCAGGCATCTGGTAAGGATGGCCCCTAGATGCCTCCTTAGGGAGGCTATCCAGTCATGTATAACTGGAAGGACACGCATGGGAAGACCCAGGACAAGCTGGAGAGACAATGTCTCTCGGATGACCTTGGAGTCCTCCCAGAAGAGCTGGAATAGGTGGTTTGGCAAAGACATGTCCTTCCTGGGTCTTCCTGCTCAAGCTGCTGCCCCCATGACGCGACTCAGGAATAAGCAACAGATAATGGAAGGATGGCTTTAGCTTAATTTTAAACAGGTTAGCTTATTAGCCGCTACCATGCACTCTTCATAGAGTATGAATTACAATATTTTCCTCATTAAAGCTTCTACTGCTGTTTTTCAATTTTGATGGAAACCTTTGTGGTCCCAGTGACCAATTTTGTTGTGTAACGAGTTCCCCTACTTTCAGCAGAAGCTCAGTACAAAAGATTGTAATGTCTGGTTTAGATTTGTCTGTAGTATCAGACTTTAAGTCCTAAAAAGTACATAGAAATACTTGAGAACAGTTTAGTACGATTAGCAAAGATTTCATCACATACATTTGAATGAAACTCAGATTAACTTCTGGAGTCAGCACAATTTAAGATGACTGCTCCCTTATTTAACACACGCATGTGCAGGCTCACCCTGCTTGTCTCCAGTGAGAACCCAGATCTTAATGTTGGCCAGAGTGAGGAGCGCGATGGTCTCTGGGACACCTTCCTGCAGCTTGTCCTCTATAGCAGTGGCACCAAGAAGCTGGACATATACATGGATTAAAGCAGAAAAAAAAGATTATGACTGAATTTTTTTCTTCCCCAAGAGATTGTTACTTTTTTTCCCCCAGACTGACAGAGTTCTTCACTAAAATGGTTATTTCATTCAAAGGGATTATATTTGCATTATTTTGGCTCATGTAGTCATTTAATACCATTTATTTTTCATATGTGATCATTTACTGAATTACATTGATCACAGTACAGTTACCTCTCAGTATGTTTCTAAATATAATCTAGTTTATCTCTCTTTATCCAAACAGCTGCAACATCAGCACTTTGTTTGGCCTTGTCGCTGTTTTAAGTGCTCTATAAATAAAATGGTATGGTATGGTATTTTGTTGTTGTTAAAACACCATATGGAACTGAATTTAGCAGATATGTATGATAAACCACAAACATCTGAAACTGACTCTCAAAGAGCTTCGTGAAATTAAGGTTGAATTTTTTTTTTTAAAGTTAAACAAACACACATCTCTGTTATAATCTGGGGCATATAAATATTCATCTTTTAGTGCTAATATTTATTTAGAAAAACCAAAGCAGCAGAAAAAGTTTCTCTCACTGAGAGAAACTCCACAGGCTGCACGCTCCTGCGGCAGTGCACGTCTCTGTCTCTCTCTCGGACCCAGAGTTCTGTCATGTGTGCAGGTTGCACATGCCTGTACAACAACGACGACGCTCTGAACACATTCATGTTTAATACAAAGTTAGATTTTAGATACAAAGTCCCAGGACCTCAGGGAGCAGTGCGGGAGGAGGAGGTGAGGGCGATGGTGTCTGTTCTGGTATCTCCTGGTCATGTGCAAAAACGTATGTATGCTGATTAATTTATTACATGTCATCACATTCATGAAGGGGCGGGTGGTTCTCAGAGTAGAGGGGTGTCATCCTTGGCTTGCTGCAGGTGAGCTTTCACCTGCAGTTTGTCTCTGCTGCTCACACCCAAGCTCAACGTGAACCAGACAGCAGGCCCCGCCCTGCTCTGCTCTGACTGGGCCAAACTGTGGCTCTGGTTCTTTTTATTGATGGAAAGCAGCATCAGTTTAATCCCTGCATAATCATCAGATTGGATGGCTTTAACAGGACCACAACTAAACACTTCTTCTTCCCCCCTCATTTACAAATGACAAATTAGTCCTGGCCACATTTAAAATGATAGAAATCCATCTCTGCGACAATGTATGCAAATAAACCCAAGAACGTAGACACACATTTTTTCCAATTTCAATAATAGCAGCACATTTAACAATGTCTTAAAAGCAAGCAGCAAATTATCAATTAAAAAAAGGGCAAATTTCAAATAAAATGTTTAGCTATTGTAAAGAATCATCCCAGAGCAGTTAGGGTCTAGGTAACACGTTTAAACCAGTAATTATTTAATTTTGTTTTGGGACTCACCATCATGTCTTGTTCTATCTTGTCATAAACCGCTGCCAGCCTGTCCTCCCTGAAGTCTGTGGCTTTGTCAGCAAGCTGCTGGCTCTCTGACCAGACCTCCCACTCTTCCTCAGAAAGGTCCCTGAAGGCCAGGGCGAGGGTCCGCAACCCATCTGCTCCATACTCCTAAATCCCAAAACACACACAGAAAAATGTACAAAACATACCTGGTGTGTGCAATCTGAGATGAAGATAACGAACATTTAAATAGTCATAAAGGTTCATATTTTACCACGGGCGATAAAATATGCATCTGATTCATTTTAGGTGAAATTGACAAGAAAATGATCACTTTGAGTGATGATACACTAGATGGCACTGCAGCTCCATGCACTATGTCATAAGCTCATGATTGTTTCTTACATTAAGGTGGTCTGAGGTGATGGTCATCAGTTGCAGGTTGGAGGGGTGGAGTCTTTCTAACAGCACTGTGTCAGCTCCTTTACAGTAAAGACGGATCCTTCCTTCTGGGTTTCGAACTAAAAGAGATATACAAAGAGAAACAATCAAAATGGTCAAAAAGCCAGAGAAATTTTGCTGCACTTTCAAACAGCTTTAGTCCTCTTTCTAAGCTGATACAACAAATATCATCCTTCACACGGGCTGTTGGTAAGATTTACACTCCTGAAATCAGGGCCCGAATGTTAGGCTGCAGCTCAGGTAAAGGTTTTACCTGCTCATGTTTCAGATGCTTACAGGACAAACAGGAAAAAACTCAAAGGTCCCCAAATGATGTGAATAATAATAATACTAATAATACTGTAAATTAATTAATTTAAATACACATCTGGTATTTTTGTTCAATAAAGGGAAATTGTATTTTTATTTGTTGCACTATTACAGCTGCTGCAGAGTGAAGACCAGTGTGCCCCTATAACCTTTACATGTCCTGTACCTTTATGAAATAAGGAATCACTCCTTTGGCGGCGGCTGCTTTTTGAAGCTTTAGCATTGATTCCTTTAGTTGGTTTCAACCTGAAGGCATTCTGATCCCCCGTGATCAATAATCAGGGTCAAAACTAACCCAAGTTCAGCCCATTTTGAACCTGACAACACCGTCAGTGTGTAAATCCCACACAAGGTCAGTTCCTGTTTTAACTCCTGTCTCTGGAACCATTTACTGGATTCAAACCAAGATGTATGTTCTATTTATTTTTTGCTGTCAGATAGAGTCACAAATAACTAAGAATTACAGTCAAAATAAAAAGCATATATAAGACAGTATCTAAATGACAAACTGTAAGAATACTGTTCACAATAAAAAGCTCAAATCCTCTTCTATAAATTAGCTTTAAACATACTCATTGCAAACTATGGAACCTAACAACAAAACTAATCCTGAACTATATCAAATGGTGCCTTTTAAAAAGGTTGACTCCAGTAGTTGTCCAGAGATTTTTTTCAATGAGAATTCAGAAATGCAGGTACGCACTTAATGTAAACAAAGCTCTCGTTTGAATCAACTAAAACTACGTGGAAGTTTGAGTTCCATTACGTTGGTCTTAGTCTGTGTAGGTAAACAATTATGAGGGGTAAGTTTAACGTTTAACTTGTTTTTAGTCACTTTAGTGCTTTTCTAGGTAAATAAACACGCACATGATAGTTGGCATCTGGTCACAAATTTAACTCACAATTTTTATTTTATTTTAAGGACACATTAACCATCAAAATGAGAAAATTACTGTGAAAATTTAGTTTCTTCCATTTTTTTTGTCTGGTCTTCATGCATTTTCAATAAGTGCATTTAATCAGAGTCAGAGTCAGAATATAATATTATAATATTATAATTATATATTATTATAATATTTTGATTCTTAATATTTGTACATCTTTTTTTATTTCTTTACCTGAGGTGACAGTTTTATTATGTTTATTTTATATTTACAGTTGCACTTGCTCTTATCTGTTTTGTCTTTGTAGACAAAATTAAATAAAGCTGCATTTAACTTACCACCCAAGTTCTCTTTTACTTTGTAAAAGTGGGTATTTTGGAGTCACACTGCACATTTTCTCCATTTAAAATTTAACCAAATAATCTCCACACACGCACATACCTATAACAGACATCCTTTTGCGAATGTTGTTGAAGTCCAGGATGGCGAGCAGTGAGTAGGTGACGGTTTGGCCAATCTCTGTGGTTGTAATCGTCCCGGGCGTCCGGGAGCGAAACACGAAGCCGAAGTTTCGAGCTGCTGTCACCAGAGCTCCCTCATCTGGAGACTGGGCTTTATAAACCAGCTCTCCTGTGCAGAAAGACAACAAGAACAACAATAACACGATATATCTGTAATACATTATTGGTGTTATTGTCCAACAAATGGCCGCCCGGTCTTGTAGCTCACCTTCACTCTTCTCCTCACTCATCACAGTGTGACAGAGAGAAAGCAGGCGGAAAAACTCGTGAGAACTCAGGTCGCCCATTTTCACTGATTCCAGCAGCTTGTCATCATAAAAACAGAAATCTGGGTCTGCCAGGGGATTAAAAGTGGTGAAGTCCAGCCTCTGAAGGCAAAACAAGAGAGGAGGGGAAAATGATAATACATAATAAACTATATGTACATATAAAAACGTGTGTTCAGATGTTTTATTATTACTGTATTAATAAAAAAGTCAACCTTTGGCTGTGTTCCCATTTGAGTTATTCCTTCACCTGGCAGGAAAAGAGACGACAGCTAACGTACAACATTACGTTTGTGTGAACATCTGGTGCTTTAGTTTCTCTTCTTTCTTTACCGTAGGTTTGTCCATTGATGGAGCACTTATTAAAGCTCATGATGTTCTGAGTGAGAGTTCCAGTCTTGTCACTAAAGATGTATTCAACCTAAATAAACAGTTTAATGTCACATAAAGGGTACAGTACTGTGCAAAAACGTCAAACCACTTCAGTTCTTTAGATTTTCTTTCCAAGGAATCAGATTTCCACAGCTTCTTTAAAAGGAGCATTGATCAATAGTTCAATCTTCAGACTTTCTAAAGGCCTTTTAAGAGTATTTCTTTTGATTTATGCTGCTTTTCAATATTTTTCAGTCCAGTACTTAATCAAGACAGCACAATGTGCAGCGGATAAACCCCCAAAAGAACAAGAAAGTCTGGCTGCTTTGAAGCAAACCAAACAAACGAGGACTCAAAAAATTTGAATAATAGATGTTTTAAAAGATTTTATAGTCTAAATTAATCAAACAAACTAGATTAGATATAGTGAGCTAACTTTACATAATAATCCAAGGGTACATTCTGAACTAAGAAATATTTTAATCTAATCATTTTGCATCTGCAGTTAAAAACAAAAATAATAAATAAATAAATTAAATTAAAAAAAAGGAAAGAAAAAAGTTCACTTTTATTAATTTGATTCAAAGAAAAATGTTTAACTGTTAAAAAGTGCAACTGGTATATTTCAAAGAATGAAAAATGAAGTGAACAACTACAGACTATCAAAGCCTAATTTGAGCCAGATCCCGACAGAACAGGATCTGGGAACTCTCTTATTTTGACAGTGTGCGTTCTAGCAACTGTTTGCTTGGATTCAGTAACTCTCAGGCTTACTAATAATGAAGTTATGAACAAATATGACTATTTTTTAACAAATTAAACTTATATTGGATATGTAAACTGAAAATAATTACATAAACACTAATTTTAAACACAACAGCCACTTACAATATCACATACATGCCCTTTCAAGTAAGCATTTCCCCCTCTACCTTTAAAAACATTTCCGCCCCTAAAAGTCCAAAGTCATTGTGAAATTTTATTTTTTTTAGCTCAAATATATAAGTAAACAGCACAACGAAATTGCAAATCAGTTTGACAGTTCAAGTGGGTCATTAATAACATTTAGATTATTTATTAAAAATACAATAGAAATGTTTGATTATTCACATTACATATCAAAACAATGGCGCAAATTTGTCAAAATAACAGCTAGGATGCTTGACAAAAACGGAATGTTTACAAATGTAGGTAAACGTAGATGTTTAACAACCTGTTAAAATACACCAAAATGCAGGAAATCACATCTACTTTATACCAGATTTTATTTATAAAGCTATTTGCATTACGGCATTGATCAGTTTACAAATTAAGCCCTGCAGACTGTCATTCAACACCCACAGATTATCACCTAAACACATGTGATGCCCACCTGGCCCAGTTCTTCATTCAGAGTGGTGGTTCTGGCCTCGGCTGCTGTGTTACACTGTGAGCAAAACATGTGCTGGTCCCAGTTAATGAAGTAGCTGTGACCCAACCGGATCACCTCCACACTGACACAACAGAAGATGACAAATATTAAAACATACAGTATTTATATAAAATATCAAAGTTTTCCTGTGGATTGAAAATGTAATTTTTATGTGCTCAAAAAATGGAATTGAAACATTTAAGGTTGAAGTGCTTGATTTGATCAATAAGTGTTAAAAGTGATAATCTGACATATCATGTCACACAACCAGCAGTTTCTTTATCAGTTACTTTTGTGAATGACCAAAAGTGTTAGCAATAAATATTGATATTTGCCCATTTGTGATAATTTGCACCAAACACTACTTACGTTCAGCAAAACAATCCCAGGCTACATTATAACTAGTTAGTGTTTCGGAAAATAACTTTGTAGCTGAACATCACCTCCTAAAAATACTGACGTGTTGTGAAATGAACATTTTTAAAAAAAATTGGCATCAGACTGGTGAGCAGCTGAACTCCTGCATCGTGAGAAAATGGGAAAACGTTTTTCTTTAAAAATAACAGGAAACCACAGCTAAGTTTATTAAAATGTGAACAGCACCACAGTGAATACGTTAGGTTTCAGCTAACACGTTTAACATCTTATTTGTCTTTTAAACTCATTATCAAACATAGGGTTTTAAATAATTTGAACAATGTTATTATATGATTTTGAGAATGGATATACCCAGGAGAGCACGGAGTTACATCAGTGGAATCATTTGTAATAAATCAATATATTACTCCAAATAAATGTTTGAATCTTGCTTATTTGTCTCTCCTAAACACAGATTTATTTTTGTGATTCATTGCACTTCTTCTTACCTGACATACAGAGAGATAGGCACCACTGTGTTCAGAATGATGACATAGGACCAAAATGAGAGGAAGGCTGAGAACAGGAAGTTGTCCACAGGAGGGTCCCAGGGCAGGTAGCTCTGGAACAAAGACCCCACCTCTTTCTCCCACACTGCATTCCCCACAGCCAAGATCACACCCATGCAGAACAGGAACCCAAAGATCTAAAAGAGATGCACAAAGAAATAGTAAAGGAAGAGTAACAAGGAAAGGTTGACCAAATGTTAATACAAATATTGGTTGGTGCTGCTCAAATCGGTGAAGAGTGTGTGACTAGAATAGAGAATGAAACTAAATTCAAGCCATTGAGCTCATGTCCTGGAATAGTTCGGAGGCATGAAAGTGAGAAGGTCTCACCCAGAGGACCAGAGTGTTCATCAAACGATCGATGCTTGTACGTTTAAACTTGGTGCGGCCACTGTTCTGCATTAGTTTGGTATCTGGGCCTGGGACAGAAACAGAACTGCGATGAGTCAATGCACACATGCAATACACGCTCTGCCAAGGACACAAACACACACACCTGCAAAAATGACCAGGCCATAGCAGGCCTCTGTGTTGCGGAGGACGCAGCCTCGGAGCAGCATGTTCTGATTGGTCAGGGGGTATTTTTTGTCTCGCCAATACAGAGTTCCACAAAAACGATCCAGCTTGTTGTTGGGAGGCTCACACACAACCTCACCTGCACACAAACACAGGCACAAAAAGAGTACCACACATTATAGCACATTATACTCCCGTCGACAAACGATTATAAATCAAAACTGCAATCTATAGCAATTGCTCGGACAAGCAAAGACCTTATTTGAACTTGGACCTTAATTTGTGACCTTGACCTTAGAGCTGGGATGATTAAACAACACTGCATGTGTGTATGAAGTTTTGTTAAATTATCTTGAGCAGACAAGAGGAAGTTCATGGACAAATGGATGGACAGAGGAAGAGACAGACATATAATAAAAACAAAACACACATAAACATCAGTTATAGACCACTGAATGATCTCCAGACCCAATTACAGTAGTCTCAAACATGTATTTCCTGAGCGGTGGCATTTATCATCCTGTCACACAAACACACTCTGTTTGTAAGATGATATGAGGCAAAGTGTGGGCAGATTTGCTGCTGTAATGCATTTTACTGGGCAGGTGAGGAGAGGGTGGGCGAGCTCTGCTGACTCAAAGCTCTTTCTCCGGTGGGTGATGATGAGGTTGTCATTTAACGGTGGCAGAGAAGGACAGAAAGTGTGAACGCTTTGTGCGCCTTCTTTATTATTCATTTGTCAGAGTGAAGGTGGAAAACATCTGACTTACACACTGAGCGCACAGTGGAACCTATCATCATGTACACATATGAGAAAGACACTGAGAGGAACCTCACCGTTAAATGTTGCCAACATGTTCGGGTCACCAAGTTCAGCTGTCACTGATACAGACTGACGCACCTTCATGTTGGTTTCTCTGCAAGTTAATGGAAAAACAACAGCTGTTATTTAGATACACAGTTCTATAACTTTTTATTAAGAACTTTAGATGTTCATGTGTTTTCTGACCCGTCTAACTCAGCAGTCTCAATGTAACACAGACCGTGAGGTTCACTGCTCGACAACAGGAGGATGTCAGCCTGAAAACACAGCTGATGTCAGCAAACACTGCAGGACACAGCCAAACTGCTAAAAGCTCAGCTTAAAGACATTACAACAGACTGATCTCACGTGGGTCAAATACAAAAAGCTAAGTGCTAAAAGACTGTGGAAAAAGCAGAAATTGCCCGCTAAAAGCTAAAAGAAGCAAACAGAAGTTAAAAGTAGCACAGGCCTAACTAAACGTTCAATATAGCAAAAGGTACCTAAAAGTATCAAACCACTGGCTAAAAGTAGCAAAGGGCTAACTAAAACCTAATGTAGTTAAACTATAGCTTAACTTTAAAAGTAGCAAAACTGTAGCTAGAAGCTAAAAGTAGCAAACCACTGGCTAAAAGTAGCAAAGAACTAACTAAAATCTAATGTAGCAAAACTATTGCTTAACTTTAAAGGTAGCAAAACAGTAGCTAGAAGCTAAAAGTAGTAAACCACTGGCTAAAAGTAGCAACAGCTAACTAAAACCTAATGTAGCTAACTATTGTTTAACTTTAAAAGAAGCACAACAGTAGCTAGAAGCTAAATATAACAAAATGCAAGCTAGAAGCTAAATTTAACCTAACAGTAGCTAGATACAAAAAAAGGTGCTGTGTTGTCATCAAAAGTAACAAAGACAAAAATAAAGCTGGTATACTGAAACTGATTCCAAAGAGAACAATGTTGTTAAAGGATTCAAAAAATCTGAATACATTTATCAAATTTCATTACATTCATTTAAATAGCACATTTAAATACTGTTAGCCAAAATGCTGTAGGTGAAATAGTAGAAAAATAACAAGAGAACATAAAAACAAAGTTCTGGTAAAACATGTGGAATAAATTGTAAAAACAAGAACAAATCTTGATTTAAAAATGGCTTAAATTGCAGTAAACCTGCAGAAATAGTTAGATCACAAAAATGTATAGAAATGTAAAAAAAAAAAAAAAAAAAAGTAAAGCAGTGAATGTTAAAGTAGAATTCACACAAGTTTTTTCAGCTTGCTCTAATGATGTAATAGGTTAGTGCTGTTTCTTTTAATCTATATTTAAACTGAATGCTTGGTGACAGCTGACAGATACTTTTTGTCCACTTACTGCAACAAACTGCTTGTTCTCCAGTTTAATGATGTCACCCACTTTTACATTCATCCACTTTTCATTCTGCAGTCTGCAAAGACAAACCACATTGGGACCTGAGGCACCTTGTAAATAAAAACAGATATGTTATGAATCAGAAAAAGCGGCAGGACATGTCTGCTCAGCTGTGAGGACTTACGAGCCTCGAATGAGGACCTGAGACTGACGGTTGTTCACCTGACGGTCGCTCTTATGGCGAAACTGCGGGAGATGAAAGCGTGGACATGGACAAGCGTAAGGCCCTTGTTTCAGATACACAGTCTTTATGTGCTTGAGTGTGAAACACATGCTCACATAGTCATCTGTGGCATCTTTTACTGCAGTGATGCTCAGCACCAGAGCCAAAGGCACAATGGTTGTGAACCAGGAGAGGGAGGAGATCTGAGGTATCAACTATAAAAATAAAGACGTGCAGACAAAAAGGTGATTCTGATTTGTTTCAACAGACACACAGACAGAGGAAGCTTCACTGTAGACAATTTCTTACGATAAGGAAGAGAAACGCATTAGGAGACTTTTTTTTTCTTAATTGATTTGTGACCAAGATACATAATAATTTGCTGAGTTGCTGATCCTAATTTCCTATTTTTACATTATATTAAACGAAGCATGTCAATATAGTGTATTATAGGGAGGCAAACTGAACAAATAAATAAAAAATTAAAAAAACATCACAAAAGGCTGCACTGAGTCCTGAGGGAAATGTTTAGTTTCACATCCACCACTCAGATTTTCAGTTTCAATGTAGCAACGCTAAACACACGACTATAGTTCTCTTTACAGCAGCACATTATATTGTAGTATTTTGATTAATTTATTTCATAAAATGCGTAAAAATAAATGTTATTGTGATTAAAAGAAAAAAATCTCTAACATTGGTAAGATACGTTGGTGTCTTTAAAGTATCTTACTTGTTCATATCCTGAATTCAAATTCAGGAGAAGCAACTTTATACCAACAAAACTCATCCTCCTCTTGTCAACTTTATGTGTCTAGGCTTTAAATATTGTTTGACAATTTATTTATCGGTCTAAAAAACTACAGTACATAAAAACATATGTGAACTATCAAGCTTGCTTTCAAATTATTGTTATATTCTCAGCGATTGAAATGAGTTTAACTCTGACTTTCACACTTAAAAAAAACTGTACACTCAAATAATATTTGTTGGTAAAGTTTTGTTCCTGTCTCATCATTTAGCAACATGACAGGTTTCATATTTAGGTTACCCAATCAGGAAGCAGATATGTAGGTCGACCAGCTGGTTTACGTGCCTGTTCAGGGTTATTCAGACCACGAAAGGATTTATTTAATTTCTGCAACAAACTTTTGATTTTTTTCATTTAAACATCACAAAGATTAGATTTGATCAAAATAAAATGTTTTATTTAAATACATTCATAATTTCAAATACAACCCATGACACTGAGTTATTTACTTTATGCAGAAATTTATTGAAGGTTTAAGAACAGTGATGCAAACAGTATTCATCATATTTCCACATTGCTGTTACGAGGAGAACCAGGAAGACAGCTGAGGAGGACAAAGGGATTTTCAGGGTTTCACGGAGGAGTCCAGGAACAGGTAAGTCACAGGAGGTACACACTGGCAGGTAATGCTCCAGTGGCGAGGAGAAGTCATCAGTAGCCTTTTACAGGGTTGGCGCCTCATCAAGGAGAATGTTTGCAGGTGTGAACATTTGGCGCCATCTAGTGAAACAGGAACTCTCACAATTGCACTTGTGTACTTGTCATCCCCCTCCTCAGGATCACATATGTCTTCACCATCAGACTCACACGGATCTGCAGGCATGTATGCTTGTGTGTCTGCTGCTTCATCCACAACGCCTGAAAGATACCTAGAAACCAACATTACATGTAACATTACTGCAGCAATACAATAATTTTACAAAATGTTTGTAAGTTACAAAACGTACCCATTAGCTAGCTTTGTGTGTGTGAGTCAGACAGACACATACGATATAAATATCAAAGCTTTGTGAGTGACATAATGTATATTTCTGAGCTGCAACATTGGTTTAAAAACAATGCTCACCAAATAAAATAGAGCTAATCTGCTATCTAGATCTGCATGGGAGGCTTCAGACAGTGTTATATCAAGAAGTATAAAAGTCTAAGTTTACATATTGACACACCATGAAACCTGACAAGCAGGCGAACGTTTTGATGCATTTTATGTCTTTGTAGCTCACAAGTTGAATAAGTGGCAATGGTTAGAAAACATGTGCAAAAAGAGAAAGTAGAAACTTGAGCCATAAACTGGCAATTTAACTGAGCAATAAAGCATATGCTCTGATGAACCACAGCTATATATCTTACTGAGAAATGTATTTCCTTCGACTTAAATAGGATTGTTGTAGGATCTAGAAATTATTTGTGAAAAGGAATTTTCCTTACCTGGATTTGATCTTTGTGCAATGTCTGACCTCGGTTTTATTCCCCCCACAGTTTTTTGGAAGAGGATATTTATACACAGCAGCATCACCAGCGGATATAATCAGTTTAATATAAATTATTCATTATGATGAATGAGAATGAACAGACGAAGACAGGACTGAAGTTTTAAATACAGCAATACGGCAGCAAGAGAAATGTCAACCACACAATGCAAGGTAATGGGGCAATAAACACTAAAGAGTTTTCACAGGATATTTAGGAATGGTTTTATTTTTAGAGTTAGTTCCTGTTCACAAAGAAAAGCCAAAATAATTGATTATGTCAGTAATATAAACTTCATTGAGACACGTTTTTTTATTTACACTGAATCCTTCTTTCAGATTTTTAATTTGCATAACTGAGTGATGAATTAACAAAGAGGCACAGTTTCCTCCACACACACACATACACACACACATGCACGCACGCACGCACGCACGCACGCATGCACACACACACACACACACACACACACACACACACACACACACACACACACACACAC
>JARVLU010001073.1:15678954-15706748 GCA_031762415.1 Simpsonichthys santanae | reverse complement strand
TGGTGGGGGAACAGTGTGCTGGAACTTCTCTGACTGATGAAGCCCTCTGGAGTGAGGGTGAAACGTTTCTACTAAAAGAAACTGTCCAGATGACCTGATTGAGAATTATCAGATTTAGTTGATAATGTTTATTTGGAGCTGGACAGAAATGTCTTTGTGTGATAGAAGGATTTTAAGTAAGGTTTTTTTGGCTTGTAAAAACTTTCTGTACAGCAGCTGTTCTCTTCATGCTATACAGCATTTTAAAGTCATGTTCATTTCCTCTGGTGAAAACTCTTTTATCTATTTTTGTTTAACTGCCAATTAGACAGTACTGTAAACCACAGCAAGTTTGTTTTCACAAAACAAGAGCATCAAATCAAACCAAAAAACACTGAGAATTACCTGTACTTAATGTTTGTTAAAAACATTAAGTAGATTGCCTAAATGTTGTCATTAAGTGATATCTTGTGTTTAGGTTTAATCTATACTGATGTACTGTACATATTGATGTACATCTATGAAAAGTACACATTATATTTTAAGAAGGCCAAATAATCAATAAACATGCTCTGGAGGAAGGCTGAGTTAAATTTCAATCTTCTTTAATATATTACCTCCAAAATAACTCCACTCGTGTAACGCTGTAACGTCTACACGTCATCCTTTTACAGTAAACTAAAGACTATTGGACTTACAGTAAATCAGTGGGGGAACTTTCAGAGGCACACAACAAAATCAATAAAACAGGGACTGTTTTCAACAAATAAAAGTTAAAGAGTCATGTTTGTTTGTGCCATTTATGTATTTAAACGTCAAAACATTCAGCTCCTTCAGATGGATGCAATGTCTTTTTGTAATTTTATTATTTTTTTAACTATTTTGTTGACAAAAAAATCTAATAAAAATACAATCAGATCTCTTGATATGCTTCAGAAACACTGTTTTCTTATAGCATTTTTTAATACTACAGTACTACTGCCTATGCTAAATGTACTACTAATAATACTAATACTGCCAATGCTAATTCTTCTAATAAAAATCATAATACAGGCAGTCCCCGAGTTACGAACAAGTTCCGTTCCTACGCCCTGTTCGTAACCCGATTTTGCCGTAAGTCGGAACACTACCCACGTGGCGGCCGTAACTCCGGATTTTCGTCGGAAAAATAACAGCAAACATCGTTTTAAACACGTTTTTTTCAATGTAATACAACAACAGCGCACCTAGAACGCCGTTTTGCTGTATTTCCAAGCAGTTAGCTAACACAATACAATCAAAAAAATCAATAAAAACATAAAATGCTGCATAAAAAAGTCAACGTGAGGTGTGATGACGTCACTGGGGGCGGCGCCGTAAGTCCGAAATGCCGTAAGTCGATGACGCCGTAAGTATGGGACAACCTGTACTAATATGGCTAATGCTACTTCTACTAATAATAATGCTAATGCAGCTAATGCTAATTCTAATACTACTGATAATATTACTAATGCTAATTCCACTACATCTGCTACTGTTAATACTAATATTGTCAATGTTACATCTACTAATGGAAATTTTAGTTAAGGACTATTGTTCTGCTAAAGTTAGTTAGGTTTTGATGGTTTTAGCTAGCATTTCTTACTATTAGCATTTAGCTGGCCACTTACTACTTTTTTTGTTTTGAATAGCAATTTGTTTCATTTAGTTTTTTTGCTTATGTTTTTTTTTTTTAGGTTAAGTTAGTGTTTATCTAGTTTTAGCTTTTAGCAAGCATTTTGCTATGTTTTGCTAATATTTTGCTACTTTTAGAGTTGAGTTAGCGCTTCACAACTTTTAGCTTTTGCTTCTTTTTGCTAGCTTGTTGTTACATTTAGATTTTAGCTATAAGCATTTTACATCTTTTTTTTATTTTAACAGTGTTTTACAAGTTTAGTTTTAAACTAGTATTTTGCTGCTTTAGATATTCTGCTACTATTAGCATTTTGCTACATTGCTAGATTTTTTTTTAAATTTTATTTTATTTTAAAGTTTTAGCTATCCTTTGGTGATATTTAGCTTTCAGTTCAGTTTCATCTTCTGTAAATTTCAAAGAAATGTGTTCACAGTTTCTCTATATTACTGCTGAGATTATTAATTTTGTGCAAGTTTTACATATTTAACATCCAACATACTTTTAAATTAAATACGTACATTTGTTCTGCTGACCTTTTTGAGTGACGCTTCCCAGCAGCCTCTAGGCGAAAACTACAGTGAACGATTTTTAAAAACTAAACGGCAGAGGAATTAATGACGTCACAGCAGGAGCTGTTCTGGCTGTGTTAATTAAACACCACTAAAAGCTGCTCCAGATGTTTCAAACAGCGACAAGACTAACTCTGAGTTTAGGAAAATGTTTTGACTCACGCTTTGTCAACCCACTTTCTTTTTAAAGGAGTAAATAAATCAGAGCTTCTCAACAAAATTCCGAGCATCTGGGCTAATAAATTAATGTCCTTCTTCTGCGTAAAGAAACAAAGTCGCCTTACCTCCTCAGCTCTGCGTTAGAAACTGTTTTCTGCTGCGAAGTGTCCTGATCTGGAGGACATGGTGAGGTTCGGACTTCAGTCGGAGGATCTGAGGCCACTGAGGTGGAGAGAAGCGGAACCAGACACCGGAGATGCTCTGCTCTCATCAGGAGGAGGAGGAGGAAGAACAGCAACTCCTTCACCTCTTCTCCATCTGAACTTCCTGCTCCCTGAATGCAACATTTTGCTCATTTTGCCTTCACCACAGCTGTGTTTTAATCTGCATCAGCTGTAGCAATAGCTTTAGACATGTTGGAAATGATTCAAACAATTAAACGGGTTTTAGAGGCATTATTCTTTAGAGAACAGTTTCATTAAAAATGCCAAAAAAAAAAAAAAAAACTAACTTTCTACTTTTTAATGTACTGTTTGTACTGGGTTTTGTGTCACAGCGCTCTCTGTTGTCTGATACATACCTCTGCACGTCTCTATTCTTTTTTTTTTTTTTTTTTATCTCTACTGAACATGTCCATACTGTATTCTTTTTCTTCTTTTCTTCTTCCTCCTCCTTTCTTCACCTTCTTTCTTCTTCTTCCATCTTCTTCCTTTTTTATTTTTCTTCTTCCATTCTCTTCTTCTTTCTTTCTTTCTTTTTCTTCCTCCATCTTCTTCTTCCTCCTTTTTTCTTTCTTCTTCTTGTGGATGATTATTCATTTTATTTATCACAATAATTTTTTTTAACAGATTTGGAGGGAAAATCCACATGTTGAAGCAACATTAACATGGAAACATCACCCAACTAAACACTGCTTTCTGTGGCAACAGAAGCAAAAAAAAAAAAAAAAAAAAAAAAAAAATTAAGCACACCAACATGAACTTTAATCTTTTTTGTGTATGGAAAAAAATCCTCTCATGTCTAATTAAATCTTTACATTAAAAGTAGCTAATACCATAACCAAAGACAGCTGTGTGTACTTGGAACAATGCAATCAAAGTACAGTACTTTATTACATTTACAGTACGACTGATTAGGCCTGTCATTGACTGTTATTATTGTTTACCAGATGCATAGTGTTCGAAAAGGCATTTCATTAAAAAGTAAACAATTCACAAATGTAAGAAATCACTTTGCTAAAAAAAAACATACGTTAACAGCTTTATTCCTTAGTCAATACCTGTTATGGCTGCCTTTGCTGGCTGTGTTCAACAAGCTATCAGCGCAAAGAGTGCCTCAGAGAGGAGGCCAACATTTCACTCTTATTTACAGACCAGCGGCTGTGATTTACTCCAACAGTACATTAGTGTGTTTTAATTAGTACATTACAGGAGAACAGTAACATGCTGTTTTAAAGTTATGTATTTTATTGATCTTTTGGTAAAGTGTTACAAAAAATAAGGGATCATTCACAGTTATTGTCATTTTCATGAACATACAGAATGCACTCTTTTTGGGGAGATTTTGTGGCGTACTGTATTTAGGGGGAGTCAGCATCTTACCTGCAGCAGACAGCTATCATAGAGACCAAAAAAATTCTCATGACTTAAGTTTGACCTATACTCAACAAGACATCAAGATGCTTGTTTCCATTCTCACAATTGCGTGACCAAAAAAAAAAAAAAAAAAAATGAAAAAGTTCTTGTACAGTTTCCAGAATCTGTTCTGTGATTTACAGGCCAATTTTCTTGTGATCAGATGGAAGTCATTATGAGCATAAGAACCTCCATCTGATCATAATAACCTCTACCTAATCATAATAATATCCATCTGATCATAAAAACCACTACCTGATCAAATTCTGCAGGCTGTACAAGAACCAAAAAAGAAGTTCTTGTACAGCCTCCAGAACTTCTTCTGTGCACAAGCTGCAGGTAGAACTTTTCTCTGGCAGGGGCATGTGCCAACTACCATGTGAATGGTCAGGAATTTGTGGGTGTCTTTATTCGGATACATGGTTGAACTAGGCTGCTCTCATTTAGCTTCAGATGCTGAGGAGCAGCTGGCCGAGGGTGTGAGAAAATGCAGCCATCTTTACAACTGTATAAAGGCAGTCGAGCTCAGGGAAGGCAATGGCACCACTTATGAGCATGGAGGAGACAGAGTGGAGACAGCTCTCTGAAACTGTGTTGTCAAGGGAGAAAACACATTCATAAATTAGCGTTGATGGTATTTTACGTAGTGAGAGTAAAATGTCATCAGCGTGCCAGCCAGGTGTCCAAATAACCGTGGAGCACAGCTGAAACAAATACGAACACGGTTTGAACTAAATGTGGATCCACACCAAACGTCGGTAAATGTGAACACAGAGATAAAACATTAAACTCAAGACAATTTTCTGGGAGGAAAAAAAAAAGTCAGATAAAGAGGACATGGTGTAACAAATATACACAAACGGCAAAGTTGGATTAGGCAGTAAGCATGAACCTCAGTGAACCACAATGCATTGGAAAACACTGACTTTGAGCATGAGCATCAGTAACTGCAAAAAGATCCAGACCAGATTTAGGGAATCTTTAACAACTCCTCAAAATGTATTGCTAGTTCAAGCAAATGTGGGGCTATTAATATTATTATTGATTCTACAGTGCAGTTTTGCCTTGAAAAGGAAAGGGTATGCTCAATGTGAGTCATTCAAACAGTTTTCCTCGTTAAAACAACAGACATCTATTCAGAAACCGATGTAACAGTGACACGGTTAAAAATTTTACAATCTTTGAGGCACGATGTTTGGATGTCATCTGCAAACCCAAAACGAGATTGTTCAGACTGCTGTCTGCTGAACACTGAGAACCTCTTCACAGAACCACACTTCAAAATAATCAAAACCAATTCGGTAAATAATCAAGATTTTTCTTATTTTTTTAATCCAGTTAGGTATTCGTATCACTCAAGCATCATGACCATTCAGAAGGCATCTTCATTATCTCTTAATCTGTAATTAGTTTAAGAACAGGTGACATTTGGACTGTCTGTGATGGATTCACATGACATCATCTCTCATTACTGAAGGGAGGAAACCCTACTATTTTGGACAATTATCGACCAATCTCCAAACTCTGTACTGTATTGTAGTAAAGGTTTTAGAAAAACTGATAAATACTCAAGTCAAGAAGTATTTGACCTCTTTAAGCATATTCTACTTTCTCTCTAATCTAGTTTCAGGAAACAACATAGCACAATGACTAAAGGTTTCTTATGATGCTGTTGAAGCTTTGGATGCTAAGAATGACTGTGCTGCACTTTACCTAGACCTGTCCAAAGCCTTTGATACAGTAGATCATGACATCTAATGCCACAAGCTCTCAGATATTGGATTCTCAGATCACACTGTTGGCTGTTCTCAAACTATCTCTCAGGTTGGAGGCAATGTGTTCGACACAACGGTACTTTATCTAGCTACCTAACAGTCATCAATGGTGTGCCACAAGGCTCAGTTTTAGGAGCCACTCTTTTTACAATTTATATAAATAATGTACGTAGGTCAAACCATTCCAGTCACATCCTTGCACCTCTATGCCGATGACACTGTTGTTTATTGCTGAACCAACACAGTTGCCAAGGATTTCCAGAGTCTGCAGTTGACATCATTCAGTCAGACTTATTCCATCTCAAGCTGGTGCTAAATGCTGACAAAACCAAAGGGATGTTGTTTTCATACAGAAAAGCGGTCCCACCAACTCTTCCTCCTATCACATCCATGCATGGTGTTCCTGTTGAGTTTGTAGATTCTTACAAATACAGAATTTTCGTTGATGCACATCTCTCTTGTAAACCACATATTTAAAACTTGATGAAGAAACTGAAATTAAAACTGGGTTCCTTTTTCTGAAATAAATCTTGCTTAACTCGGAATGCCAGAAAACATCTTGTAGCTGCTACTTTCCTACTGGCCACTGACTATGGTGACATTATTTACATGAATGTCCCTGCCAGCTGCATGCAGATGTTGGATGCTGTCTAGCATGGCACACTCAGATTCATAACTGGCATAACTACCGTATCCATCACTGCACCCTGTACTCCTTGGTCAGTTGGTCAATATCTACATGTAGGCTCTCACACTGGTTCATTTTCATCTATAAATCCCTCCTTGGTCTGCTTCCTTCTTATATCTTCTCCTACATGTCACGTCATCAGTGCAGTTACAACATGCACTCTCAGGCCATCATTACCTGCAGTGTCCCCTCAGATTGGACTGAACTTGACAAAAAGCCTTTTTCTTACTCAACTCCTGCACCTGGAACCCCTTGCAACAGGAACTGAATTGTCCACCTTGATTTCTTTAAGGGGTTTCAAACATTTGATAAGGTCAATCAAGGCAGATTTGTTCTTGTTTTTAGTATTCCATCCTGTTTTTCAGCACCCTGATTTATTGTTTTCCACATGCACTACTCTTGTTTTAACTGCATTTTACTGTAGTTTATTGTTGTCATTGTCTACTGTTGTCTATACTTTATATGTTCTGTCTGGAACAGGTCCTACTTGTAAATGAGTCCCCGTGGCTTTACGAGGCTAACTGAATAAATAAAGGCTGAATGAAAAAAAATCAAATAATAAAAGAAACTTTTAGCACCTTACAGTTCTTCACTTTTACTCATTCACACACAAAGTGTTTTTCTTAATGCTGTACTTGAACTTTTATTTGAGCTTTACATCTTGTTATAACTTTATGGTAATTATATTAAGTTAGAGTTTACAAAAGTTATAGTAAAATATAGAAAAACATTTGAATATAACAATTTTACAGTAATTTTCCAATAAATGTGAAGGAGTTTGTTAACAGTATGAATTGTTGTCTATTTACAGCTGAGGAAAAACACTCCATGTTTATCAGATATTACTGTATCAACAAACTGCAGTGAACAACCAGAGGTCTGGTTTTTGGCCACAAGAGCAAAAAACTGTATTTTATATGAAAACTGTTTTGTTTTTTGTTTTTTTAAATCACTGTAACAATTAAAAATGTGCAGACTTTAGCTTCTCTCCATTCTCCCAGCTGCTGATTGGCTTCTTGAGCTTGTCGCTGATGGTGTGGACCACAGGGAGGTTCTCAGGAGGTTCTGGGTCAGGCAGCTGCCAGTGGATGAAGATCAAATACATGAAAGAACCCAAAACACCTCCAATAGGAGGAGCCACCAGCGGCACCCAGAACCAGTAATTGTAACACCTGAAGAATAAAATAACTTCAATTAAATAAAGCACATTTAAGAAAAACAACGCCGACATCGACTATTACAATATATTGTATTACATTTGTCTATTACAATATTAAATTAGGAACTACTGATGACAGGTAAGATATTAATTGTCCCTAACCTTTCCACAGAACCGCACTTTAAAGGATTTAAACTAATGATTTAAAGATAAGCAAACAAATATGTTATTTCAGTGCTCAAAGTAGACAAAACACCAGGACGCAATGAACACACAAACTGAAACTGAAACTTGCTACAGAAGCTGAAACTGAGTTGTTAAAGCCAAAAGAAGCAGAAAATTAGCTAAAAGATAAAAGTAGCAAAACACCAGCTAGTAGCTAAAAGTAACAAGAGTTAGCTAGCATGAGTAAAAGGCAAACTATAAGCTAAAAAATAGCAAAAGTCTAGATAGGAGTTAAAGTAGCAGAAAACTAGCTAAAAGTATCAAATGGTAGCTAAAAGAAATAGCAAAAATATAATGAAAAGTAGTAAAGCGCCAGCTAAACTAACATAAGAGCTAGAAGCAAAGTATAGCAAAAGGGTGGCTAAAAGTTAAAAGTAGCAAAATGGTAGCTAAAAACTTAAAGCAGCAGAATGGTAATTAAAATCTAAAAGTAACAATATGTTAGCTTTTAGAGTAATATAGCTAAATGTAGCAGAAGGCTAGTTAACATAACAAAAGCCTAGCTAGAAGCTAAACATTGCAATGGGGTGGCTAAAAGTTAATAGAATAGCTAATAGAAGCATAATGGTAGCCAGCTAAAAGAAATGTAGCTAAAAGTAATAGTGGGCTAGCTAAAGTAGCAAAAGACTATAGAAGCTTAACTTTGCAAAATGGTGGCTAAAAGCTAAAAGTAGCAAAAGAATAACTAGAAGTTCTAGAAAATGTCCAAATTTTTCAGAGAAACATTAAAAATGAACAAGAACAGAAAATATGGCCTCTTGATAAATTTTTATTGCAGCATTTTGACTGCAGACTTTAAACGTGTCACCTGTCAGTTAGTTGTCAGAAGATAGTGTGTTTGCATGCACTGCAGCACAAAGTTCTTACGTGAAGACTTCAGAGCCCCAGCCTGCACTGAGTGTAAAGAGGCGGGGGCCCAGGTCCCGAGCAGGATTGATGGCAGCGCCACAGTTTGCAGACATGGACATGGAGATACCGAGGACAATCACTGCAACGATGGCAGGAATCAGCTCTGCGGGAGCCGGGGTGTTCCTCTTCTCATCCAAACACAGGATGCTCAACATCAGCATGCCGGTGCCCACAACCTGAAGACACATCTGGGTTCAGTAAACTGAAGCTGAACCAGTGGTTCAGTTTGAACCAACACTACCTACCTGATCTAGGAAACTCCTGCCTAGCGTGAGGTATTCTGACGGATATGTGGCGAATATGGATGCTGTCTCATTTGGGCCATAAACAGTCAAAACTCCTCCACTAAACTCCATGATGGCGTCTGCAAAACAAACACCACAAACAATGGGTTTCAGCTGGAAGCATGTTCGCATGAGTTTTAGACATAGATTTGTTTAAATTTATTATGAAATAAAAGCAAGTAAAGCAATTCTGAAACATCAGAATGTTATGAAATTCTTTGGGTCCCAGGTTACTGAAATATGAGTAGTAAAATGTTTTTTACAGCTAAAATGTTATTTTAAACAGTATTTTTTTTTATTATTAAAAAGAGTTAATAAATGACAGCAATTAGTTCCACCAATAGTTGACAGATTTTACTAACATTTAGCTGCAGACCAAAGTTCATGCTCAATATTCCATGTAAAAATTCAACAATGTTCAGTCAGGTCATCTGGACGGTTTCTTTTTTGACATTTTGTTCTTCATCCAAAGGACTTCTTCAGTCTGAGGAGCCACCAACAAACTGAGTCCCTCAAACCACTTTTGAACCACTTTGGCATGGCTGCCTCAGAGGAGATGACGGGGGAGAGGGCGGGCCCCGGAGGCCTTTTTTCCCCACTATGGGAATGTGCTGCTTGTGGGACTCTGTTTGGAGGCTCCTCAGACTGAAGAAGTCCTTTGGATGAAGGACAATATGTCTCAGCAAAAAAGGAAATCATCCAGATGACCTGACTGAACATTGTTGGATTTAGTTGCAGAATCTTAACTTTTCTTGGAAATGTGGGAACCTTCTTGCTGTCTGAACTGGCTGTTTCCTGCACTGCAGTTTTTTTATTTTATTTTTGTATTAAGTTTCGTGCTACCAAGATATTTAACAAGCACTGTGAGCACATTTCTATCCCGATTTCAACAATTTTGAACGGACAAGACAATAAAAGGACCAAAAGAGTGAAAAGATTTATTAAACGGAAAATAATAAAACGTCCAACCATAGTAGACCAGATAGACCAGCGCTGATGCCACGTACGCCCCCAGGATTTGGGAGAGGCAGTAGGGCACAAGCCGCACCCACTGAACCTGCCCCAAGACACAGAAACTCAGAGTCACTGCTGGGTTCAGGTGGGCCCCTACAGAGGAACGAGGGATGTCAGAGAAAATGCAAAAAGGAAGTGGAGGATAAAAGAGAGAGAAAGAGAAAGGAGGTCAGATTATCTCTGACATAATTAGATCAATCATAATAAGACTTTGAAAGATGTCTTTATTGGTTGTCTGCGACACATTACAGATATTAACTGCAGTAAAACTCTTACAGTACGGTAACTTTTAATTTTTTGGAATTCTGCTGTTGGGTTTAGCTGTCAGTCAAGATAACATATTGAGTTCATCCATTCTACAATGACAACAACCTCACCTGATATGCCTTTGGTGAGGTACATGGCTGACATCACGCCCACAGAGAAGGACATGTTGGTGGACAGATACTGGCCTTTAGCCTCTCGGCTGGTTTTCACCTGTGCAGCTGCAGAGCAGCCAAAGAGCTGTCACAGAAAAAGAAAAAAAGATTCACAAGCAATCAGGTGTAGATTTTATTGAATTTAACAACACAACGCTTTGTGGAGAACCAGTCAGGATGCAGAAATGGTAAATGGACTGACTTATGTGGCACCTTTCTATCTGATCAAGATACTCAAAGCGCTTTGCACAATCTGTGCCTCATTTACCCGTTCATACAGCACTCTACAAAGACTAATCAGTGCTTTATCACATTCATACATTGATGGGACACACATCAGAGGCAATGAGGGGTTCAGCGTCTTGCCCAGGGACACTTCGGCATGTGACTGCTGGTGGAATTGAACCATCAACTCTTGCATTGGATGACTGCTCTAACCACTCATCCACAGCCGCCCTTGTAAAGAAACCATTACAAGTACAGGGGCTCCTAACACTCGCTGTGGCTCATTCCTATCTCTGACTTCCTAATAAAAAAAGTTAGTTTTGTAGAAACTCATCGAGTCCCCCCCACACACACCCCCATGTTGTCACAACCGACCCAGCAGCTGCACAGACACAGAGGGAGCTGCCGCTGGAGTTAAACATTTCTAAAGGGTTCTTGTCGATAAGAAGCATAATAACATCCCGTTCAGATCACAATGACAGTAAAGTACAGGAAAAGGTTACGTAACACGCACATATAATTGATATTGTAAAATAATAGAGCACTGTAAATGCTTTTATATGCACTCATTCAACAGTGTCAGAACAAAAACAAAAGTTTTTTTAGGTGAGCTAAAAGCTCATGTGCACAATCTGTTTGTGCACATGTTGACTGTGACTGGCTCATTGATTTTAAGGTTAACACAAATAAAGACAAAGTTGGGCTGCTTGCTACATTTTTATTTTTTTTATTTATTTTTAGTGCTTCCCTCAAGCAGCTAACTCATCAAAATGACAAGAAACACAAAATGAATAAAATATTAAAAGGCAGATGTTGTTCTTTAACATTCATGCATTATTCAGTACACGCTGAGGCCACTTTTATTATAGGGAATCAAACTAATGAAAACAGTCGTGATGAGTGACAGTTGTTCATAAAAGTAGTCATTTAAAAAAAAGAAAATAGCTCACAATAATGAATTTGATGAACTGTGCACTTCTACATAAAGTTGGGACTATTTGGAAACAGAAGAAGTGCAGATGTTTTATTATTTACCTCGTCTCTTATGACACATCACCAAAAAACAAAACTAGCAAAAATAAAATGTTGGCATAGAACAATTCAGGTTGGGAGATAAAGGGAATAAACAATCCTTTAAGAAGATCGATGGGGAGAAATGTGAACATTTCGGTGCATCAGTTAATTCAAGTGTTTGATGAAGCTGAAGGATTTCAGCACATGAAGGGCACTGAAGTAGGACGCTTAATCTTAATTGTTCCTGAGCCAGTCAGCACTTTATCACTAGCTGACATTATCACACAGACAAGGAAAGACTTTAGTCACACTCACAAATGTCTCTTTAGCACTTAGTGCAAAAAGTAATCACTTTTTATTCACTTTATCCAAACCTGATATTTACATCTAAGGCATTCTGAAACAGACCATCAGCAATATCATGTATTTTAGTGAGTATGCCAGATATTAGAATGCTGTGAGTCCAGAGCAATAGTAAACCAGTCCATCCACATGGTTGTTAGCAGCTTCTGTGATAAACTGCTAGTTCTGCAATTTTCCTGCTATTTCAACAATTCATAAATGAAAACGTTCAGATTCCTGCTTTGACTTTTGGTAGAGGTGCAACTTTTACTTTTTGAAATATTTAGTGTCAAGGGAATTTTGGTAAAGGTTCATGGATGTTTATAACTAATGTTAAATTAATGTGTGTGAGTTCAGAGAGGAGCCTGCAGGCACACTTCATAACTCCAAGGACGCCTCAGAGTCTGTAAACCTCTGTCTGATAAGGATTATGAAAACACTTCCTCCTCACTGTCCGGTGCAGATACTCATGACGAGGCGCTGAGTTTGTAACTTTGTACATCTGTGAAAACCTTATCGTGACCGTCTACTCTTGCAATATTAAAAACCTTCTCGGAATGGCTTATTTGAGTAAGTATATAACTAATAGGATACTGTATTTATTTATCCAACATTTAGCTTTGTTGGCCATGTTCTTATTGAAAATGAACAAAGCTTTCTTCACATCCATCAAACACTACGTGCTGTTTACAACCTTTTACTGCTCCTTTCACTTTGTTCCAGTGTCTTTCTGCTAATTTCAGCATTTTCTGCTTATTCAGCTGCTTTTTACATAATCGCTTGCAAATCTTTTTTGCTTTTCTTTCATTCTAGTTTTCACCTATTGTGATTTTTTTTTTCAAATAATTTAAACTTTTCTTTTTAGCAACCTCTTTCTGCTCATTTCAGCCTTATTTCAGAATTATTTTTTTTTGCTAACTTCAATTTTTTTTTTATAATCTATTCAGCCTCTCTGAGTTTTATATTGTATTCTGCCACATTTCTGCTACATTCACCTTTTTCTACACATTTCTGCCATTTTCCTGACTGCTTTCTGATTTTTATGTTCCTGCTTTCAGCAAACGTCAGCTATATTCCAATTCAACTCGCATCAACAGTTTAGTGATGAAAGCTTTTTGGTTTCAACTTCTTCAGCAGCGTTCCAACAAAAAAAAAAAAAAAAACATTTAGCTAAGCATTCACGCCACATTTTCACAGAAAATTCTCTCGTTTGGCCTTAATGATGATATTTTGCAGAAACCTTCCTGCATTTATCAACAGAACAAGGTAAAAGTAAGCTCGCATCACAGAAACATGTCTGAGAAAGAGAAGGTCAGTGGACAGGCCCGCAGTCTTGACTGGCCCAGGATGCAGTCCTGATCGGCCCCAGGACTGCATGTGGACAAATTGAAAACTAAATTCAACCCAGCTCTACTGCTCACCTTCAGATGAGGAAGAAGAATTGCAGCACTCATGATCTCCTTACAAAGGTTAAAGGCTCCAACATTTTTTTGGTCCAACAAGCTTAAAGGGATTTTAAAATGTTTTTGACAAATACATTCAAATATCTTGAGTTCAGATTGTTTTTAGTTAAATAAAACTCCTAATAGTGAGAAAACATTTAAATTGAGTTTTCTTTCATTTTCCCATTTCATCTAACTTTTCCTTTGAATTTGATTTCATTACAATTTGATGTCAATTTGACACGAAATCTGAAGAATTACAAAACAAGCAATGATAGTTATATTTTTCACGAGCCATTCTTGAAATAAATGAAATTGCTGGAATGTTCTGTAGGATGCATGTTTTAAAAAAGCAAGTTTTATCTTTTTATTTAAATAATTATTTGGGTCATTAAAGACAATCTGCAATGTGGATTTTGTTAGAACTGTATACAGTTTCAACTTTAAGGTGCAGTGTGACTTACCATCAAAATGAAAGTTCCCAAAAACTCAGCCATGCATTCCCGTATCAGAGCATTCCTTACTCTCAGCGTTCGCAGCTTCAACATGGCTGTGTTAAAGTTATGCCTTCACCTCCTCTAAGCTCTGTCTGTTCAGGAGCTGCTGTGACGAGCTTCTGTGAAGACAAACCGTCCTTGGGTGGTGGTGGGGGAATTAAAACCCCTGTCAACCTGAGCATCCGAGGATGTGTACACCGTAAACCCTTCGCCTCTCCAGTTTTGGCCCTTGCCAGACAAGCATAAGTCTAATTTATGGAGCAACACGTCAGGATTGGCTGGCACAAAGGATTAAATATGTCACATCTGGTAGAGATTGCTAATATGTACAAAGACCAAAGAAAAATCAGATAATGAGTCATAAAAGAACGTAATAAGCCACTGGATGTTTGTACAACCAGATAGCAATGGTCTTCAAGCTGACTTGCAGAGTGTATTGACTTCTGAGCATCAGCACTTTAATGATTACATGTTTTTTTTTTTCCATCAGTTTAATTAGCAACCAGCTGCAAACCTACCATATAAACGAACTCCTGCATGCACTGGGCCCGTTACATAAACAGAGAATTACTCTGTAATCTACAGCTTTTACTACAACATATTTGGCCTGTGAATAAATGTGTAATACAAGCTGCAGTTTCTTTTTAACTTTTACAGTATTTACGTTTATCTTTTTAATTTAGAAAAAATGTTAAGTGTTTGAAACTACCGGTAGTTTTGTCAAGAAAGTTATTTGGAGCAGAAAAAATTTTGCAATGTGTTGACTGGGCTATTTGATTAAAACAGAGGTATTTTTAAGATAAGTCTTGAGTTAGAAGAACATACTGGAGGAAAGACGTACAAATATAAGGTGAAATTTCAACCTTAAATGTTGTCATCCTTCGTTGGGTCATTAAGCTGCTCAGAGAATTTAAATATGTGCATCCACCAAGATGTGCAATCTAAGACATGTTTCAAGTTGACTGATCAAGATCACCAAAGAACTATATAAAAATAACTGGTCATCTATATCAATTGATTTATTAACCATGGATTAAGTGTCCTTGGGTGTCCTGAAAGGCGCTTTTAAATAAAATAATTATTGCATATGTTTGTGTTTTTACTAAACCTGTTTCTTCTTATGTATTTGTTTGAAGAGAGCAAACTGATTAATCTACAGAAAAAAGCACAAATAATAAATGACTGCACACGTTATGCAATTCTTAATGCAACAATTTTATGGCTGTAGAAAAATCCTTTTTCATCAGACTGGACCTGCATGTCAGAATAACTTGCTCATGAACTCTGGACTCGTGACAAATTATATGACCCTAATAGTTTGTTTATCAAAGTGTGCTTGCTGATCATTTCCAGAGGTCTACAAAGTAAATCTGCTGACAACTTAAATCTACAAAGGCTCTATGGGAGGTCAAAGTGTGGTTCTTTACTTTTAAATACTGCACTCTGCTGGCAGACTTGTAATATCTATCTTATCTTAATACAGTACTGTATATCTGTTTTCAATGTGTGGAGTACTTATGAGTGGGCAGTATCTTACCTGCAGCAGACTGGGGCAATCTTTGGTGAATCACAGAAAAGTTTTTATAGAGTCAAACAAACAGCTTATCAGAATGGAGAGGTTTTAAGAGAACATTTTTGTCACCCTACAAACCTTGAAAATCTTTATAGTGATTAAGAAATGTTTACTTCCTGTTCATTGCATCAGACAGCGACTCTGACTGGATACACATTAACAAGGACCATATTGCAAAACTGTGAATACAGAGCCTGTCACGACAAACTGAGGCTTGTGTCGCAGCTTTAGAGTTAAAAAAACAACAACTTTAAATTAAAAAAAATGATACAATGAAAAAAATTCAATAAAATTTTTCTTAAACAAGAGCTAAGAAGGGTTTAAAGTTAGAGCTGTTTTACATGGCAGTAACCAAAGCAGTCCTGCTCTAAGCAGCTGCTAACATGCTAGGACTGTGTTGGCGCTTGTCTCAACTCTCTTCGGCGACACACCACCAGTTAAAGGCGATCCCCACTGTTGGTGTCCACTCCAGTCAGCTCGATTTATGGGACCATATTTTTTGAGAATCCAAACCAGCTGCTTCGAGACATAAGCAGACCGCAGGCGTTGATTGGCCAGTGGAGTTATGTCACTGGATGACTGGCCCAGCAAAACTGCAAACTACATGAGTCTCCACTTCCTCATCGTGTTGATGGATGGGGACACAGTGGTCGCATTTACCGAGAGATCGGAGATGCCTGACCCCAGATTTAAAGCCCTGCCCTGATGATGATGAGCAAGAGAGGCTATTCAACCACCTCATATCAGAAATGATGACCGTGCAAGCAGATGTAATGTCATTGTATTATTCTGATCTAATTAACTTTAATTTAAAATTATAATCTTATTTCTCCAAGATGTCACAAATGTAAACAAAGAGCGGACTGGGCAGTGCACACTCAAGTGGATTTATATAACTGTATGCCACAATCTGCTGCAGTTAATTTACTAAAAGCTCACGGGTATTGCACACAATCCTACACAAAGGAATTGTGTGCAAGACAAACCTGAACTATCTCTTCGTTTTATGGCTTTTCTAGGTGAAAAGGAAAATCTAACTCACGACCTCCCTCTAGTAAAAGCAAAAACAAACGTTTGTCTGCATTTATTTAAAAGCCATATTAAATATATACAGTAAGTAGTTATTCAAAATATAAAACAGGGTGGGCTAGGATTTTGGGAGATTTTTACAATATTTACAACTGACTTGATAAATGCACAAGTCATCAATGCTTTTTAATTAAGGCTGAAATAGCATCAGGTCTGGAGGTTGATGTAATGTTAAAAAATGAAAATGGGATAAATATACACATTGAATCATTTTCCACACCTTATTAAGACAATATTATGTTGATTTCACATCAGTCAACTGTTATAAGCTTTTAAAACTTTCTTCATGTTTCGTTTCACTGACAGTTTCAAGTAAAAAGATTATAGTTTCTGGTTTGCATAGTTTGTTTTTTTAACCCTCATGGATGCTGATGTTTATGGGGGCGATGTAGCACCACCTCCACAGGTCCAGAGGGAAGTTTTCTGATGAATGTCCAGACCTCCAGACGTCTCATCCCCAACATGCTGACGCGTTGAATTTCTAAAACTTCATCGCCAGGAAACACCTGATCAACAGGACCTCCTGTAAGGAAAAGAGAAAAGGCCTGAAATAAAAAAATTAAAAAGATGATTTTGAACACCTACCTCGAAGACGCCATAAAATCATCTCACAATGTGTGACGCCTCAGTGACAATAATCACATATTAAATAATGTCAAAATATACCAGTGAAGCTACAAATGTTAGCTTATTAACAATAAAGTGCAAGTTTGTTTTAATTATTTCACAGCACAGCACTATGGAAAACTAACATGACAGTAATGTGGCATGAAAAAAATGATCTGAAACTGGATTACATCATTAAAAAATAAACCCAATCATGATCAATGTAAACAAAAAAATCTTAGATTCGCATAATTTCAATTCAATTCACTTCAGTTTATTTGTATAGCACCAAGTCACAACAAAAGTCGTCTCAGGGCACCAAACAGAAACATAAATACTGTACAGTATATAAAAAAAAAAGTTAATAACATTATTTATCTGAGGAGCAGACTGCTTTGAATTGAACTCCATCGCACAACTATCTTGAGCAAGCATGAAGGTAACAGTGGAAAGGAAAAACTCCCTCATGAGGAAGAAACCTTTAGCAGGATCATCTATACAGAAGTGTCAAACTCATTTGCATAAATGGGCCAAAACATTTTCCAACTCATGGGCATATTTCAATTGATACATAAACCCAAGTCAGATACCGACATCTTTTCTTGGTTGTAGGTTCATAAACAGGATCCTCCATGTCAAAGTCAAACATTACAGAAAAATCCAACCTTTATTATGGCATCAGAGTTAACCAACTGTAATGGGAAATCTGCACGAAATTCTTTTTTAAAGCAAAATATGAAGCAATAAACATATTTTTCATTTAAATTATAATTTTTTTTGGGGGGGGGGGTGGGGGGGGGGCATATAAGGCGTTAACATGGGCCAGACTTGGCCCGCGGGCCTCAAGTTTGACATGTGATCTAATAATATAATTTTAACAATATCACATTTAGCAACGGTAATCATTTCCTGTTTACAGATGTTTTTGTAACTGAATTCTCTGTGGTACCAGCATGTTTACTTATTTTTTTTATTTTAATTTAACTCAAATGTCTGAAAGTGAAAGAAGTTTCTTCAATAAAAACAATGCAGAGTGATTTTATTTTTATTGCTGTGGTCCTAATGTTGCTAAAGTTACTCATATTGTGACCACACCAGGCTTCCGTGTTGAAATGTTCTGTTAGAGGCAGGTCTCAGAGAACGATGGTGGACTAACAGAGTGTCTGACGAAGCCCTGATTTGTTCTGCTCACCCTGGAAGATCTTCTGCACGGTGAGCGGTCTGTTCCCCTCACTGGAGCCCACACCTCCCTGCAGGCTGAAGCCCAAATCCCTGCTGTTCTTCTGCAGCTGCACACACACCCGTTGGCCTTGGAGGAGGTGGAGAGACAAAAGATGTCACTTTAAACCGCTGCTCTACAGACAAAAGAGTTATTTTAGCTGACCCAGAACAGTAAAGCCTCTAACCTGTTTCCTGTGGAGTCTGTGCTACTCGCTCATTATTTTTTGGCCTGATCTTCTGCAGAGCACCACTGACATCACTTTTCCTCAACACAACCACTACCATCTCCCGAGACTTCGCCCTTCTTAGGCTCCGTAGCGCCTCCCAGTGGGCATTCCCACACAGCGCATTGCCGTTGATAGACAAAACCTGATCCCCTTCCCTTATGGAGCCCTCCTGGGCTGCAACACCTGAAGGAAACACCTTGTGAACCTGAGGGGGAAACAAAAGAGGTGACAAGACTGACGACAGTTAACACATTTATCGTGGGAGAGAAAAAGAAGTATTTTCTTACGGTGATAGGTTTATTTTGGTCTGCTCCTCCTGCCAGACTGAAGCCCAGCCCTACCCCAACCTCCTTATGAAGAACAACAACCTGAATGTCATCAAACTCCTGAAAGAAAGAAAAAAATGCATATTACCATGAAGCCATGTTAATATTGTCTGGTTTGAAAAATAAATAAATAAATATCCAAAACAGGCAAAGATGACGAAGAGTTGTTTGATACATTGTGGGGGTCACTTTAATGCATTAACTGTTAGTTTAACTTGATCTCCGTAGTGATGGGCTATTTTTTTTAATCCTTATATATGCTAATATTTTTTGTGCACGATTATATTTTATTCATTTTTTAACCAAATTTGTTCAATTTGAGACGTTTGGAGACAGGCGACTGTAGCAGCTGGACTCTTTGTACTGCACAGAATGAGGTTCGATGGAGGAAAAAAATGCAGCTCGATGGTGTTTTGCTGAAATAAATCATGTCCAAATCAAGTCATGTGCACCGGTGCACTACTAAACCATAACAAATGCTGACTGTTGAATTGTACTGACAACAAGACTGATGGTCCAACTCTTTCTTTAACACTGAAAGGTGTATTTTCATAAATATGAACTCAGTTTTAAAAGATGGGTAATTTGGTATATGATGTAAAGAGCAGAATAACAACTATTGATCAAGATCACTTGAAAAGTTACAACTAAGAAAGTCTAGCTCCTTGTTAGCAAATAGAGAGGAATTAATGGAGGTTTAAAACTGTTGCACAGTCCTAGAGATTCAAATCAGTCTGATGCCCTGGGTATGTACTTATACTCAAAAATTGAGCAAAGTGGTAGAAGCGGAGCAATGCCAGCCTGTTGGTGGCAGAGTTGGGGGGGTTGTGTGTGTTTTTAGCTAGTTCTCCTGATCCAGGCTCCTGTCCTGATTCTGATTTGGCAGCACGATGGCTCAGTGGTTAGCACTGTTGCCTCACAGCAAAAGTTCCTGGGTGCAATCCCCGGTTGGACCTGGGGTCTTTCTGTGAAGAGTTTGCATGTTCTTCTCGTGATTGCGTGAGTTTTCTCCGGGTACGCCAGTTTTCTTCCACAGATCAAAAACATACATGTTAGACTGCTTTCAGGCCCAGGCCTCCCTTGCAAAAAAAAAAAAAAAAATCTGTGATCTCAATGGGATTTACCTGGTCAAATAAAAGTTAATAAAATAATAAATTGATGAAAATGAGAACGCAGGGGGTCGGCAAGCCATCCAGCAGCAAGCAGCTAGTCAGCAACGAGCTGGTCCTGCCAGGCTACAGTTTTCTGAGGAGACAGGAGGGAATGGGGAAGAGTCCATGTGGCTAAACTCACTGTGCAATCACAATCTTCCACCACAGGTCACTGATGAGCCTGAAAAGCTGCTTAACGAGCTGCTTAATGAGTAGAATCTATCAGCCCGGTTGCCAACGAAGGTGCTAACGCTTCCAAAAAAAAAACCTTTTTGCCAACTCTACATGAGGTGCTGCAAATTTTATCCATTCCCTAATTTTGTTTTCATATTACTGTATTTATATTGTTTATATCTCAGTTTTTAGCAATGTTATTGGGGGTGGTGGTATTGAAACTAATTATACTTTCTTAATAGAAATTAAAATAATATAATAAAAAAAATGCCTTGATATTATCATTAAAAATTCTAAAACAATTTATATATTTAAAAAGATGATGAAGTTAAAATTGTTGGGAAAGTATGGTGCCATGTGAAGATTATCTAATATTTTTTGTTTTCACTTTGGAGATTGTTCAGTCCTAAGTTATTTGTTATTATGTAGTTGATTTTATTTATTTATTTATTTATTTTTTAAATAAAGGCCATGTATTATAAGAATTTTCTTCTTCTTTCTGCACCCTTTTCATTCAAGGTTTTTCTTTTTAATGGATTTGTTTTTTTTCTTTTGCTTCTTTTAAATGAAAAAAAAAAAATTAATGGAAAAAACATGTTAACATGACAAATTTTCAACATACAAATCACCTGGTTGAACAGATTAAACCTGTAATCAGAGATTCTACTAACAGTAAGAAGTGTCATGGCATTTATTTATACTTACATCTGTATTTGGTATTGGCAATTACTCAAATGTAAGTACTTGTACTTGTCCCTTGTTTAAGAAAATGTAGTGTACATACAATGTATTTTGGTTATAGCTCATCATAAAATGCAAACTATTAAGTCAAGATGGGCCTTTGAAATGGACTATGAAATGTTATTGACTGGCTGAAACAGCAAAAGTTGCCATGTTGCCGTCGTACCTGCAGAGTTTCGTCCCCCAGATCCTTGACGTCTTCCAGCAGCTTGTCGAGCTCCTCAGCGGGCATCAAAGACACACAGGAGAAGGCCGACATGTCTGAGCTCATTGAGGCAGAGCGCCGGTTGTGTTGCTCCCACTCATCGGCGTCCGTATCCGATTCATATTCAACGCCGGAAAAGTTACACAGCTCTGCAAGACTAATGGCAAGAAACTGAGGATTAAAAAAAACAAGCTGCTTTAAAGATGACCTCTGATCCAACTAATTACCCACCTCAGACTGAAACTCTTCCGATCTGATTGGCTCTTATTACTGGTGATGGTCACAGATGAATCTCCAGAGTCTGAATCGTAGTTTGAATCATCATCTTTCTGCGTGCTTTCATCGTCATCCTCGTAATGACCGATGTACTCGTTCCAGCCTTTATACTCTGGGTTCAGGCCTGCCACCCATGCGTTCAGGTCCAACAGCTGCTTCTTCCCCTTTGGGTACGTTGTTTTAACTTCTGGGTAGAAGACGTCCGATGCGCTGCTTTTGGAGATATTGGCAGGAAGAAAAGAAGGAAAGTCCGTTTCATCGATTTTCTTCTCTTGTGTTGTACAAACATCTGAGACGTTGTTGTGGGAGGAAGTGGCAGGAAGAAGGGGAGAGACCATTTCATCTTTTTGCATGATAACAGAAGTGCTTTTGTTTTCATTGTCTGCGACAGCAAGGGCTTTTTCTGTTTGTGTAGCAGAAAAAATAAAATAAAGTCCGTCAGGGGTGTTTGTTGGAGTCTCGTCGTCGTCACTAACAGGAGAATGAATTGCACTTTGCGGCTGCACGGGGACTGGATGTGGGGGCGGCATGCTTGTTGCCTCTTCCTTGCTCGAGTCCTTGGGGCTTGAGTTTTCAAACTTATCAGGCTCAAAATAAAACAATCTTCTGCGTCGTTGAGTTCCTTCATCGAGAGGAATGTGCATTGTTTTCTTGAGTCGGGAATATTTATCAAAATCCTCAGAGAAGCCTGTGTCAACTGAATCTCTTCCTTCTGTCTCCATCTTCTCTAATCTTAGTCCAACCTCGTCCACAGATAAAGACCTCTCTGGTCCAAGCTTCCTGCAGTTTCCCCTCCCATTCTCTCCCTCCCATTTATCTCCCCGTTCACGTATTTCTCTCGCCGATCTGCTCTTCTTCACCCCATCGTGGGCCTTGTAGAGTTGCGTCGGCGCAGAAAATGTCCATCTCGGTGTCTGGACTTCGTTTGTGGCTTTCTGTGTCAGAGCCTCGAACTGACTGATCTTATTTCTAACGCTGGCTGAAGAAGGAACCGTGTCTGGCTGCTTCTTCTCCTCAGAGAGTTTCAGCGTGATCATCTGAGGGTTTGTGTCGAACACATCTTCGTCATCTACAGCACTCTTGGGTTTGGTTTGTTTTATTGCTCCTTCAGCTTTTTCTTTGTTCTGTTCCAGTCCTTTGAGTTGTCCGGTTCTGTACTCTGAAATAGTTTTGGGTTGTACAGTTCCAAAAATCTCTCCTGTAGCCCTGAGAGTGTTGATCTGAGCTGCTACAGTGTTCCTGCTTCTTGCTCTGTCCAGGGACTTTGTACCCAATTCCATCATGTCCTTACTCCAGTTAACGTCCTCTGAATACTTGCTGCTGAATGATCCTCGCCACTGCTTCACTGGAGATTTCCCTTTAGGCTTTTTTATCTCAGGACACACCAAAGTCTCAGACACCGAAGTGCTGGCGTCCTTTTGGGGCCAGATAAATGACACCCTGGTTTGCACCGGACTGCAGTTATCTCCTGTTGAGAACCGCCTGGGAAAGGTTCCTCCTGTCGTCTTCTCGCCAGCTGATTCAAGCAGTTTCTGTATCCGCTCTTGGATACTCTGAACCCCTTTGGGCCCAAACGAAGTCTCTGTGAACCTCGAGTCAAGGCCATGCTCTGACCTAAACCTAGAAGGGAGAGACTTTACCTTGCTGGCTTCGTCCAAAGTCAGGCTACTATAATTCACAGGGCTACTGTCTTGAAGCAGAGAAGATGCCACCCTTCCCGTCATGTTGATCTCAAGTGCTGTCCTTTCCTTTGAACTTCCTGTGTTTTTACTGTAGTCGGCTTTTCTTTTGGATGACAGCATGGACGAGTCAGTTCTGGGACACTGAACAGGACTTCTTGTTCTTGGTCTCCACTCAAAACTCTGACTTCTACTTGGCAGGTTGGATCTCCACTCTGTTCTCCCCCATCTTTCAACTGCAGAGTTTACACCGACATCTGCGCTATTCTCCAGGGTTGTTTTGTCCGCCGTGCCATTTTGGTCCAACTTTGATGTCAGTCGACAGCCTGACGCATCCTTCTGTTCACGCTGATCTTTGACTCTCTCGTTCCCATCGTTATTCAAACTGTTTGTGCCTGCGCTTGTCCCACGTTTCTCTCGTTCTCCAGCAGCTTCAGCCGTCTCCCTTCTCCTGATGCCTGACCTGCGAGTGAACATGTAAGAGGGAGAGCTGGCTGAGCGGACGGTGAAACGAGTGCCGTTTTCACTTGTTGAAGGGAGCACAGACAAGTCCATTTTTTTTTCTAAATGCAGAAAAAGTTTTTGATTTGTCAAATATTAGATCCCCACAAAAAGATAAAAACGTGATCTTGATGTCCAGCTGATTCCAATCAGTCTTTCAGGCTGCACTTGTAGAAACACTCCAAATGATTGATTACAAAGTCCTGGTATGGTTTTCACAGAAAATAACTCCATTCAAAACGGATATATTCCTGAAAATTATCCTCTTTGTTGTTAGGATTCCTTGCACTAACAAGCCTCGGGTCCTGACACTGAACTTCCCATTGTCTGCCAAACCTAAGAACACACACATTTCCATTTTGAGAACAGATCATGCGATATACGTCTTCCTGATTAACTCAAAATTGTCACAAAGGATCACAGTGGTGACCGTATGGAAACACAATGTGAAGCCAGACATAAAGAATGATACAAGATACAAAAATAATCAAATAACCATTCTAATAAAGTCCCTGCTCTCCTTGTGCTCCTATCACACTGGCTGAAAACGCACAATAAGTGAGAAACTCTCGGCTCCCAACACGTATCATGACGTCTGTTTACACAAGCAACATTCTGAAGGCTACCTGTCAGCTAAACCCGAATCTAAAACTGGAAAAACTCCTCTAGCAGCAATCCACTCAGCAAAAAACAATGCTTTGAATCACCATCTGTCTGTGCAGAGCGTATCGGTCTCATGGAGACAGAACTAGACAGCCACTGATCAAAATAATCTTTTTTTTTTTTTAAACATTAAGTGTGGGTGGATTTAGGTATCAGCAGACAGGATAAAAGGCGATAAGGACAAAGGTACTTTGGTTTACATACACTCCACTGAGAACTTATCAGAGAGCTGATCTGCAGGAGCAGAACACAGGCAGTATACCAGCAGGTGAAACCAGCTTTGGAAAAAGTGAGATTTAAATCCCAAACTATGGTTGTTATGTATAAAAACTGCTACATGCATGACCGTAACCTTTGTAGTTAATAAACGGTGGAGGACTTTCTTTCACGCCAGCTTCTAGTGGTGCTTTCCGATGTAGGTGAGCCCGAGTGTCAGTTTACAGAAACACCTGTTCTGCTCGCTCGCAAACCCTCTCACAGGTGTAACCCGGGCGACGCACCGCTTTTAGACAGGAAGAGACGAGCGCTCCAACAAACGAGCTCATCAGTCTACTTACTTTATGAAGATCAATACCTTCTCAAAGTGAGACTTCTGCTCACGTCCTGAGCCGTTGTGTTGGTGCCGCGCTCAGTGGTGACATCAGCTGCTCTCCCTCCCTCCCCGTGTCTCTTTTCCTCCCATCAGCTTCGTATGATGGACTGAGCTCAGCGATGAAAACCTGCCACACAGGTTTACCCTCCTGTTCTTTCTCCACTTCCTGCCAGCCTTTTGTCTCTCCTCCCCTCGCCATTGTTGTCGGCCTCCCCTCACGGGGTAGCATTCTTCACAACAGTTCACTGTGTTACACATTCATTTTCACACTTTTTTCTTCTCATGTAAAATCTGCATTTTGTGGCTTAGGGGAGAGGAGACAGTGTTGAGATAACTGCAGGAAATGCTACAAATTGTTAAAAGACGCCGAATTCATCGAAGGAATGCATGCATACCGCCCGCCACTGTTTATGAGAAGATTTTAGACTAAAAACCTCTTTTGTTGAGAAATGACAAAGTTGTATGTGTGTGTACAATCTCGTGGTCTGTGTTGTGAATGACTCTCAGCTACTACCACACCAAATTTTAGCTCATATGTGCAGGATTGACTTGGTTGTAGCTATTTGTTCTTTCAATGATGTTGATTAGATTTGGCAGCCATATTGAAGGTAATCATTTGTAGATCTACTACACCAAATATTGCTGCAAGTTTCATTGGGATTCAACCAGTGATATTAATAGATATTTTGCTAACAAGGGTGATATGTAGTATGTGTTGGTTATGACTTTGGATTTCGACCACATTAAATGTCAGCCCTAGTCTCCTCAAAATAAACTAAATTAGTAATTTTTCATTTTTGTTTTCTAAGGTCAAGTAGCTGTGACGGCCATCTTGAATCTTTGAGTTCGCTCCAGAAATGAATCAATTGTAGATGAACATCCGGTGATTGAGTCTCATTGAATTACGTCCATTGGTTTTGAGGGATATCTTGCTAACACACCAACATAGTACTTTGCAAATTATTAATGATGAAATTTCAAACAAATAACTTGTGCAATATATTAGCCCTCGGAATATGTTTTGGGCATCAGTCTTAGCTACTACAGGAACTTAGCTACTCATTACAGTAGTCCCTCAATACTTCGAGGTTGGACTTTTGCGGACTCACTCTTTTGCGGGTTTTCAACATAAGATTATACAGGTGGTCCTCGAGTTACGAACGAGTTCCGGACCTAAGGACCAAGTCGGCGCACCCCCCACGTGGCGTTCGTAACTCCGGATTTTCGGCCGTAAATCGAAACCGAAACCACATGGCTAACGGTATCGTCGTTTTAAACACGTTATTTTCAATGTAACACAACAATAGCGTACTTAGAACGCCGTTTAGCTGTATTTCAAGCAGTTAGCATCAGTCTGTCTGCTCTCTTTCGCTTTTAGAGTGTTAAAAGAGTTTAGAACATTGCACATTGCAAGAGTATGAGAAGGGTTTATAAAGCCTTAAAATATACAAAAATGCTAAAATAAATAGTGTTCCTACTTGGCAGTTTTTCACATATCACGGTGGTGTCTGGAACGCAACCCCCGCGATGATCGAGGGATTATAAAACAATTGAGTTACAGCCATTCTTTGTTTTTGTAAACTCAGTTGGCAGCGAACCAACATGATTCTCGGTTGTAGATTTACATACATCGATCACTTACGCCAGTTTAATTAGAAACTGTCAGGTGGTTCGTGAGATATTTTGCTAACAGACAGACATAGAGGCATGGGCAAAACACAACCATCCCACCCAACTACCAGCATGAATGAATGTTGTTTAAAGTTTACCTGTGTCGTTTGTTCCAACAAAACAGTGTCTAAAACAGACACGCTTCTTGACAACATGCGGTGTTGACTAAATGAAATCAACTTGGAGACAGAGTACTCACAGTGCTGCGTTCAATGCACCTGCTGCTTTTTCCGTTGACACGGAGGAAACTGTGGTTCCTGCTGCTGCTCTGAACCCCGGAGGCCCAAAATGTCTGTCTGTGAACGAGCCTGTGAGTGGGGGGGTTCGACTTCTCTGACTCCCACCCTTGTTCCGACTTAAGAATGGCACCCAGTGTCTCTTCGGATGGATGCAAATGAAGGACAAGCTGGTGATTTAAATGCATTCTTGACTCTGAGGGGACAGACGCGAAAATATTAATAAATACATCAACAAAACAGTTCAGTTTAGCTTCGTTTTGCTGTTTCCGGTCAGCGTGGCGTCTTCTGCAGTGTTTTTATTTAGTTTAGCTGTGATTTTTTTTTTATTTATTTATTTTTTTTTTGTCCATTTGTTCCGCGCGAGGTTCACTTGTGGGCATGCCTGTTTATCCAAGTACACCTCGCTGCAGCATGCGGAAAGGGGCGGGGACGGCTGCAGCATGCGGAAAGGGGCGGGGACGGACCACAGTCAGTCCATACCCTTATTTGGAAATGATAGTCCCGTCCCACACCCTTACTTGGAAATGGTACGTAAGAGCGGACGCCATATTGGGGAGCGGATGCCATGCCGTCAACTGATACAAGGAAATGGACTGAACTTCATAAAGCACAGTTCTACAAAATGTTTTATGTTAATGCCTGTCATTCACACTCACTAATATAAATGGAAAACAAACAGGCACCAAAGACAACATTTATAACTTTTAAAGTTATTATTAAAAATGTTTACTCCTTAAATGTTTAGGTTAAAGGTAAGCACTAAACCAACATATTTTGAGTGTTTATAATTATGTGTGTAACACTATTACTGTGGTGATAAATATAGAAATATTCATATTGAACATTTAATCTATGTCTATAATAACCAGATC
>JARVLU010001073.1:15642711-15657641 GCA_031762415.1 Simpsonichthys santanae | reverse complement strand
CTCATGTCCGTTTACTCATTGACCTTGGTCACACAGAAGAGATATGTTTTAATCTGAAAAAGAAATGAACCCGTTTAGCAATTAATTTTCTCTTGGCTTGAATTAGTTGTGAATAATTAATTGACTACTTTATAAGGCAAATAACTCCTGCCTTATATCCTACAGGGATGAGGTGTCCTGCTCAGAGACACTACATGTGGGAATGGCTGGGGATCGAACTTGGGACTTTTGGGTTCTGGGTTGGCTGCCCTTCCTCTACCCCATCTTGGGCTCTACATTTGGCTCTATTTGCATTGATGTTTACATTATCAGTGGGTGATCTCCCAAAAACCTCCACTCTGCGTGGTGGATTGAAACACCTCTGGATTCAGGGTCTACTCGTGTTGTGTAAATGAACAGCAGAACTGCAGCGAGAAAGATGCAATTTGACTCATACGTGCTGTGTAAACAGCTACATTGTTCATTGTACAATGTTCTTAAAAATGTTCTACACTCTTAGACATATGTAATTTTAACAACATACGTATATGTACTACTGTACAGTATTGCAAAATTGTCGCGGCTGTGGCTGAATGGTTAGAGCAGTCGTCCTCCAGTGCAAGAGCTGGGGATTCAAATCCACTAGCAGTCACATGCAAAAGTGTCCCTGGGCAAGCCACTGAACCCTCATTCCCTCCGATGTCCCATCAGTGTATGAATGTGATAAAACATTGATTAGTCTTTGTATAGATCTAGTAGAGTGCTGTATGACTGGGTAAATGAGGGCACAGATTGTAATGTAAAGCATTTTCAATGTCTTGATAATATTGAAAGACGCCATATAAGCACAGTCCACAATTTTATATGGGTACTCATGAGAGAAGATACTACAACTTGAAGGATGAGTTCAGCTTCAGGATTATTTGCAACTTTCCTGCCAGTTCTGTGGCTTAATAGATAGATTGTTACTTCTGACTTTGCGTCGCAAAACTATTTTCACCACGGCCAGTTTTTCCGCAAGTGTGTGTTCCCTCCACTGCTTTTTTTTTTTTTTAAATTTCAGCAGAAAGCAGCGGCCGGAAACATTGTTGGCTCTGAGTCAGTTCTTTTGACTTACGTTACATCCATGCTCCATCTATATATCCATTATCTTTGCCCATTTCTTCATTTTTGGGTCTCAGGGGTCACTGGTGCCCATGTCCTGCCATCACTGTGCGAGAGGTGGGGGACGCACTGGACAGGTCTCCAGTCCATCACAGGAACACATAGAGACAAACAAGCATTCACTCTCTCACTCACACCTACAGACAATTTATAGAGTTACCAATCAGCTTAACATGCATGTTTTGGATCTGTGGGAGGAAACAGGAGTACCTGGAGAAAACCCAGCATGGACAGAACATGCAAACTCCACCCAGGAAGGCCCCCGGACCGGGATTTGAACTGGGGTGACCTGCTCTCTGAGAGGTAACAGCTCTACCAACTGCACCATCGTGCTGTTCAACTTGCGTTATAGGCTTATTGAAAGAAAACTACAAAATGGCAGTGCCTGTCCGAAATATTTTTTTGTTTTTGTTCTGCTCCTGTTAACTTTTTATCCACCCCAATCATGTGAGTAATATTAAAGTTGACAATCATGTTTTGTGTACTACGTTGAAAACCCATGAAAGTGTGAGTCCGCGAATGTCAAACCGTGGAGTTTCAGGGGTCGATAATTTGTGGTTTAACATTCACGAACCACATACATTCATGGATTTAAAGAAAAATTTTGCACACAGATATCCAACAACAGTGTTGGTTGATATACCAAAATTATTCAAAAGTATACAGTAAAAAAAAATTTTTTTTTTTCATTTATCCTTTATTTATCCAGGTTAGTCTCATTGAGCCACGAGAACTCATTTTAAAGAGAGACCTGTTAGGGAGCAGATGGTGGGGGTTAAGGGCCTTGCTCAGGGGCCCAGAGTGGAGCGAATGAGGTGTTGTCGGTACCGGGGTTTGAAGGGTTAGGGTTAGGGGTTAGGGTTAGGGTTAGGGTATACAGTAAAAATGATATACGGGGTAAACAGTAAAAATGATTACAATTTAAGCATGTGCAGCACAAAAAAACAAATCTATTACTGTTCATTAATACTGTAACTATGAATGTGGGCATGCATGCCCATCAGGCGCTGCAGCACCCTTTGCACCACTATTTCCCACGGCTTTAAACAAATATTTTGTCTTCATTTGAATACTGTTCCACTGCATGACCAACCTGGGAATGTCAGGTCGTGTTACAGGAACAAGATGACAGTGCAAAAGTAACCGTGTTAATGCTGAGCCTTCTGGCTTGTAGCTGACAGCTGCTGGGTGAGGTCGCAGCACAGATCTCTAACGGCATAAAGACTTTAAAAGCATTAAAGCCTGCAGGAAGGCAAACTGCAGCTCAGAGCTGCACACAAGGGATGAAGCTAAGTGAGTTTGAGACACAAGACGGACACAACATGAAGAAATTCAGCTGAAATTTATCTGAAGAGATTTGGGTTTTTAATTAACACAGTCAAGCTAATGAATCACCGAGTGAGAATGCGATTACATTTTAGGTCTCTGTGGGGTGTTTAACGAACGGTTGAATGATCATTTGGAATGTGACTCCTACACACACCTAACCCATCCTGCTTTGTGTCCCACAAACAAACCCATTATGAAGTGACCACATTCAGACACACTGATCCACAGATTAGACAGCAGACTGGTGGGTGAAATATTTGCTTATATGTGCACGTCTGGGACCGAGACATCTGAACGAGTTAGAAACCCGTGGTTTACTTCCATTATAACTTTTCTTCCTGTTTGAGAGATAAAATCTTAAATTATGTCCCATCTGAGAGATTATTTTAATGTTGTGCTGAAATGTTTTGGGCTTCAGTGTTTTAAAGTAAGCAGCAATTTTTTATTATTCTTGCCTGCACATGAAAGGAATGAAAGTTTTTGCCTGTTTCTGTCATCAAAACACCTTATAAACCACCTGATAAGATTTTAACGACTCCCTGGAAATACATCACTGGATGTTTGCCTACAACTGATTAACTTTTACAGTCAGTCCAATTCAAGATGGCTGCCACAGTGACGCACCCTCAGCAAACACAGAAATAAATATAGACACTGAACTCAAATTTGTTGGGGTAGTAGCTGAGAGTTATCCTTAACTTATACACTACAATATATTTGCGCGATATATATACGTATTTTTAAACAGCCAATAACTAAACTTTATCTGTAAGCAAAATATTTCGTATGACTGGATATACAGTATTTTCAATTCAATTCAGTTTTTTTTTAATATGCAAAGTCACATCAGAAGTCATCTCAGGGCACTGAACAGAAACATTCATATAAATAAAAATAAGTTAACACTATTTATCTGAGGAGCAAACTGCTTTGAATTTAACTTCATCACATAATTCTCATCTTGAGCAAGCATGAAGGCGACAGTGGAAAGGAAAAACTCCCTCGTGAAGAAGAAACCTTTAGCAGAACCAGGCTCAGGACAAGTGGCCATCTGCTACGAAAGAAAAAGAAAAAGAAAGAAAGAAAGAGTATTGCTCCAAACACTGAACCCTGAGGAACTCCACGACTAACTTTGGTGTATGATGAAGATTCATTATTTAAATTTACAAATTGGAATATATCAGATAAATATGATTGAAACCAATATAGAACTGTCCCTGTAATCCCAATATCATATTCTAGTGTGTGGTATATTGATTTTAACAAAACACTCAGAAAATAACCATTACACTTGTTAAGTGTTAGAGTCAAGCCAATTTAAGATGGCTACCACAGTCTGTCAACATTGACCAATACAAAAATGGTTATAATTAAATTATGGTAGTGACTGAGAGTCATTCACTGCAGATACTCCAAGCTTTCTCATAATATGTTAGTTAAACACCCTGGTCTAAAAGGTGACAGGCAACAAGTATTCATTCATGAAATGCTCAGTCTTTATGTTTTAAATGTTTATACTTTTTGAACTTTGGATACTTAGGTAAAAAAAAAAAAAAACAATTAGAAATCTCAAATTTTAAGTGGAAGAGTTTCATCTAGAATAAATGATCAATAACAAAACTTTCATTTACGAGAAAAGAGCATTTTAAATTTGAAAAATTGCAAAGGTTTAACAAGATTTCTTATCAAAACAAACAAAGAAAACTCTGTGTGTGAGAATAAGTGGTTCAAGTGCCTTAAACTGACACAAAGTCAACAGGCCATGACACGATGACAGAGTTTTCTCAAACATCTGATCGTAAGATGAAGTGTTGTCAGCTCTTAAACAGAAAAATGAGTCTTGCATGAAAGTGTTTCGTAAACTTCCTTCCATCTTCTACATCCTCGAGGCTGTGGCTCCATGGGGTCATTTTTAGTCAGTGGACTTCAAATATGACCAGCAAGACAACAAAATAGTTTTCTCCAAAAAAGAAAAACAAATGGTATTGCACTTTGAGAGCTTATATGTCCTCATAAGGGTTTCCTCACTCAGATGGAACTTTGCAAATACACATCAGTGTCATCACCACCTCAGCACAACCTACATATTTTCATAAGGAGAGGTATTTTTAGAGCTGACGTATCGGGAGGATGTGTGGGTTTTTCTCCACTCCCAGACCTGAATTATTTCTTGCATAACTAGTGAAGCCACGCATTTTTGTTTTTGTTGTGATGTCCAAGCCTTGAAAACGTACGCTTATATACGTGGAAACCCCTGGAGGCAGATGGAAACACCTTGAACCTGGCGAACAATGAGAACAAACACAACAATTTCTAAACTCAACACACACCCAAAGCTGTTGGCCAATCAGCGTCCAGCTCAAACACTTGTGTCTGGAAAGCCAAAATCTGGAAACTCAGTCCCGCCCATGGAAAGAATGTTCACTTGTATTCATGTAAAGCAGCAAAACAAGAAACGTACACATGTTGATGCTGCGCAGATCTGGTTCCTCTGGATTAGAGGCGTACCACCATGGAGACTGGAGCTGGTCCTGCAGCAAACACTGAAGCTGTGGCTTCATGCCAAAACAAATCTGTTTCGATACGTTTGTTCCCTGACACGCGGGAGAACAAACGTGTTTTTGAACATCAGTCACACAAAAGCACCGTGGGAGGTAAAGGTTTCACAAAAGGCGACGGCGGAGGCTACAGACTGTAAAATAAAGACTGTTCAGTGGAATGAAGCATTCATGAAGGAACGTGTCATCCGTCGCCTTTCAAGCCAGAGTTTTGGACTCGGTTTACACGAGAACGAGGTTTTACGATGTCGAGTTTGAAAACGTCACAATCACACAATAAAGTTGTGCTTGTTAAATTTGCTGTAGTTTCCATGCCAGGCCTGTAGATGGCGCTGTGATTCGTGTATTATTTGGATTTTCTTTTTCAATGATACGTGCAAAATTCAGTTTCGAACATAAAATCGGTTCCATCCAAAATATTAAACACATGAACATTCGTTTGAACCTGGGATGTGGTTGGGTCATTCGAGAAGGAAGAACAGCGCAAACAGCACTCTGCTATCGACCACTGTTACCGTCGTAACAGAAAAACTACTAACTGCAGATGTAAGTTTTTTTTTTTATGCCGTGTGTTTCCAAAACCTTTCACTTTAAGACCTGGACTCAAAAAACCTCAGTTTCGGAGGAGACGAGTGCTGGTGTCGTGTACTCAGACGTCTGGAACGCAGCACAAATACTATGGTTTTACTTAAACATCGTTGTGTAACCTGAGTCTTAGACTGCAATGGTTTGTTGAGTAATGACAGAGCTGAAGCCACTCAGGGCACGTGTTGTGAATGATTCAGCTACTACCATATCTGTGAAATTGAATGTGTTATAGCTGTTTTGTGTATTTTTTTTTTCAGCCATCTTTGAATATGATTGACTCCAAAAGTCAATCAATTGTAGATGCTTGTGAGTTTCACAGACATTTTTAAGTGGTTCCTGAGTGGGCAGCATGGTGGTACAATTTGTAGAGCTACTGCCTCTCAGCGAGCAGGTCGTCGGTTCAAATCCCGGTCAGGGGGCCCTTCTGGGGGGAGTTTGCATTTTCTCTCCATGCATGCGTGAGTTTTATGCAGGTTCTCCAGTTTCCTCCCACAGACCAAAACCATGCATATTAGTCTGATTGGTAACTCTAAATTGTCCCTAGGTGTGAGTGAGAGAGTGAATGGTTGTTTGTTTGCGTCTCTGTGATGGACTGGAGACCTGCCCCCGCCTCCCACACAGTGACAGATGGATATGGACACCAGTGACCCTCGTGACCTGGAAAGGAAAAAGCAGGTAAAAGTAAATGGATGAATGGTTCCTGATTTTGCTGGATTTTTTTTTTTTTTTTTAGTTCATAAATTAAATTATTTCTTTAGAAATACATATTTAAGTTTTGGAAATAAAAAAAATGCCCTCAGCCTGTTTTCCTGCTGATCTCGGTCTATGCTGCACATTCCTGGCATGCCTCACCCTGCGGCACCCATCAACAAGCAACACGAGATCCAACGACTGGCTCATCTGTGGCATAATGGGATTTATATTACCATAATTTAAAGAAACATAACTATCAGATTTCTTATAATCTATTAGGTGTGTAACAGAGGAGGCTGATCTTTTCAACAACAACAAACAATTGTGAATAACAGTGTCTGCTGATCATGACAAATTGTGTTTCCTGTTCTGGGAACTGAGTGCACGCCTCGCTTTATCATTCATCACATTTTTTGGGGTCAAATCAACCATTTACCATAAAATGTGCTTCTTCGTGTAATCTCTGACCTGCTTAAAATGTTTGGGATGAAGTTTTTCACAAGCTGAATTTTTCAATACAAAAGTTACCCAGTGGTGTAAAGAATGAGCTAATGAAAAGCCCAATATGGAAACAGAGCGTTGATCAAAAAGAGTGAACAAACAGAACCTGTGCCTCCGGTCCTGAGTGACTATTATCACCACAATCAACCAAAAACAGCTGAGCAGCGACTGATAAGAGGCCAAAAGAACAACAAGCACACATCACATGTGGATTTTGAACAAGTATTTGTTCCATAAAAATAGTAAATTAACTCATCCTCTGTGTGGCTTCATATATGATCAACTTGTATTTTTGGATTATTTAAACATGAGGTCTGCAACCTTTGCAAGTTCTTGCTCTTTTCCCAATAAAATGTGTCCAAAGCCACAAAACCTATACTTGAAGATTGAAACAGAGAAAAACTGAAAAACACAACTCTACGTTAGGTTTGTTTTAAATGTTACATGTGAAATAAAGCTAGTGTGTTACATTGTGACAAAAAACTAATAAACTGCTGACATTTGCTCATATTTTAAGACGAAGACAAAGACAAATACTTTAGTTTTGCCCTTATTGATAGTCCCTCGTTTATCGCGGGTGTTAGAGTAAGTGGTAAGTGAAAACTGTAAAGTGGGGATACAGTAGTGCAAGTTCAAATTCAGTTCAAGTTCAGTAAACTTTGTCATGACATGTGCCAGGCTGTAATCACACTCATCATCTGTTACTCCCAATCTCCCTCCTTAAATAAACAATTAAAATTTAAATAATGTAACATTTTAAATAAACAATACATACAGCGTGGATTGTTTGTATAAAATAATACAGTACATGTATTTAAATTTAAATTGTAGAGAAGAGAAGTGCAGTAGGACATCAAAGGGATGTCACACAGCTTCAGCTCTGCAGAGCGGAGCACAAATGTACTTCTTGATCACTTACACTTCAACAACTGACCATAGAAGTTCTAAAATAATTAAAAACAACTTTGAACACTTTTATATTTTGTGATTATGAAGATTTTTACGATTTGACATACTTTGAATTTTAAGTTGGAAGACAAAAGTCGATCGGTGCATCCGGACAGCAAAGGGTTAACCTTCACAAAGCTGTAGCAGGAAAAATGTGTGTTTGTGGCAGAGAAGGAGATCAGCTGATCAGCTGCAGGAGGGAGAATTCCCTTCACTTGTGGGCTGCACACATGGTGCAAATTTATTTAAAAATAATTAATAAACAATCCATGACTCATCCATCAATCAGCCAATTGTGTCGTGTCCAGTCTTACTTTGAAAAACTGTACTAAAGCAAATCAGCGAAAAACAAAACTCGAAGTAGCGAGGGACTGGATTTTAGAGGCCAGTGAGTCAACAATGTACAGTACTGTATTGTAGGAAAAAAATGACCGTATGGTAAAACATAAACTTGCATCCCAGTAAATTTACAAAAACACAAACGATGGAACAGTTTGTTATTTGTAACTCACATTTTTTAATCAGGATCTGATTCTTTTATTAAACTTTAATTGGGTGTACTCTTCGAAACCTCATTGTTCTGCATTTTTTGTGGAACGCCTGATTTCACTAACTTTAACAGAGTAATACGTTTGTAAAACTGCACTTACAGCTACTAACTGTTTATGCTATTAAAACAGGGCATTTGTGCAAATTGATGCATTTTTTAACAAGTTTGCATAATTATGTCACAAATAATAATAATAATAATAATTTTCATTCAACCTTTATTAATGAAAAAAATAATAGCCGGAAACTGAATGAGAGAACTGCTAAAATGAATCTTTTAAGATTATAAATATTAGTTTTCATGTTTCAGTAAAAGCTACAAAAGGCCACATGTGGCTCCAGAGCCGCAGGTTGAAGACCCCTGTTTTAAACTTTTGAAGCAACATAAATGTGAACGTTTAGACGGCAGCTTTACTTCTAATCTTTTTGTTGTTTCCCATCAGTTGTGTTTCATAATAACTCGTTTTTCTTTGCGTCGTTATTAGCTGGATGAGCTATGGTATGTACCTCAGTTTTTATCTTTGAAATACCTCAGAAGTACTCAGTTGTATTCAAGTTAGGCAACATACTTAACAGGTTTTAGTTTTAATTTCTTTTCATCTTCATTAGACTTAAATGGTTTTGTCAGCGTGCTTTAGATTGTGAACATGCAGAAATATTCCTCCTCTGTCGAGCGTCTCATAGCTCAGAGCCATCTTGTCAGCTGATGTATTAATCAGCTCCACATCATCAACCTCCCACCTCCGTGCTTCACTGTTAGGACTAGATGGACTGGAGTAGTCCAAGCCAATAAAATCCTTCTGAGGACTGAGCCTGTATTTCTAAAGAAGACGTTACATCATATTAATTAGAAGACTAGCATTCCTTGAAGGATTGTCATCACTAATGCTAATCACTCATCGTCTTACGTGCCAAAGTTTTAAACAAAAAGTCATGCAATATGTTAGGAGTTTAAAGTACTGTACATGTTAGGGTTGGCCACTAAACATCAAATTTTAGCTCAAAATCTGTCAATTTAACCAACTTTTAGCCATTTTTTGAGGACATTGGACATTACTTCATATAAATAAATAAAAAACTTGATGCACCTAAAAGAGCTGCTTATCAACAAATACTGAAGATTTTAAATGAGAAAGTGTTCTGAAAAATAAAAGGTATCAAAGCGTCATACGTGTGGAATTTGGGTTTGAATATTTGTCTTTAACGTGTCAGCAGCAGCTCCATGACAGTTTGTTCTGACTGATTTGAGTCAGGTTAACATCAGTTTCTCTTCTCAGATGTTCCTCGTGCTCTGTGTGACTTTAGTCGATGAGCAAGTTTTTCCTTGTTCCCAATGTACCGATGTGGTGCATAACACAATTGTTTTTTTAATTAACTTATTCATTTCTATGAAAAACATACCAGGAAGTTAAAACTTGCTAAATGATGCCGTTCAATTTGAGGTGTTAAACTGGACTTTCACAGAAATGTCCAGAAATGTTCCACTTGTTTCACCTTTTTAAGACAAAAGAGAAAACAGCTAAAATTTGTATTAAACCCTCTTCAGTCAGGCCTCAGAGGTTTGTTACAAAACATGACCCATCAAACAGCATCATGAAGGCCAAGGAACACACCTGACAAGAAGGGGAGAATGCTGAGAAGTTTAATGCACGGTTAATAACATTCTAAGCTTTAACCATTTAAGCTCTGCTTGAACGATTACAGCAAACAACTGCAAACCTTCTGAGACGTGGCCATCCACCTGAACTGACAATACAATAATCTGAGAAGCAGTCGTGAAGTTCATGTCCAAGCTCAAGAATTCCTCTGTACCTCTGGAGAAGCTGCAGAGTCGTAGCGAAGGTGAGAAGCTGTCAGCTATTAGCTGTGAGCTCCACAAATCTGTCCTTTAAGGAACAGCTGCAAGAAGAACGCCATGAAAGAAAGACTTGAGTCATTGTGTTGGTTTGTCTCATAAAATCCAAGTAAAATACTCTGTTTGTGCAACAAAGTTAAGTCAAGTCCTCTGGATGGTTTCTTTGTACTGAAAAATTTCGTCCTTCATCCAAAGGACTTCATCAGTCTGAGGAGCCACAACAAACCCAGTCCCACAAGCAACACACTCACTCGTCAACCAGTTTGCTGGTGCTAAGATGGTTTCTGGAGTCCACCCTCTCCCCCATCACCTCCTTGGAGGCAGCCATAGCCAAAGTGGTTCAAAACAAAGTTCATGCTCAGTTATTAATAATGATTGTTATACAGTATTATTAATAATTCAACACAAAGAAACCATCAAGACCTGATTTAACTTTGTTGGATTTTTTTAACCTGGATTATAGAGCATGCACTTTGATACTCTGTACTTTTAACATGACAAAATGTTGAAAAGTTCTTAAAAGTAGACCCTCATCACCATCATTTAAGACATGTGCGTCAGTCTGAATCAGCTAAATTAAAACACCCTACACCAAATGAAGAGGACAGACTTGTGATTTGAGACTGCTGCAAACGGCCTGGTGTATGTAGGCCGTGAGGACATTCAGGTCAGGCAGGTGTCACCGAACAGCTCACCTGGCAACCCAGGCATAAACAAACAGTACTTCCAGCAGAAGGGCCTGCGGTCAAAAATAAACAGAATCTTCTTCATTCATCAACTATACGTCTTCAACCGTGAGAAAGACAGCAGCCATCTTTGAAATGTGTTGCTTTAATAATGAATCGTTTTTAGCTCCCTGATTCTGTTACTAGATCTTATGACAAAGGAAATACAGCTCTGAACTCGTGTCTATCTGATGGAAGATACAGGACGTGTAGGATCAGTTGATCTTCAGCAAAAATCTCTTCCAGAGAAGCTGAGATTCCTGAGAAACTGCCTGAAACAGGAAGAAACCCTCACAGCCTGTCAAATGAGACTGCAGCCTGCAGGAAGTCCTCTGACCCAAAAAAAAAAAAAAAAAAAAATCCTGATGTGTGAGGATGCTACAATACGTAAAAACCAGTCAACTAGAGCAGCTGCATTTCCTGCTAAAATGCAGTGTGAAGGCTGAATTGAGTTTTGCTGACAGCTGCTGAACCCAGGCTGAAAAGTTTCATCACTAAACACATGAACTGAATTTCAACAGCTGATGTTTGCTGAATGCAGGAAATGAGGAAAGCAGAGGGAAAAAAATGGCAGAAATGATCAGAATAAGTTGAACATATTGTAAAAAACTGAACTGAGAAAAAATGAAACTGCAATGAGCAGAAAAAAGCTGGAAGTAGAAAAAGATAGTTGAAAAGGCTAAAACAGCCAACTGAAGTAAGCAGAAAGAGGCTAAAGGCACAAACAGTTGAAATTATTCAAAAAATAAAAATCAGAAATTAGCAAAATAAAAAACAGGAAAAAAAAAGAAGCAGCTCAAATTAACATAAAAATGCCTAAAAAACGAGCTGCAATGTAATCAACTGATGAAAACAGCTGAAATTAGCACAAAGCTGCTGAGAAATGTTTTATAAACATTCACACAATACAAAAATTATGACAGTACAAGAGTATGTGTTCATTTAACATAAAATATTTATTGTTGCTAATTTATTAAATAGAAAAAATTTTGTAAAGAATTTACAATTTCAGCATAAATCAGAATCATTGTACACTCATCTTATTTATTACCATTATCCAGTTTGAAAAGACAAAAACAAAGTTTTACACCACAGAAACTTTTATTATTAACTGATTGTTCAAACTTTAAACAAACTCAACCAAAGCTACAAATCTTAAATAAACTTTGCCAAAAAATAAAAGGATCTCAGACAATTCAGCTACAAATCTGTGTTCAACAAACAGTTAAGGCTTTAATTGTAATTAAATTACTGCACATACATAGAAATCGAGCTGGCAGGTGCCATTTTGGCCTTTATTTCTTATTATAAGTGGTAAACTACTTTTTTCAGGATATGAAATATCAACAAAGGAGCAGACGACTTTTTGTTCTCGAGTCATAAAAACACGTTGACCTTCAGGTGCTCGAAACAACGATTCAAACACATTTCTGGGGTTTAATAAAGTGAAAGTACCGTTTGTGTCTCTAAACAAGTTAATCTATTTAGATGCTTTTCTTTGCTCTGCAATACTTTATATTACGTGATAATTAAGACTGAACGATGGTGTAAACACTTTAACATACAGCTACAGAAATATACAATATGTTTAATCTTCAAAATAAAAAGTAGATTTAATTCACATACATGAGTTTATCAAGTATTTTGATTCGGCTGAGTAAATGTTAGGAAGTGAAGGATTAGCTGCAGTACTTGTTCATTTGTGACCAATTCAAAGTTTAATGTAGTCAAATCACCAGTCATGTGAAAGTAATGATACTGAAACAGGGAAATGATGAGTTTATAGGTCATAGCATCATTTAATAATGCAAGTGCTTGAATGGTAATTCTGTCTTCACGCTTGGCTCAGCTCACTCTTGTTTTTGTCTGTCAGCATTATTTTGGTCCCAAAAATACTTTCCTGCAGAAACCGTCTCCAGCACATTTTGAGTCCACAGCTGGCAGCAGATGTCCACTTTATGGTGATTTTCTTGTAGATGAAACAGATTTTCGACTTGACTCTGTGTCCCAGCAAGTTTTATGTTATCACCTTAATAATAACAAGCTTGTAACTCCGTCAGTTGAGGGGATTTTATCAGCAGAAGATATCACCTGTTAGAAGAGAGAGTAGAGCTGAGTCATATCAAAGTGCAGCTTTGACAATACAGACATCTCACGGCTGAAATGCTCTGAGTTTGTACTGAACACTGAAAGAGCTAAAGCAAACATATAATTTTTTATTATTTTGTGCTTCAAGCACTTGTGTGTCTGCTGGAGTACCTTGAAAAGTCTTACATAGTGCAGTGCATGAACACAGAATGGAAGGAGACTAAAGGAAATTCCTTTAAACGTTGAGGATGTGTTGCTTCCTTACATTCAATCTGGTGTGGAAAGTTACTCCCGTTAAACTCTACAGTGTTGTTTAGCACCCAGGTCCCCGTGGCCCTCCCTCATGGTGTGCAGTGCATACCATACTGTCGTCTGGTGTTTCCCCCAGTTTAAAAACAATACATAGTTCCCACATGTCTCAACTGCAAGTGCACAATGCCACATAGTAGGTAAGGGCTACACGACGACGATCAGGGTGACTTTCAGACAAACCAAAATGAAGAATATTGAAACTTTTGACCAATGTGCAGGAGAAAGATAAAACCAGAAAATCACTGCCGTTGAGACTGACCTGTAGGAGATGGAGAAAGAGAACAAGTTACCTCTGATCTCTTATTATGACTGTTATTATTTATTGAACACGAGGAGGGGAGGAGCTCCGTGGCCTGAAATCCATACGATCAATGTTTTAATTATTTGTGAAGGACGTCCGAACTGAGAGCTGTCTGGTAAAGGTTTAAATAAATTAATTAAAATATTAACATGCAAACTGCTCACAGAATGACCCCAGGCACAACTCGGGGCTAGAACCCAGAACATTCATGCTGTGAGGCGACAGTGCTAACCACTAATCCACCGTGATGCCAATAACACATTAGCAGACTAGAACATTTTTATGACATTTTGAGGCGTGCCAATGAAACGAACGCTCAGAATTACAACACAGGAATGTATGGACGTGGGCAGAGCGAGTGTTTCCAGCAGTTATACTCTGACATTGTTTACCAAAATGATGGATACAGAATGTTTTACTGGAATAAAAGTGATTGTAGCAGATAAGACGTTTTTGAAGGTGGAGCCTTGTGGTTGATGTTTCCAAGCCAGACTCACCAACAGTCTGAACTCAACTCCTCCGTTTGAGATCCTTCACATTTCCTGATTTTTGGGATGAAGTGAAAACTGTACTTCGCCGAACCGTCTGCCCAGTTGGAACATCCTTTAACTCAACATGAAACAACCATTGAGACTGACGTAAACAATACTCTTGGTGGCAAAGTGCTCGAATGCGTTACGTCACATGAGAACTATGCATTTGTTTCTTTCTATTTTTTATTTTTATTTTTTTTGTTTGTTTGTAAGGCAGTGTAGTGATTTCCTACTCTCGTTCTGCCTCTGACGTCTCTAACAGGAGCTGGTCTGGAGGTTGCTCTCGGTGAGGATGGAGGTGATGGTGGCGGGGTCGTACAGGCTGTCATCGTCCTCATCCGAGCTGAGGGCTGACGAATCTAAAACTGGACGCATTGCTGCCTGAGTTTTTCTCCTGCAATCAAAAACAAAATCCATAATCATATAGAGTTCAAATTCTCTCTTTTAAAAGCAGCAAGTCCTCCAATACTTTTCTCCCATTTGGCTTTTGCTCCCACTGCTGGTCATTAAAGGTACAACATGTAATCTTTGAGCTTGTGTTCTAATTTTGTGGCACATGAGTGAAGTATCATTTTTTAAATAAAACTATCATACAGATTATTGATATGTTTTGCACATAACAATTTGCACCTTTATGAAAAGGTATCAGTCTATCAACCATTCTCCCACAATAAAAAGTCACTAATCATGATGTCATCAAAGTTCATGCTCAACAACACAGGTAAAAAAATCCAACAATGTTCAGTCAGGTCATCTGGACAGTTCCTTTTTTTTTTTTTTTTTTTTTTTTTTTTTTTTTTCCAATAA
>JARVLU010001073.1:15624595-15636277 GCA_031762415.1 Simpsonichthys santanae | reverse complement strand
CTCAGCGAGCAGGTCCCTGGTTCAAATCCTGGTCCGGGGGCCTTTCTGGGTGGAGTTTGCATGTTCTCTCTGTGCATACATGGGTTTTCTCCCACAGACCAAAAACATGCATGTTAGGCTGATTGGTAACTCTAAATTATCTCTAGGTGTGAGTGAGAGAGTGAATGGCTGTTTGTCTCTATGTGTCCCTGTGATGGACTTGCGACCCATCCAGAGTGTACCCTGCCCCTCGCACAGTGATTGATGGACATGGGTACCGGTGACCGCCGTGACCCAAAATAGAAGAAGCAGATAAAGATAATGGATGGATGGACATTACAAAACATTTAGGTTTTGGACTGAAAATGAGGACAAAAGCATCTAAACTTCTTTGAAAACCTTTTTTTCCCCTTAATTTTTTCAGAAAGCCTGAAGAATAATTAATCAAAACAAATTAATAAAAAAGTGACTCATAATGCACAAAAGTCTCATTCAAGACTTCTGCATGTTCTTGTATGTAGAATTGTTTCATTTAAAGCTTTAATGTGAAAAAAAAAAAAAAAAGCTAAAATCTGCACTATAAATGTCATGGAACAATTTGTGCTCATGAACTTGTTAACATCATATATATTACTGGTATTTTACAATGAGTTAAGTAAAGGGTTGGACATTTCACACACACCCACACACAGTTCAAAAGTACTGGTAACAAACACAGAGTTCATTAAACTCTGATGTTAAAAGCAGAGGTCAGTGTGGGCATGTTACAGCTGACTCAAACTTCTGTGACATAAACTGAATTTGGTGATCAGGCTGAAGAGTGATCTGATCTGACACTCTGTATTTGTGGACAACTCATGAGGCAGCAGACGTCCGGTTTGTTGAGTTTTCTAATGTTCCCTGACTGTTAGCTGTACATAGCTAACCCATCGTTAATGAAGTTCTGTGGCAAAGTCAAAGCCATTCATTTTCAGTAAAAGTACTGTTTGGTCAACAGTGAGTATTTACCATAAGCGTTTACCCACTGAAACAACAGTACTCTCATGTTGACTGCTGCTGTGGGTGAGTGGTTAGAGCAATCATCTTCCAATACAAAATGTTGGGGGTTCAATTCCACCAGCAGTCACATGCCAAAGTGCCCCTGGGCAAGACATTGCCCCTCATTGCCTCTGATGTGTCCCATCAGTGTATGAATGTGATAAAGCACTGATTATTCTTTGTAGAGATCTAGTAGCGTGTTGTATGAATGGGTAAATGAGGGCACAGCTTGTGTTGTAAAGAGCTTTGAGTATCTTGATAAGATAGAAAGGTGCTATATAAATACAGCCCAAATACCATTTGACTGCAGGGGAAAGTTAAATCCCAGAATAATCTCTGAGAAGTGCTTGATTGAACACTGGTGTTAATTTGAAGATCAAGATTACTTTCTACTGAAACTAAAATTAAATCTGGACCTGATGAAATCAAACTGAATTAGGAGACTGGAGCTGGTGTCCAGACCACCAACTAATGTAATTTAAAATGATGCTGCCATCTGTGATGCTACTGCACAAGAAGAAATAGAAACTTGTGCTGACCAGGTGTCTGATGATGTCCGTTTGCTCGATTTGTTCACTTTAACGTCAACTTTAAAATGTTTTATATGTAAACCACACTCATCAGGCTGCTGGGAGTGTTACGCACCTGAGACACCTGCTCCATGCTGCTGCGGAGCTTCTCCATGTCAGTCCTGTACTGCTCTCGCAGCACTTCCAGCTCTCTGTCGTGTGTCGCCACCTCTTCCTTCAGAGCGCCTTTCAAAGCTGTGAGCTCTCTCTCTCTTTGTCTCAGTGTCTCCTCCAGCTTCTGCTTTAGCTGCTGAACGTCCATCAGCTGTGCTTGACTGGACATAAGATCCTGCAGATGGAGGGGACACAGAATTGAGCCTGCACATCTTTGGAAATGTAAAAAAAATAAATAAAGTGTTTATTTCCACAGTTTAAGGATTTTTCAGTTGTGGTACCATCTTGCTGTTATTTTCTCTTCTCAGCTCATCCTGAATCTCAGCCAACTGGTCCTCCAACTCTGTGACTCGTGTTTCCGCATTCCCCCTATCCATCCGCAGCTGAGTCAGCCTGCACAGCGAGGACGACACCATTTCATCTGTGAACGATTCTAGGAACTAAAATCACCTTTGTTTCTCGTGTCAATAAGTGCTGTGCGCGTTTCTTTGTATATGCTACCTTGTAGACCCATTTTTCTAACTTATACTACATTGTGAGAACCAACTGCTCCTTATGGGGCCCAAAGCCCAGGCCCCATAAGAAGTGCCATTAGGGTAAGGGTCAAGCTATAACAATTAATTAAAAAAAAAGAATGAAATTCAATGCAAAGTCTCTGTAAAGAAAGAAAGACAAACTTGTGTGTGTGTGTGTCCTCACTCTGACTGTGTTTCATTTAATTCTCTCTTCTTCCGGTCCAGCATCTCCTGAAGTTGCAGATTTTCATCCAGACAGGACTCCAGCTCAGCTTTCAGAGCAGGGTCAGAGCTGCCAACAGTCTCCTACACACAAGCAGACATGATGAATAAATGAGGGGAAGTGAAACACGAGACTTCAGGTGAAATAAACAATTAGCTGTTAGGAAAATGCTCCAGCAGGCTCCCGTTTGCACCCCGATCATTATGCCTAAGAGCTTACAGTATTAAGAGCTACTGGAACTTAAGACTCACAGCGCTTCCTTAAATCAACATGGAGTCATTATAGAGGCTGGATTTTGTGTGTGTCTGTGTGCACCTCGATCTGGGCCAGAGGGCTTTATGGATTAATTTGAGGATTAATCTGAAGCATACTCCATCTTATGAATCTAATTAGATTAGTTAAAAAGGGAATACAAACTCTATGAGTTTACCTTTCTCACCAGAGGAAATAATAAATGAAGCTTTTTTCTTTTTCTGAGGAGGCTACAACAAAGTGACACTGGTTTTGATCCATGTAATTAAAACGGAGTTCCTCTTTGGATACGAACATCTAACTGAGAAAGACTTTGGTGATTTAAGACACATTTTTATAACAACTCAATGTCCTGCGTTCCATACTCTGAACATAAAGGTTTGTTAATTCATTAATTTAGTTTCACTGAGCCACAAGAACTCATTTACAAGATACCTGTTTTAGACGGACAACATATACAATTAAACCTCTCCCACTTTTAACTTTGATCAATACAAGGAGAAAGAGACAGAACAAATGTTGTCAGGCCACTTACCCTCCTCCTTTCTTCTTGCAGGGCAGTTTGCAGTTGAGCCACCTTAGTCTGAAGCTCCCTTTTGTCCCTTATCCACTCATCCCGAGGGATTTCTTTAGGCTGCGGACACAAAAACATGTAAGGAAACAAATATGTAAAACATTTTTTGTTAAATAGAAAAATGAACTTCTCAAATTCAATCATGTCAAAAATAACAAACCTTTATGCTCTGAATTTTTTGAAAGATGGTCTTGACTTTGTGCCTGAGGACAACATCACTCTCACTGGACCTAAAAGAACAAAAAAAGATCTTTAATGTTTTTTCATTGGATCAACCTAATTCAGCAGTAAAATGAAAATAAAAGTCTGTACCCTTGTCTCAGGATGTTGTATACAGACTTCATAACCTGCTCCTCCTCAGCGCTTGTCTCAGAACTCTGAACCTGGTCCAGCAAAAGGTCAGGGGTCACCTTAAGACATAGATCAGAAGACTGCTCTTGCCATGTTGTGTGATTTGTGGTGTTTAGAGCTCAGAGAAATGTCAGATACAATGCCAAAGGGGAAAAAAAAAAAAAAAAAGCAGGAATTTTTACCTGCGGGTCGATCAGAGCTGCCTGCAGCGGTTCATTAGACGTCCACCGATTGGCTGAGGGTTTAGGAGCTTCGACAGGAGTCTGTCTCAAGCTGCTGTTTGTTGACGATGGAGGTGAGATGTAGGGTTTGGGCGCGATGTGAGGAGATGTAGCTCTGGGCTGCGCTGGTGTATGGGGGAGTCCTCTCTGCTGACCTCCAGATGTTGAACCATCAAACCTGTTTATCAGTCTGTTGACTGAAGTCGGTCTCTGATTGGAGCGGAGCTCGTTCGTTTGTTGAGGAGCGTCGGGATATGTCTGATTGTCCCTCACTGACCCCAATGACCTGTTGAGCCCTGCCTGATATGAACCCCCCCACATATTGCTTACTACACTCCCTTCTCTACCACCGATACCCCAATCATCCTCTCTGTCTCTCCTAACTCCACTTCCTCCATCCAGATTCCCGTAACTACCAGACTTTCCATCCCCAGGTGGTCTAGTAAACTGAAAATCCTCAGTGCCGCCCCCTCCATCCCTGTCTAGCAGGGAGCCTTGAGACTGAGCCCGGCGTAGCGCCCCTCCTTGTCCCCCACTTCCATCTGCCTCCTCTGTTCTGGGCTCCGCCTTCTCTCTCCTCCTGGGAAGGCTTCGGTAGCCAGAGGTGTAGTCAGTCCTGAGCTGGACCCCGTAAGAGTCTCCCTTATGTCCATTTTTCAAGACTACATACGGCTGGCCATCAATACCCTGTACCCTGACTGCTACGCCATATTTAGAGGTGGTCTGAGGCTTCAGCTTAGGCTGGGACAATGGCTGCCCTCCACCTCGGTCAGCGAGGTCATTAATGAAGCGGATCTGGACACCGTGGTCCACCAGAGTCTTTTGTCCTGAAGACTGTGAGTCCATACTGATAACACCACAAAGATGAGAGTAAAAAGACAAGAGGAAAAAATATTACTTCAACAAAAGTGGGAAGAGTACTTTAACATTAAGCAACAGCTTCAAAAATGAAAAAGCGTGAAACAAAAGTTGAACAAAATCTTTAAAGGCCACTAATCTAAAACATTAGCTTAAGCTGAAACATTTACCCCAAGGTTTAAACACATTAAAGGAAAATGGTTAACATTCAATGAGATCTTGGCTTTCAGAATGAGACACTTGATGTCAAATATGCATTAAGAAACCAAAAAAAAGTAATTTCCTTCAGTTTGTTGAGTGACTAACAGCAGAGGATCAGGTGAGGTCAGAGGTATCAAGAAAACTTTGAAAAAGAGATTGATAAAAAGGAAAATCAGAGTCTCTATTTGTCCATCTTATCCCACTTCTTGTTCACATAATGTCTAAAAAATCTTGGTGCATTGTGGAAAAAACTTTGGTAAACCAACGAGGAAAACGTAACTTTCAAAGGATAGTTTTGTTAGGAGGAAATGTGCAAAATATCACGTGAAAAGACAGGAGTGGACAGAGTTTCTGAGGCAGAAAATCCCTTTTAGTGACTTTAAAGACACCTACAAACACAACATGAACTACGCTAAGAGCTTGATAAAGCTCAAAAGAGCGGGGTGTGGGAAAAAAACAACTCCAAAATCCCACAGAATGAATAGCCTTTTGCAGGAGGAATAGATAAAAAAAAAATCTGACAGACATTCCAGATAAAATATAATGTAAGGGACCGTTAATAAAAGCTTGAAAAATATTTTCAATAAACTCAAACGGAATGCAAAAATAAATAAATAAAAATCATGCCTAGGGGCAATTTGCTACTAGAGGCCATAGATTTACAAGCTTTGACACTTAGTTTCTGTCTCCTGACTGATTGTGTGAACTTTGTTCCTGATACGCTCTATTAGTCATTAACCTGAAAGTACACACCTCAGATGACGCTCCCTTTATGAAAACCTTGCCAAACCTTTGACAGTTTCTACGCTCAGTGGCAGAAATAATTACCCAAACAAGACTTTAATAACCTAAATACTGTACAATCAAGTGTCCCGCCAACTAAAAATGTTCCTGCTCTTTTGAGTTTTGACTCCCACACTTTTGTATTTATCACAATATTTCTACTTTAAAAGAAAATTCCTAAATGTGTTTTCCATTGACCTTCCATTCAGATCAATTGAAATAATTTAATGTATTGAAGTAAGAATTCCAGGTGTCAAATAATTCTGCCCTGTTCAGGTTCAAACTAAGATTTCATCTGGACAATACGGTTCATTAAGCTGACAACATGACATCTCCGATATGCACTTCACTGCAAAGATCTCAGAGGTGATAGAAAGGGAGGGTAAAATGATAAAACGAAAACAATAGTTTTCATCTCTTATCAGTGCGTTGCAGGATAAAATCCAAAGTCGAACTGTGAACAAACCTCCCACAAGTAACCATCAAAAATGCAACAGTGTTTTATTCCTAACCAGTCATCCGCTTGTTCTGAAACATCAGTTATTTAACGCCAACACACACAAAAAAAAATCCTTGGGTTTCATTTTTTGGAGCTTATTGAGCAAAGATGTTTTGATAATAAAGTGTATAGTGATAATACGGAGAATGGCAATGAAGTGTAAAATTTAAAAAAAAATAAAACCTGAAAGTTTCTGTGAATTACTGGTGATGCAATGACTGTCCTAGAAACATCTGAAGTGCAGTCAAGAACGGTGAACATGAGCAACACATAAGTGAATATTTAAAATCCACAGACAGACCCAGTTACCGGGTCAGTACTGTTTGTCCATTTTCCCCCCACCTTTGGGAACCAGACAGGAAGCATTGTGTCGCAATACGTTTGTTAAGTCATGCATGAAGTCTGCAGCCTGCAGTCTTTAAACTGAATCCAAGCATACCTGTCATACACAACTGATTACTACATAGATATATAACAGAGAAGCTATAAGACAATACAAATTATTGTATCTTATTAAAATGTGGCATGCTTGTTTGAAGCAGGTGAATCTGCAGGCAGGCCTGATTAAATTAAAGAAAGGAGTCAAGGACAAAATGATTGACCTCTCAGAGTTCCTATTAATCTGCATGATTTCATCAGTTTTAGTTTTTATTTGTGTCAGGGGAAGAATGCGACGCCAGGTCAGGGGGGTGGGGGATTTCATAGCTATCATCTCTTTGTCCAGCTGATGTGGGGCGGAAAACAAGGGCTGCAATTCTGAGAACACAAAAAAAAAAAAAAAAAAATCCTCTCTCTGGATCAGATTACAAAAGTTAGTTTCAGTACATTCTATGTCTCGAAACCACTCAAAAGTTGTTTTGGTTTTTTTTCTCCCCCTAAAGCAAATATTCTCTTTCAAACCTCTTGGTACAGTCTCTAACACTTTCAGTCTTTAAGCGTGTCTATTAAGTAACTGAATAGTTATTCCAAAGAGTCTGTTCCTCCATTACAACTAAAATTGGGCGGAATAATTAGGCTGATTATTTTATTGTCTGGAAATAATCTGTCAAATTGTTTAGACACATTTGTTGGTGCAGACAGATTTTGATGTACAGTATTGATCCTGTGAGTTTATGTTTCTGATTTTCCAATAATTTGGTTCATATATAATTTTTATAATGCCACAAAAAAAAACCCCTAAATGATTACATATTTAATGACAATTTATATGTATAGCAGGATAATAAAATTCCCCGTTTTGTGACCAGATAAAAAATGTTATGGTTTTGTTATTAAACTGTACATTATCTAAAATAAGTCAAGTTGATTGTCATTTGCATCACATGTGGTACATGAGGTGGAACAAAATTATGTACTTTGTGTCCCAGGTATACTCAAAAATAGCACAAATATAAAGTATAAGAAGAAACAGTGTATAAAGATCTGAGATATATATATATATACACTAAATGGCACACTTAAAGATTTAAGCTATGCGCTAAACACTAATAATGAAAAACAATACGACATAACAACAGCAGCCTGAACTATTTGCCAACAGGGGTGCTCTTATCGTCATCATCATCCTCATTTGTCTGGTTTGACCTCAAAAATCATGACAGTAAAAAACACAGAAGGTTCCTTGAACTTTAAATGCTCTCATTTAGATGCTCTAGAAGTGGATGCATGTTTTTAGGCTTAAAAAAGAGCCAATTATTAGAAATTGACCAACAAGGATTTATCCACGAGTGATACTGATCAGAGGTCGACCGGTGTGACTTTTTCAATGGCGGATGTTTAGAAATCAGTGCGCCAATATAAAACACAAGTATTGTTTTTTTCTGACCCAATATCTATTTTTCATTTGACAACATATAACAATATTGCTTAACTTAAATAAAACATATACTTAATAGACTGTGATTTGCAAAGTGGAAAAGGTAACGGCATCACTAAGCATAAAAGTGGTATCAGTTCAAATTATCTGGGTGTTTTTATGAGTACAAGTATAAGTACAAGTACTTCAGGCTGGTATTGGGCCCATTACTGTTACCACTACCAATATTAGGACACAACTACTAATACTGTACATGTAATGGATCAAAAACCAATGAACTGGCACCACTGTTTAAGTTTATAAAAAGGGTACTGCTCAGTTTTGATGGTTTTATTAAGCTCATGAATCACAACTACGAGTCCTTCTCAGTAAAAGAAACACACTTTGACATGAATTAGCCAAAAGAAGATACTTTGACTGATGGGAAATTGTTTCAAAAGTAACGTGACAAACTGGTTGAAACAAAACCAAACTTACAATCATTAGTTAAAAAGATCCCACAGGGTCAGATTACAGGTTTTTTTTAGGTTTTGCAATTTTTAGACAACATAACACAGATGTGGGATTGTTTTTCCTTTGATGGTTTAAACACATGGACATTGTAATTTTTATACTTTAATTTATAAATGTTATTTTATTACGATCTTACTTAATGCCTAATTAAGGCATGTGCTGGTTATGATTTGTTATGACTGCTTTTTTCCTTTCTTCTTTCGGCTGCTCTCTTATTCAGGGGTTACCATAGCAAACCAAGTCGCACGAAGACTTGGCACTTAAAAAAAAAAAAAATTAACACCGGATGCCATTCCTGACGCAACCATAGACCACCAAGCTACCACAGCCTCTGTGTGGAGTAGAAAACTGCTATCTAGGGCACCTGGAGGAGCAGATGTGGGGTGCTAAGTGTCTTGCTCAAGGGTCCAAAGTTGGGCAAATGAGGATAGAGGCAGGTGTGGGTGTTTCACCTTTCCCACCCACATTTTTATGTTGTTGGTACAGGGAATTGAACCAGCGACCTTCCGATCACAAGCCTACCTCTGCATCACCATTCCCCTCCCATGATTTTTTTATGACCATTAGTGTTGCTATTTTTATGAACTGCGATGGGACAAAAAAACGTAGCCACGCTAGAAATCCAGTACACATTAAGTTAACTTAACCTGTTCCAGTGTTATGCATTGCATTGTCCTTGACAAATAAATAAAATACAATACTGTATACAGAAAAGTGTTTTCATTTAGAAAACAAAAATTGTGAGCTTTAATAAGCTTGTTGTAGCAGCTGTTGCTGCTGCTTTTTTATTTTCCTACTCGGTAAGTGATAAAGCATTCATGGGTACGGACGATTGCTGATTTAAAAAAAAAAGTGTATACAAATGACAGATTAAAATCAATTAACTGAAAAATCAGTCTGATGTTAAATTGCGTACCTGGTAGCCAAAATATACTGCAGAATGGGTTTTGTATGTTTGCTCGCTTTTATCCTGGAAATGCTATACACTGTATTTTGAAAAAAATATATGTATAATAAAAAAAAGGGAGGAAAAGGAGGAATAAGTGAAAACAGCTAAAATCTTCCTAAATGTCTAAAATGCCTAAATGTAAACCTTTACACTGCAGAATAAAAGCCTTTTTGTTTGATTCACTCATTAAATGTCCAGAGATAAAACTTCTTTTCCTGAACGAACCATTAAGATTTAACAGCTAACCAGGTTTTAAGTAACAGAACTCATTTTGTCTTGGCTCTTAGGGAACAGTCCACTTTGTCCTGAGAGGATTCTCCCTCTCAGTTACGTTCTTGAGCTAAAACCAGACCCTTGTCCTCTCTCCAAGCTTGTTACTGCTCCTCTTTCGCACTCAAACAAATGGCCATTTATTCCTCCTTTCAAATCCAAAAGGGGTCCACTGGCACGACAAAGCGAGACTTCAGTGTTACCACACAGTCCACAGATGAGTCCATATCAGAAGAACATAGTGGGCCTTAACTTCTCCTCACATTCCAGACACTTGTTCCTCAGTGCCTCTCATTGCCCCAGACTGAAAGAGAGGCTGATTTCTGAAGTTTTAGTCCACACTTCAGGGGATTACATGCTTGAATATGTAACATTAGACCAATTGGAGCTGAAGTATTTAAACATGAAGCTGTGTCAGAGGTTTTGGCTGGTCCAGGGGTGTTATTAGGGAAATTCACAACACAACAAAATCCACTTTAACACTATAATCTGCTGTTGCTGATGCCATCAGGTTCATGCAAGTTGTGAAGACTCCTCTCCATGTGTTGTACAGATAAATTGCATTTAACACGATTTGGAGAATAGCTGTGATGTAACTTCAGTGAACAGAGCACAGGTGTACACAGATTTATGACGTTTAGGTGTCCATTAACACAATAAAATGGTGTTCACATTTTAAAAATCACTGCTTTACAACTTAAGTCCTATATCTAAACTTTAAAGACGTAAACTCACTTGTTGAACTCATAATTCAGTTACTTCACAGCGTAAACGAGACGTTTACTACAGTTAATTTTTGGCTAACCTCCGTTTCTCTTGTTAGCTTCCAAGTTAAATAAATAAAAGCACTGTTGCCTATTGAATCTTAATCTCAATACGTGTTTACCAACCTAAACGAGGAAATAAGTATCAAATAGCGCTAGAAATTCTCTCACAACTGTCTGGAAATTCTTGCCCGTCTAGGTTTCTTTTTTTTTTTTTTTTTTGCCGAGAAAAAGCCTCCAAATCCCAAATCCGTTCGAAAAAAGTTACCTCTTCTCCTGAACTTAGACTCCCTCTGCTCCTCTGTGACGCTTCGAGTCTCGTACAACGAAGATAATTCAAATACTTCCAAAGATATCCATCAAAATCCACGGTAAAAGTGTGGGAGTAAAAAAAATACTCCCACGTAAATTCTAGCAGCGACAAGTTCATTACGCCGTTGGAGCTGCAACCTGTTACCTTTTGTTGGACTATAAATAGCCCCGCCCATCGCTCACAAAATAAAGCACGGTGATTGGTTTAAAACGACGAAATAGGCGGGCTCATTAAGTGTGGATACGTTTGGTTATTGGTCAATTCTCAACGTCAGTCAATTATTATTTATTGGGGTCCTTTTCAATAACTGAAATGGTCTTGCAATTTTGCAAGAAGAAACCAAGCAATTAAAAAAAAAAAAAAAAAAAGGATTAAAAATGGTCTCCAAGGTCTGTCATAGATAAAGGTAACCACAATATTTTAGTATGTACTGTATTTTAATATGTTTTTCCCACTAGGTGGCACAAATTCTGTTCACTTACTAATTACTGTACTGTATTTATATTAATAGTATTCTGCTCAGTAAAAACCTAGAAACTTAACTCCAATAACACGCAAAATAAGTAGCAGGTAAAAGTGTCCTGATGCATGCTCAATAATCCAGATAGAAAAATCCAAAAGTCAGGTCCTCTGAAGAAGAATCTGAACAGAGGACCTGGCATAACCTGATAGATCTAAGATATTGATAATTAAATAATTACAGTAATTAAAGTACTACTTCAAGGTTAGTGTATTGTTCCCACTTTCGTTATGTTATGTTGTTTATTTGTCATATGCAGATTAACACAAGGTCAACAATGCAATGAAATGTTCAGGATGAGAAGAACCGATTTGACTTGCTAAAAACAAAAAACAATATATATACTGTATATATATACAG
>JARVLU010001073.1:15608932-15621965 GCA_031762415.1 Simpsonichthys santanae | reverse complement strand
ACACACACACACACACACACACACACACACACACACACACACACACACACACACACACACACACACACCATAAATAAAAAGTACAGTACATTGCGTACATTAACATGTAGCTTATAAGAGCTTTTCTGCTGTAACTGATGAGCACCAGACAAAATGTTTTACTGCTAAATGAATTTAATAAATAATAAAATTTTAAATATGTCCTAATACAGTTTTAGTATAAGACGTGGATATATAACTTGTAATTAGGCATACTGTAATACACACTAAATACAGGAATACAGTATATCAAATTGACTGGAGGATTATTTCCTGATTATAAACTTATGAACATTGATTAAGTTTTTGTTTTGAAAAAATTTTAAAAAATCGCATGATTTCAGAACAAGTCTGGGTTTTTTTCTGGAAGCGTGAATGCTGAGCGCTGGATGTCAGCTGAAAACTCATCCATCTGTTTTCTTTACCTGCTTCTCTGTGCAGGGTCAAGGTGAACAGGTGCCTGTTTCCAGCTTGAATGAGCAGAATACAAGCTAAAAGCACTAAAATGATAGCTAGAAGCTAAAAGTAGCTACGTTAGCTAAAAATTAAAAAGCAGGAAAATGCTAGCTAAAAGTGGCTTAAGGCTAATTGTCAAAGTATGTTCGGGCTGCTGTTTAATAGACATTATTATTATTATTTGTATAACACATAATTTTACATTATTAGTGTTTAGTTTATATCTTAGATCATTATACACTTTTTTATACTTTATATTTTTTCTATTTTTGGGTGTAACTTGGACCCTGTGTACACAATTTTGTTCCACCTCATGTACCACATGTGATGCAAATGACAATAAAGGACCTTGAAGTTGAAATAGACCAAACGCCAAAGGTAGCAGAACAGTAGCTAAAACTTAACCAAAAGCCAATGAAAAGCTAAAATGACCAGAAATATAAAAGTTGAAAATAGTGTAAAGCATGCAGGAAGCAGAAAAGGCATGGAAAAAATGTAAAAACAAAAACAGAATAAGTATTTCCAAATACTAGATCATTACTGTAGTATTTCAGGATAAGTATTTTTTGCTTGTTTTGTTTTTTTAGCGAGTCAGATCAGTTCTTCTCATCCTGAACATTTCATTGCACTGTTGGCCTTGTGTTAACCTGCATATGACAAATAAACACTAACATAATGGGTGAAAAACAGACTGACAAAGAATAAAAGTTTTTTTTCTTTCTCATCTTTTATTTGTGGGGATTTTTATTGGAAATGCAAAATCCATCTTCTGTTTTGGCCCTTTGAAGTGTTTCTGTGATAGAATGAGACAAACAGGTATAAAACCATTAAAATGAGCTGGTAAACTCAATCTTGACTCTCTCTCCACGTTTTGCTGCAGAAGTTCGTAGACGGGGCTCCAAAGACCTCCTGAAAGTGTGTGTGCTGCTGGACCGAGGTCAGAAAGAGAGCAAGGAGGAGGAGGGCACACTGCCGCCCCCCAACATCTACGACACGCCCTACGAAGGCGGACTGGACGGCGACAGTGACGGGGTGTGGATCCCTGTCACCCGACCGGAGTCTGATGTCCGTCCGGCTGGGGAGTACGAATTGCCCTGGGAGTGGAGAAAGGAGGACATTGTTAGAGCTTTGTCAGGTAGAGAAAAGAAGCAATGGATGATGGGAAAGGGTGGAGGTGCAGGGTGTGGAGGACGGAAGCAATACGTTTCATTCACACAGAACAACAGTTTGGTGTTTGCTTTAGAGCGGAAACAAAACCAACCGCCTGAATGAATTCCCAGAGAAATGTTGACTTTAGTGTTTCTGCTTTGATCCGACTCGATTCTGAAATGTTGCCTGTCCTGCTTCCTTCAGCTCAGTTTGAGGCGGTGGATTGTTCTCCCAGCAAAGAGAACGTCTCAACAAGCAGCCGTCAGCAGCAGCAGCAGACTCTGAGGCAGAGGAACTGGAGCCATAAAACTCTCGTCTCAGCGTCTCCATCCACTTCCACCTCCTCTTCCTTTCCGTCCTCTCCTATTCTGAAACTCTCCCCTCTCACGTCTTCTTCTTACCCCACCCTTAAACTCGCGCCCCTCTCGCCCTCTTCCAGTCCCACTAAACTCTCTCCTCCGTCTCCCACTTCCACCCTCGCCTCACTGGATGGGGAGACAGCCAAACTGGACTCCAGCCTGCCTCTGGAGAAGCAAAGGTAATGATCTTTTCTCAGTGATGACATCACAGGAAGTGTTCTTGTTAAAGCAAGGATGCTTTTAGTTTTACATCTTCACATCAATGGGGACTTTGACATCATCTATGAATCAAAGAGGATGATGTTACGTGTGTATGATGTAATGATGTGTTCTATGTGAAGTCATCCTCTTCTCTAAGATGCACCAACCATTTAAGTCATGAAAATAGTTTTGAATTAAATAGTCAAATCACAGGCAGCAAAAAAGGAAATAACAAGGAAGCCTGACAGGCAGAGCTGGTTGTCATCTTCAGAGCTATAAATTTCAACTTGAAAGCTGTGTTTCCCCTCTGTTACATTGAGTTTGAATCTCCCAGAACCCAATTACCCTGAACTAGAGATCTGAACTGTAAGTAAACCATTAACATACATGTACAATAAATAAAAAAACACTTGCAATTAACTTGTTTAATACTGTATAACACCAGTATTATTAAAGTCACAATCATCTCCTTAGCTGACGACAGGAACAGGAAGAGAGAACATCACTTGCAGATACCACTCAGATTTGCAGATTAATTTTTTTTTATTTTAAATTCTTCCCCCTTGCGACGGGGGACATGTCAGTGACTATTCTTTCAAAAGAACTATCATCATTGATGTCACAGAGAAGTTAAAGTATTGGATTGTGAACGAAGCCGTGCAAATTTATAATCATAAGAGTAACAGTGCACAGTTTATATATGATTATAAATTACGTTTGTAAATTTTATGATTATAAAAAAGCATGAGTGGTATAGACTTTTGTTTTTCAGAATGCATTGCAGTGTAAACAACATGGCGATGTTGGTGTGACAATATTTCATTTAAATTTATAAAATATAGCTGAAATCAGTTATCAGGAAATCAATATAGACGTCTTTTCTACATAAAATTTTTACTTATTTTGGTCAGTTCAGATTTAATAATACACTGTAGGATTATTTTTATCATCAAGTACTGTGTGTTGTCCACTCCAACACCCGACAGTTGAAGTTACAGTGACTGGGGGTTTGAACCCATGACCTTTGGGTTTGGAGTTGGCTGCTTTGCCGTTACCCCATTTCAGCAGAGAGTCTCTGGTGATGGAAACATGCACTAATGTGGGCTAACAGCATACCTGACTATCCATTAGGAAACTTATTTTTTAAACAAATAAATCATCACTCCTTAAATTTTTCATTTATCCTCTTCATCGGATTAACAGAACATGTATCTCTGAGAGAAATGAACACAGAAAAGAACTACAGTTGTTTTATGAAGCTGCGCAAATTTACAATCATAAGAGAGAATAAAAATGTTGAGACAGCAAACACCTCATGTCCCTCAAGCAGCCTAGTAGCACCGAGTTCATCTTTATTCCCGATGCACATGCACTCCTACCACCTCATGCACTAAGGGGCCAGACACATGCAGCCAATTATCTGGGTGCACCTTTATTCCTGGCACATTCCTGATGCACACTCCTACCACCTCATGTACCCAGTAACAAACTGGATATGGAACGTCCAGACCACAGAGCCATCTCAAGACATGGAACCAACCTTGAGGGTTATTTATAAACTTTGGAACATACGTCGCTGCGTTGTGAGCGTGTGTGTGCATGTGTCTAGAATTGTAGAACATTCTAGAAAAGCATCCTGTAAAAACATTATCTTCCTGTGATGTCAGTGATGACATCAGAGAGTCTGGATACCGAAGCCGTATAGAGGGATTACTTGTTTACCAACATGCGCACGCAGCCAGTGTGCAGAAAGAGCTGGTGTCTTGTGTGTGTCCTGTATCGAGAGGGCACACAGAGGCGGGTCCGACGGTCTGCACAACTCTACTCATAGATTTCTTGGTATTAAAAACTATAAATACACTCAATGTCTTGGTGGCTGACTGATATTTGTCAGGTTAAAGTGAACATTACAAAAGTTGTATAGAAAACAATTTTTTCCCCACTTTTACTATGAAACATTAGTTCAGTCGGCGCTGTTTCTCTTTCTTCTTGAACAAATCCATTCCACTTGATCAATAGGAGAATACTCGAGCCACAGAATCTCCACTCGTCGTTACCTCCAATTCTAAACACAGCAGCTTGCATGCAGCCTGTATGTTTCTCCTCTACGTCTCCTCCTGCCTCAGCAGAAAATGCACACAGGTGCTCAGGTGCATTAAAGTTGAAATGTCTTTAAAACCCCACACCTTACTGTCCTCAAGCTTTGTGAGAAATTATTGTTGAACACAAGTAAAAAAGTCCAGTGGTGATGTTTTTTTTTAACACAAATAGAACAGATCTGAGGCTGTGTGTTACAGTGCATTAAAGTTAAAATGTCTTTAAAACCCATAGCTGAATAAACTTGCTGACAAGCATGCTTTAAATGTGTGGAATTAAAATAAGGAAATCTAGATGAAATGTAGCTTTTTTGTATAGGCCTACTAGTAGTAGCGTACACATTTTTGCACGTGCACACACACTTACACAAATCAGTGTGTGCCCCCGCACACACACACACACATTACGGATGCATCTGACACCCTTGTTTCTGACCTTATTGTTTATGAAGCATGCACACTATGTGATTCATTTTTCTTCTGTATGTTTTCAGCATCTTTCTTCTTCAACAATTTTTTGCTACTTTAACAAATCATATCTCAAAACATTCAGCTCCTTCAGGAGAAGGATGACCTTTGGCATTGGTGCAACTTTAGCTTTTTGAAACATTTAGCCTCTTCTACTACTTTTCCCCCCCTCACAGAAAATGAATTGAGCTCATTTTACATCCTTCAAAGCTTTCGATCTGTTTACAACGTTTTACTGCTCCTTTCACATTTTGCTCTGGTTCAGCTTTTTTCAGCTTCTTTGTGCAAATTTAAATATTTTCCAGCTAATTTCAGCTGTTTTTTCAGCTGTTTCATGTTCCTTTCAGTTCTGTTAACTACAACATTGTTGTGCTTCTTCTAAATTCTTTCTGATAATTTCAGTTTATATGCTCCTTTCAGCTTATTTCAGCAACTTTCTGCTTTTCTGCTATTTAAGGTACCATTTAGCTAATTTTATGCTCATTTTAGCTTTTTTGGCTAATTCCACATTTTTTTGTACTCATTCAAACATTTTTTCAGTCTAATTCAGCAAAAAATGTGTTTTCTCCACTTCCTTCCTTAGTTTAAGCTTCTTTCTGCTATCTTTAATCTACTTTTCAGCTGTTTTTTTTTTTTTTTGTTTAGCTAATGTCAGCTTTTTCAGATAATTTTCACTTCTTTGGGCTCATTTCTGCTTCTTTAATCCTAATTAGGCAAACATGTTTTTTTCCGCTTTCTTTTGCTAATTTAAGCTTGTTCTCAGCTACCTTTTTTTAAGCATTTTTCTAGCTAATTTCAGCTGTTTTCAGAAAAATAAAATCAAGGTTTTTTGTGCCAATTTCTGCTGCTTTTAGCCTGATTAAATTATTCTGCTAATTTCAGCTTGTTGTGCTCCTTTCAGCTTTTTCAGTCTCATTAAGCATAAACGTGCTCTCTCCATGTCCTTCTGGTTGTTTAAGCTTCTTTCTGCCTTTTTATTTACTCTTCAGCATTTATTTTAGCTAATTTCAGCTGTTTTTTCAGCAAGTTGTTCTGCAGTAAGCATTCACACTGCATTTTCACAGGAAATGCAATTTCTCTAGTTTTATAAATAAACTGACTTCTTGTTGCAACACATTGAGATATAATTTGTCTTTCTTATCTCATGTATGCAACGTGAGTTTCTATAACCTTATCACAAGCATTAAATGGGCTTGTGTTGTGTTGCACATACCAGAACGGCATCAAGCCTCCACTTTCAGTGTTTCCCTGTCCTCTGAATGTGTGGAGAACAGAGACGTCCTTCAAACTGTTTATCATGAGCTCTGGGAGCTGAAAGACCAGAGGTGAGGGGACACAGAGTGAACAAATCAGACGAGCCTGCCAAGTTCAGGAGAGAAGGTCGAGTGAAATGAAAAGTTTAAAACTTGTGTCATTTTGGAGGTAGTTGTTAACAAGAATTTAAAAGGTCGAGTTGTGGCAACAAAGAAGAAAAGAACGTTTTTAAAAAGAACATTTTCTTCACAATAGGCCTGTTAAAAAAGGCTTAAAAAAGCATTTGGGTCTGAACATGTTGAAAGTTCAACAAAACATTTGAACAATAGCATGTTCCAAGATATTGCAGAGAATTTGAGATTTTCTCCCCAAAGCACAATTAATAATACTGTATTAATTAATTAATTACTTTTTTTAATCTCCAGATTTAGAAAAGCTGAAAATTATTACAACTGATGCAATATTCAGCCTCTAACCAAGTACAGCAATTAAAACAAATAATTCAGGGATGAAAACCTCTTTGTTGTCTTACAAACACAACTGACGGCGTCTGTCAGTGAAGGCAGCTCTGATTTGACTGCATCCACCAGTTTATGGTAAAAGTACAAAAAAAAAAAAAAAGACAAACACATCCTTGTTTTAAGCAAAACTGTGAATGTGCACGATTAAAACCAAATAAAGGACTTAGACTGTTGGAGTAGAATAAGAAGAAAAAGAATAACCTTTTCCTTTCATTATATTTCCACAAAGCCTGCACCCTAATTTAAGATTTAAGACAAAATGTGCACGTCTAGACATCCTGGAGCTTAAAATTATTTTCTCACTGAAGGTTTTTCTGTCGTTGCTTTAGTTTTTTTGACAAACCTGTGACCCTCACACCCTCTGCATGCTGGAATACACCTGCTAACATAACCTTGAACATAACTAGATAAAACAAATAAATGACACGAGGGTTGACTTCTGGTGATAGAGATTGTAGAGATTTTATCTATAGTTCTCATAAACTTGAACTCGAACTGAGGCTCCAGTTTTGTGTTTTCCTCAACTTCTGGTCTGCTTTTTGTGGAGGACAGCACCCTCTGCAGATTTTGTGCAAAACCTCAAATTTAAATGAAGCAAAACTTCCTGAACTCTGCTGACTGGACAGTCTAAGGAGAGACTCTGTGCCAGACTCTGATAACACTCATGACCTTGTAGAAAAGGTGACAGAAGACATTTCTGACCGGACATATGTATATTTGCAGCATCCTGATAGTTTGATAAAACAACTTCCAGGTGAGACTGGATGATGTAGACAGAGGAGGCAAATGTATCTCAGTTTATGAAAAAGCAGGCCCCTCTGATCACGAGGGCCCCTCCCTGTTAGTGTGAGTTTTCTTGTGTCGTGGTTCATTGTCACTGTTTTGCCTGCGAGCTGTAAAGCTGCAGACGTTCAGCTTTCCTTCTGTTTGCACATATCACTGAGCGAATGAGGGACTGAACTCCAGATGTCACTGTGCTATATGCTAATGATCTACTGTCTCTCTGCATCCCCCACCTCTTCTGACTCCCTCCCTCCCTCTCCCCCTGTTTCTCCAAGCTGGTACCACGGCGGTGTGAGTCGGCAGCAGGCCGAGGCTCAGCTGCAGCGCTGCAGGGAGGCCAGCTTCTTGGTGAGGGACAGCGAATCAGGAACCAGCAAGTACTCCATCGCTCTCAAGTGAGTGAACTCATGTGTGTGTGTGTGTGTGTGCAGAGCATGCATGATGTGCAACACAGCCTGTGGATCTTACTGTAAAGCTTTTTAACCACTTTAATTCACCGTCATTCGTCTTATCCTCAGGTAAACTGTAAAAAATGGCAACAACAACAACCTATATGTAGACTGTCATGTGTTTTCAATAAAATCATAAAATAATTGACATAAACAGATTTATTCATAAAGGAATGCTTCATTGTGAATGCTGGGAAGCCTTGGTTTGACCTTTTTTAACAAGATGCGGTGCAGTTAGGGAATCTGTGGATCTTCCGACAGTTTTAGCAACAACACAAGAATTCGCTGGTTCTCTGGGATGAAGTTGGAAAACTTCTGGCACCGTTGTGTCCTCGTGTGCTCGAGTGAACATTTGCTGCTCATTCATTTGAGAGCCCACATCCTTTTCTACATGCACACATCTGCTAAACTCCCAAAATACCAAAGCCTCATTAAAACATTTCCATTGTCAGCGTGATCCTCTGCTTGCGTGACTAATTGCTTTTTATTATTTTTATTTTTAGGACCAGTCAGAGTTGTGTGCACATCATCGTGGCGCAGACTAAAAGCAGCAAGGGCTTGGGCTACACGCTGGATCAGAGCAGCTGTGTTTTTTCCAGCATCCCAGAACTGGTGCATCACTACTGCTCCCACAGACTGCCTTTCACAGGGGCCGAGCACATGACCCTGCAGCACCCCATGCCCAGGCAACACTGAGCAGAAACGAATCCCATCAAACGTGCCGGCGTGTGCACGGACACTACTTGTCACATCTGCTGTGCACAGGCTCAGCTGCTCTGCTAGGTATGTGTGGCCTCCGTGCGCCACCTAGTGGTCAACAGAGCCTAGAAGCAGATGATGCTGAAGCGTTGAGCCTGATCTCATCTCATCACACAAGGGTTGGTTCATAAAAGCAAAAAATGTTTAAATATATAGGTTGATTTAAAAAAAAAATCTACAAACATAAGTCATCATTTATAACAAGAAAACAATGATTGCTTAAGTGTGGAGAGCTGGACACGTCTGCAGGATTTAGAAATTGAATGCACATCACCTGCTGAGCATTTCTTTTGTTGAACCTTGAAATGGTTATGCACAATCGATTGTGAAATTGCAGGATGCCGTGCGATCTGTTTGTGCTCAGACTATGTGTTCGGAATGACTCTCAGCCACTACTAAACCAAACTTCAACTCGGTATCTCTAAAACTGACTGAGTTATAGGCACATTTGTGTTTGTTAAGGTTGATTCGCTGCGGTGACCATCTTGAGAGGTGCTGTCTCCAAAAGTAAATCAGTTGTAGATGAATACCCGGGCATACATTTCTGAGAAGTTCATTTAAATCTGGTATGGGGTTCATGAGATATTTTGCTAACAGACAGAAATGGTTGACTTGGACAGGTAATGCCATAATTTAAGAAGAAGAAGAAACAACTGAATTATTATTTTATCTGTAGTTTAAAAATGAAGCTGTTAGCATAGATGCCACAGGGTTTTAAAACGTAATAACATGATGAAACAACAAACAAACAAACAAAACATGTATTTTTCTTTTGCTCTGATTATTCACTATTGTGTATCTATATCTGGACAGGCAACTCTGACATAATCTTACAATTGAGCTTGCAAAGGCTCAATAATGTTCGGCTGTGCATAATTTTTTGCTGTGGTGGATGAAAATCATTTTAGAAACAAACATCAGCCAAACTTCAAATCAACGTTTTCAAAAGAAGTCGCCAAACGACTAAACACGAAGCACAACAGCAAAAGTGTCAACGATCGGAAAACACTTTTATTTAAATATTTTTATGTAAAAATGTTCTAAGAAAGAGTTGTTTTGTTCGTCAAATGTTCACTGAAATAATGAAATATTGTAGTAAAAAGTTTTTTTTTTCTTGTGTTGTTTATTGTGTGAATGTTTATGAAGCATCCACACTATTGATCCATTTTTCTTCCGTACGTTTTTCTGCATCTTTCTCGTTCCACAATTTTTGTGCTATTTCAACAAATCATAAATCAAAACATTCAGCTCGTTCAGGAGAAGGGTGCTATTTTTGATATCAGTTTTAACTTTAACTTTTTGAAATAGTTAGCCTTTTCTGCCACCTTTTTCCTCATAAATGAATTGAGCTCATTTAACCTCCTTCAAATTTTTACAGCTGTTTACAACTTTTTACTGCTCCTTTCACTTTTTGTTCCGGTTCAGCTTCTCTCAGCTTTCTTGTGCATATTTAAACATTTGTACCAACTAATTTCAGCTGTCTTTTCAGCTGTTTTGTGCTCCTTTCAGAGTCTTTCTGATAACTACAACATTTTTGTGCTTCTTCTAACTTCTTTCTGCTAATTTCAGCTCTTTGTGCTCCTTTCAGTTTATTTCAGCAACTTTCAGCTTTTTCTGCAATTTCAGCTACTATTTAACTGTTTTATCTTTAGCTTTTTCAGCTACTTCCACATTATTTGCAATCATTTCAACATTTTCAGCCTAATTCAGCAAAAATATGCTCTCTCCACTTCTGTCTGGTAATTTAAGCTTTCTACTTTTTTATAGCTAATTTTCAGCTGTTTTTGACAAATTTCTGCTTTTTCAGATAATTTCCACTGCATTGTGCTAATTTCTGCCTTTTTAAGCCTAATCGGGTAACTGTTTGTTCATTCTGCTTTCTTCTAGTAATTTAAGCTCGTTCTTTTCAGCTAGCTTTATAGCATTTTTAGCTAATTTCAGCTGTTTCCTGATTAATTTCTGCTACTTTCAGCCTAATTAACTTCTTAATGCTAATTTCAGCTTGTTATGCTCCTTTCAGCTTATTTCTGTTAGTTTCAGCTATTTCAGCTACTATTTAGCTGTTTTATGCTAATTTTAACTTTCTCAGCTAATTCTTTATTCCCCCCCCCCCCTTTTTTTTTTTTTGTATTTCTTTTTTTAAGCTCATTTCAGCTCTTTCCACTTCCTTCTAGTAGTTTAAGCTTCTTTCTGCTATTTTGGCTACTTTTTATTTATATTTTCTTTTTGCTAACTTCAGTTTTTTTTTTAGTTAATTTCCTAATTTTTGTGCCATTTTCTGCTTATTTGAGCCTAATTCAGCTGTGCTCTTTCTGCTTTCTTCCCCTAACTTAGGCTTGTTCTTCCATTTCAGTAAATTTCAGCAGTTTTTCAGCAAGTTCCTCTGCAGTAAGCATTCACACTGTATTTTCACAGGAAATGCAATTTCTCTAGTTGTAAGTTTTTGCACTTCAGAACCACTTACAACAACAAAACATGGAAACCCCCCAACTTATCCTTCAAAATTACAGGCAAATACAAAGGTGGCAGTATGAAAAGGTTGGCCTCACAAAGCCGTGTGTTGTATATTATTGTTGTAAGACATTTAATGGGTAAATAAAGCACAGTTTATGTGAAGTGGTTTTGCCTGCAGCAGAAGTCCAAGTTGTATTTCCCTCTCTCCTTTAGGGTGTGTGTGTTTAATCACATGAAGCTGAAGCAACAGCGAGAAGCTTCATCCTCACTGTGGCACACTGTGAGGATGAAGCTTGTGCTGAGATCTCTCCAACCAGTAAACACCAGCGTGTCGCTTGCATGAGCATCTCTAACGGAGCGTGTGCGTGGCGGCACGTGCAGGCGTGACGCCGTGCATCCATGTGTGAACATGTTCTCCTCTCTGTGTGCGCTGAAGAGAGAGGCAGTGAGATTTGGCTTTTTTTCTTTTCCTGTGCAGGGATTAACGGGGTTTCCATGGTGATTAGTTGCAGTGAGGCAGGGCCTCGTCTACAGGGAGGGATGAGACAGACTGCAGAATCAGAAGAGCTATGAATAATTGTAGAAATGTAGGTCCCACGTGAAATAACCAGCCTGGTTTGTGAATGGACCACTGCAACATGTGATGTCAGATGATCTCGCTCCTGATCATAGCAGCTCATGAATCCCTGTTGGTCGAGTCACTGTCAACAGGTCAGGGTGGCAGAGGTTGGCCTCAGAGGAAAAGCACCTGCTTAGGCCTTCCAGTCGAGGATATGTTCCAAAATCTTGTGCTGCCCTGCTCACCCAGTGCTTCACAAATGGCAAAGTTACACAACACAAAGCTCACTAACTCTCACCCGTCCTCCCATCCGTGTGATCTGTTTTGGTTAGTCCTCCGTGTTCCCCTAATTAAATCATGAAGTAGGTCAAAACAAACAAGAAGCCTCAGGTGCTGGACCCAGGATTTTCTAAACTTTGTTCTAAGGATTCTGTCCATCCGTCCATCCATCCATGAGCTGTTCTAGGATTATAAAGACAGTTCCTTCAAGCTGTTAAGTCAAATAAACAATAATTAAATTGATTTTTTTGAAGCATCACACAGTAATTCATTGGCAAAATATGTTTGTAGAAAATCTTGGTTTATAAATGAACAGAATTACAGTAGCTTTTTAAATAGGAAATAAATATCACTAAAACTAGAAACACCTTATCTAAAAATGACGTAGAAAACTGGTTCATGCATTTGTCACTTCTAGACTGGACTATTGTAATAATTTATTATCTGGGTGTCCACACATTTCTATAAAAAGTCTTCAATTGATCCAAAATGCTGCTGCCAGTGTCTTAACCGGAGTTAGTATAAATCATATCTCTCCAGTTTTAGCTTCCCTCAGTTGGCTCCCTGTCAAGTCCAAACTTGAATTCAATATCTTCTAACTTACAAACCCCACAACAACCTAGCTCCATCTTATACTTGAGATCTTATTGTTCCATATTTTCCTAACAGAGCACTTTGCTCTCAGACTGCAGGCTTACTCGCGGTTCCTAGAGTTTCCAGAAGCAGAATGAGAGGAAGATCGTTCAGTTATCAGGCTCCTCTCTTGTGGAACCAACTTCCAGTTTTGTCTGTGAGGCTGACACATTGTCCAGTTTGATGACTGGGCTTAAGACTTTCCTTTTTGATAAATCCTATAGTTAGGATTGGTTTGTTATGCTGCCTTAAGCTTGGACTAGGACACATTGACTTCTTTTCCTTAAATCAGTTATTAAAATTGAATAGTTTTCATTTGATACTATTTCTATGTTAACGTGTGATTCTTGACCTGCCATTGTGCATCTGTTCCTCTCAAACCCAGCCAGTTGAAGCAGATGGCCACTTGTCCTGAGTCTGTTTCAGCTAAATGTTTCTTCCTCATGAGGAAGTTTTTTCTTTCCACTGTCACCTTCATGCTTGCTTAAGATGAGAGTTCTGCGATGGAGTTAAAGTCAAAGCAGTTTGCTCCTCAGATAAATAGTGTTAACTTGTTATTATATACAGTATATAT
>JARVLU010001073.1:15576831-15587678 GCA_031762415.1 Simpsonichthys santanae | reverse complement strand
TTTGAATGTCCAGTGGACCAGACTTAGCTTTTTTAGATTTTTCTACCTGGATTATTGAGCATGCATCAGGGTATTTTCATAGGTTTTATGTTAGCAGCCTTTCCTTAGGTTAAAAATGAGTTGGCTTATGTGTTGAAGTGAGTCATTCAAGTTTGTCTGTTAACAAAATATCTCATGAATTTGTGGATGCATTTTAATGAAACTCTTTTAGAATTACAAGCAAGCTGAAAGGACTCGACCTCAGCAAACACAAAGCTGACTATAACACAGCCCGTTTGACAGATATTAAGGTCAAATTTGATGTGGTAGCAGCTGAGAGCTATTTGTAACACATTAATTAGATGATAACAGACTTTCCATAGTCTTGTGATGTCACAGATTGTTATATTTTCAAGCTTTGACCCAAAACTACATAACGTCTCCACTTAAGATTATCTGAGTGACTTTTATAGCACCAAAAGCAGTGGGCAGCATTCCTTTAAGGTTTGTGAGGCTTTAATTTAAAAAAGCAAAAATACTTTTAAAAACATTTATTAACTTTGCTTATTTAGATAAAGATTGCATCAAAAATGAAGAAGAAGCAAAAAATTTTAGATTTCTGATGGGGCTGAGCTTATTGTCCATGAACAGCTAGTCACGATAACAAATTTTGCTGGGCAGTTAATTGTCTCAGAAATTATTGTGATAAACGATAATGTTGTTTGAAATTTGATAATAATTAGTAATTATTGTCAAATTTAAGAAGAAACGTTTCATTAGTTTTGCATGCAGTATCTTTTTGACCACAGGATGGCAGTATAAGACTGTTTGAACCAAAGGATGGATAGTGAGGGAGCGAGCAGCGTGTCTCTTAAAGAAAAATGAGAGGGAGGCTCTTTGACGTGACATGGGCTGTCTCTCTTTGGTTTTCAAAATGGCAGACACACGGTGTGGTTTGCGCTCTTTAGCATAGCATTTGTCACACAAAACTTTTAATAAAGAAAATCAGTAAACAAGTTCTCAGCTTCTTTGTGTAGAGAAAAACTTTTTACACAAAAGTTTCAACCGTGAATTTTGGAGCTTTGACAAGACAGAGGTTTATTCCCAAAGTCGGCCTGTTAGCTTAGCCCGTATCTTAGCTTCAGCTGCTTTTAACAATCCAAAAATACGATTTTGGATGGTTGAAACAGATTTTAAAGACAAAAGCAAAAGGGAGGGGTCAGTGAAGAGCACCAGAGTTGAGCCTTTTGTCATCCAGTGTCTTCAGTAGAAACACAAAGAAACAATAAACCGATAAATGAAAATTATGTCGATAATTATCATTTATCATGCGATTAATTGATGTATTGTTTATTGCGACAGGCCTAAATTAGTGTCAAAATTTAAAACTAAGATCTTGTTGATTTGTTGCACTCAGAGTATGAGTTGGAGATGACTCTCAGCTACTACCACACCAAATTTCATCTTAATATTTGTAAAACTGAGTTGCGCTAACAAACCAAAACACCATGGCTGGCTTTTTGCCTGAAACCTGAAATCCACCATCAGAGCTTTCATCGACGTCGTCTCTCATCACATTAGCTTTGCTTCACCGTTAACAGCCTCTAAAAGACAAAGTGCGTGAATCTGCCGAGTTCACAGCACGCAGCCTGTGTTTATCTTCAGGGGGTACGTGTGAAGGAGTCGAGCGCTCGTGTGCAGCGAGCAGATGCCAACGAGACAAGGAGCGAAACACAAAGAAGGAACGAGGTACACAACGGATGCTTTTCGTCTCCCAAGAAAACACACACACAGAAGATCTTCCCGTCCTGTGACAGTTCTGCTTAAACTCACAGATTCAGCCTCACTCTGCTGCAGATGGATGGACGGCAGGCTGGAGGAGGAGGCGAGCAGAGGAGATGTGTGAGATGGAGTGAAAATAACCCAAAGCCAAAAACGAGCTGGCAGTCGGGGCGAAGTGCAGCACAGTGGAGGGGAACAAATGGAGACAGCAGCGAAACGAGACAGGGAGGACAGAGACAGTGAGACGGGTTGAGTCACTCCTGTGATGTCAGATCATGTAAGAAGTCTCCGTCGAGCTGTGGTGACATGCTCCAGCTGGCGGTGATACGTAGCACCGTGGCTAAAACTCTGCTTCCCTCAGTGGGCAGCCCTGAAGTCCTAGCTGCGAGAGAAAAGGCCCCAAACAGAGAAACTCCAGCCACACATGGATGATCGGCTCTGTATGTTTGCAGCATGTTTCTTTGCTGACGATAGTCCGCTCTCACTGCAGGTGGCCTCGGGGCAGACACAGAGGAGCGGCTGGTGGAGCATCTCCTAAACCCGGCACATTACAACAAACTGATCCGCCCGGCCACTAACGGTTCTGAGCTGGTCACCGTGCAGCTGATGGTGTCGTTGGCCCAGCTCATCAGCGTGGTGAGTAACACGTCTGGGCCCCAATCATCAAATATGGTGCTCATCATTTAACCTGTGTTACACATACTCGTCTACTTCATGTTAGATTTAAGCCGAGTTAAATGCTGTATTGAATGTGTTCATGTTTACACAAATTAACATCATCACGTTCGTCACAACAGATAAAAACTGTTGCTTCCGCTACGGCACCTCGAGAATTTAATCTTCAGAGAAACCTTAATGTCACCTTTTCAGGATGGTTCAAATATGTTGATGTGGGGTTGTGTGGAAGGATTATGAATAAATAGTATCTTACCTGCTGAAGACAGCTCCTTGAGTTTAATTCTGAGCAGATTGACAAACTAATGGCTAGTCCAAAGTAAAACAATTTAGATCTCAAGATTGTTGTAGCAATTTCTGGAAACACTTCTTTATAAAGCTAAATATCATAAATGTTCTTTTATGAACATGAGGAATGACCACAAATCTGGCTGTTTGGATTCACTATTGAGTGTACCAGCAGAAACTATGAAGGCAGACATCAGTAGAATCGGCCTGCCCCAAAACAATTGTTGTTTACTTGAATCTGGCCTACTCGCTTGGCTTTGGATAGGACAACTTATCTCATATTGCTCCTGGAGGATATGTAAATCATGAAGCTCTGCTCCTCAACCCCCACACCCCCCATCCCGGAGAACATCTGTGGACCCTTATCAGAGCTGAGCCAACTGATAGACACTGTGCCATCGTTATCAGGACTATGGAACTTTCTGGCAGTGTTCACAGACAATCTCACCGCCTTTGTCATCTCTTCCCCACCCCCACACACACGCACACCTGCAAATGTCTATCCATGTTGTGCTGAGGTTGTTTTTTTGCTACCATATACTGTGCCCTGTGTGTCAAGGACACAGTGTAAGAGATCTACAGTGTGAGAGATCTTTTGTCAAACCTTCTTCTTTCCTCATGTTTTTCTTCCCTTTCCTTATCCAAACGATAAGGGCAGCGCTTCACGGTGAAGCTGCAGCCTCAGTGCACCTCGGTCTACCCTTGTTGGACTGATGCACTGAAATATATTTCATTGTGCTTAATTGTGCAATGACAATAAAGTTGATTCTGATTATACAGTAATCCTGGCCAAAATATCATGATTATTTGATTATATCATGCTTATCATGATATTTCTTCAGGAAGTGACGCCCCAGGTTGAACTGGAAATGCTACAGCTAGCTGCAGCTTGGACTAGCTGTTAGCATGTCAATCTGATCAGACGTAAACTTTTTTGCTCCAAAGTGAGAGTCTTCAAAGATCCATCTACAGCAGGTAAGATGTTTACTGTTCATGATCTTTCCACAAAGCCCCAAGTAAAAACTTCTCAAGTATCCCTTTCATATGTTTTATGTCATACTTCTGATAAAAGAATGTCTGATATTTTCAGGACTTACATTAGTTATACGTAACTCTTCATGGACATTTGTCACCAGCACATTAAAGTTATCATGTAATCTGGATTTTATAATCCATAAAGAAAACCACCAGCTTTTAAAGTACTGAACAGTAAAGTGAATGGCAGGTATATCAATAAAAATCCTTGTTTCTTCCACCTTTGGTCCTTCCTGCAAATCATCCTCACCTGACCCGCAGCTGGAAGCACAAATGAGCTGCTTGGCTAGGGTGCGTTTATGGACAGGGAATAAAGTCTGACGTTTGAATCAGTGCACCTTAAACGAGAACAATAAACAAAACTAAGTTTTCGCGCACGCAGAGGTGGCCTCATCATATCATTGTTGTCATGTGTTTGTGCTTTTATTGCAGCATGAAAGAGAGCAGGTGATGACCACCAATGTCTGGCTGACCCAGGTGAGCCGTCGAACGCTTCATCTCATCCAAAAGAGAAAAAGGCAGAACTAATAAGAAAACACTGACCACCTGAGGAGTCCAACACGCAATTTAGGCTGTTTTTATTTTAGATTTCACATTGTCACGGCCAGACCAGAGGGAGTGAATCCCAAACTGTGAACGGCAACCATAAAATGACTTTAACACACACACACACACACTGACTGAACCTGTGTGTACGACACACCAGTGTGCGTGATGATTTATATGTTGTTTAATCAGATGTCATTATACCAGCAGAGCATGATGCATGAGCTGAAAGCTGCATCTCTGTGCTGCACATGTTTCAGTAGCTTTGTGGGCCGCAGAGTGTGACCCCACCCGCAGCGATGAGAACTGAACAAATAAAGAGAAGACCCATGATTCAAACAATAACTTTTCACTTTTTTTTTAATCAAACCTCGTTTTTCTCTGCTGAATTTGTAAAGTGTTACATTGTTGTTAACTTGTGAACATAATTCAGCTCTGACTGAGATTTGACCTTTAATTCATGGCTCAGTATTTAAACGCTTATATAACATGATCAAACACATAGATCTCATTTATTTGGAGCGATTAGAGGAAGTGTTGAAAATCCAAATCCAAAGTTGGCATTTGCATATGAAAAATATTCTTTTGAACCACAAACAAGAAGTCAAAAGAGCTCTTACCGCAAATAAAACACACCGACCTTTAGATGATGAGAATCAAACGTTCACCAGCGATGGGTCGGATAACAGGAGGGACGAATGGGAGTTGGACATTTTTGAGAAATATATTAAAAAAAAAAAAGCTGTAATGAGGGGAAAATCTTTTTTTTAAATATTGTATACAAACACTAAGTACAGTATTGTAAACATCTCTTAGTTGAAACAAAACACTTTTCAAAGTTTAAAGGGATCATTCAGATATTTTAAAGTGGGGTTCTGTATGAAAGTTAAGAGCAATAATATCTTACCTGTTGTAGATGAATGACACCCGTTTGGTGACAGAATTGATCTCGGACTGAATCGATAAGCTTACGGTACTTATATTTTAAGACTACAGTGAATTTCTACAATCATAAACGTTTTAAAGTCGAGCCAACTTTGTTTATAAATCACGTTTAAAACAGCAGCTGTTACCAAAGTGCTTAACAATAGAATAATGTCATGGATAAAATAAAATAAAAACAATGGTAGTACTGAAAATTAATTTAAAGCATAAAAAAAAAAAAAAAAAAAAATAACATGGAAACACAGAGCAGTAAAATACTGTGTAAAAGCAGGGAAACAGATGTGTTTTTAGCAGAGATTTAAAAACAGGAAGTGAAGTGGCCTGCCTGATGTTGGGGGGCAGATTGTTCCAACGTTTGGGACCCACGACTGAAAAAACCTGATCACCTCTGAGCTTCAATCTTGTTTTCAGAACAGCCAAAAGCAGCTGATGAGCTAAAGTTTCATGGGGGTTCACCTGAACTTCATTTTGTAAACCTTTACACAGTTGTGAGCTTCATTTTATCATCATCAGCTTTATTTATAAAGCGCTTTAACACAGCCGCAGCTGAAACAAAGTGCTGAACATCAGTTACAAACAGGATAAAAGAAAGTATAAAAACAGAGCTACAAAACTAACCACGCAATGAACTAAACTCAATTTAAAATACAATAAAACGACAAGTTAAACAGATAAAATCAATATCAATAAAAATGAAGTAAAATCAAGTCTCAGTTGGTTTAAGGCCAATGAGTAGAGATGAGTTTTCAGACGGGTTTTAAAAATGGACAGTGAGGGGGCCTGTCAAATGTGCAAAGGCAGAGCATTCCATAATTTAGGTCCTGTCTCCTTGAAGCTTCCTCGTACTCTCTTTGGATTGACCAGGAGCAGCTGGTCAGCAGACCTGAGTGACCAAGATGGAGTGTAGTGGTGTAGAAGCTCTGTCAAATTGCAGATATGGCAAATGTAAGCCATTATGGTCTGTATGCATACAAGAACTCCAGATGTTAAAACTTTCATTAGACAGTGCTAAAAAAACACAAGCAAAACAGCTTTCTGATCACCTCGATCAGATATTATATCCCTCTGACAAATTATATGAGTAGTTATGTAGAGTGTTAAATAGTTCTGCACTTTACTTTTACTTTTATTATATTATTTTTTAATTCTCTGATACTAATGTTACTTAAATTTAAATTTGTGCTAAGTAATATGTTAACTTGTTTATGCATATGTTGACCTTAGGAGGTATGACAGAAGATTTTTTTTACATGTTTATATGCATCATATTGTCATTTGTTATTTTGTTCTGTTCTGTTGTTCAATAGATCAACAAAGTAAAAAAAAAAAAAAACAACAACCAACAACTGGAAAAAAAAACAAGAATTAAAAAAAAAAAAAAAACAGGCGCTTCTTCTCCTCTTCATCAACATAGACGATCTTTGGTTACGTGCTTACGTCAGTAAGACGACGTCCGATGACCGGAGGAAAACGAAGGGAATATCCATGCGGCGGGCTGGTCGGTGAGTGCTGAAGACAAGTGAACCGTCATGGACAGGACGGCTGTGGTGAAGGTCGGAGCTGCGGCCAGCGCCAGCGTTTGTGTTTTGGTTGGCGGCCTAGTACTGACCCAATACATCGTCGCCAAAAAAAAGCGAGCTGGGAAGAAAACCAAGATCATAGAGATGGTGAGTTATCTGCAATCCGGCAACTGCGTCTTGAAAACTAGCATAGTAGACAACGAACAGGAAGTGGGAGTGAAAGGAGCTTCAATATACAGTAATGTCACACTGGCTTCAGTATTAAATGGCGCTGTTCGAAAGGGTAACATTTATTTTGAATGTCGGTAACAAACAAAAAAATAATGAACGCGGTTTATTTGTTAACTTGGCAGTCGTAAACGGTTCACTGCGCATGCGCATTGATTCTAACAGCAGCTGTTTTTAGAGGTCACAACAAGCCAGCATTGAAGAGAAAGAGCTTTCACCTTTTCTGTTTTATCCCCAATGCTCTGACAAGTGACCTCTGTGTCAGTGATGCCTTCTATCATTCATTCACTGTCCTGAAAACCGCTTCGTGTTTTTCTTTCATGCTTTATGCCTGAATCCATCCATGTTTATGCAAATACAGTAGCTCTCAGTGAGATCATCTATACATCCATGTACAGTACTGACAGCCTCTCAGCACTAACTGAATTGGATTGGACATAAACATTTCATACATTGCACCTAAAAAGCTTTTATTGCACCTTTTTACTGAAGGTAGCATAACAGCTATGATAGTTATGCATATTTCTTTTGACTGCTTCCACTTTAAAGTCATCATATCTCTTCCCATCCTCTGCTAGTGTTCTGCCATACTGTAATTTTCTTCTCCACTCCCAACTTCATCTTTTTTTTATTTTTATTTTTTGGTCATACAATCAAGGGTTCGCCTTTTGCATATTTATTTAAATGAGTCAGTAGCTTTAGTTAATCTCACATCAGTTTAGCTTAAACTTGTAATCGCATCCTAGTATTGTAAATGCCAACCATTTAAATCATGATTCGTTTTCATACCATCTAAAACCTTCCCTTTTCACAATCTGTATGATTCATTCCTGGTATTTGACTGCACCCTTTTTTCACCTCTGTCCCACAACTCCCTTAGCTTTTGTCAAGAAATTTCTTAACTTTAAAAAAGTGATTTAAAGATATAATACATGTGTATATAAATTAGCAACTAATGCATAGCTGAAAAAAAACATATCAAACTTGCCTATATTCAGGGCTTCTTGAAGTCAAGTATTATATCTAATTTTTTTTTAGCAAGAAAAGGTTTAGCTTTCTTAACAACTTGTAATATTTGCCCAAATATACACCTGTTGGGTACGATGTAGAATATTTAATAAAATTTAACTTGGATTTCATATTTTGTAGGTGTATGTGGAAGAAAATACATAAGAAAGGTGCTGGAGCTGCTGTGAACAAAATGTATTTTTGTTACCAAGGCAGTCTCTTGTTCATGACCTTTTTTCTAAATTTAATTTTAATTTTTGTTTTTTAATTTTTATTGAATCATAATAACGCATTTGGCAGCAAATTTTTGTTATAAATCCTATGTATAGAAAAATAAACGTGAACTCAATGACACTGTGTTTTTTACAGCTAGTTTTATGACCATAATCCAGATAAATTGAAAATAAATATCACATTTTAAGATGAAATCAAGAAAAAAGTGTGTCCTAATTGTTTTAGGTCAATAAACATTTCTTGTTATTCCACAGCTTTCTTTTTCAAATGTTTTTGCAACATCAAATTGTGAACTCTGAGAAATACGCCAGTGTGTGACAGTTTCACATCAGCATTTCTCTTTTGTTTAAGGTCAGCAGTTCACACAGGCACTCCTTCTTAAAACACTACTGTTGTTAATTATATGAGATCACTGTGACCTTTGACTGCTCTATTTTTATTGGCATAATTATCTGTAGGAACTCTGCTCGTAATTGGCCTGTTTGGGATGTTAAAGTTCTGAAGCATAGATATTTCTTATCACCTCTGGAAGGGATGATCAGAGACATTAAACTGGTTACTGTGGGTCATCATGACCTATGATAGTGGCACCATCAGTCAGGTGAGCAGCTTAGTCCATTAGCTGACTTCTGTGTATTTAAAGCAGTACAAGCGAAGGAAGCTTGTCAGTTGACGCCTTTATTTTGATGCAGTTTAGCTTCATTAACAGAGCCGGTAGATTCAAATTTATTTATATAGCTGCCAAGTTACAACAGAAGTGAACTCAGGGCACTGAACAGAAACATTCATATACAGTACTGTATATACAAATAAGTTAACATTATTTAACTGAGTCTGAGGAGCAGACTGCTTTGAATTTAACTCCATCGCAGAACTCTCATCTTGAGCAAGCAAGAAGGCGACAGTGGAAAGGAAAAATAAACTCCCTCATGAGGAAGAAACCTCCAGCAGAACCATTCTCAGGACAAGTGGCCATCTGCTTCTACCAGCTGAGTTTGAGAGGAACAGGAAGGAGGAACAGATACACAATGGCAGGTCAAGAATCACGTTAAGATAGAAATACTGTAGTATCAAATGAAAACTATTCAGTTGGAACAATTCATTTTAAGAAATGAGGTCAATTTGTCCTGTAGTCTAAGCCTATAGCAGTATAACAAGCCAACCCTATCTATAGGATTTATAAAAAAGGAAAGTTTTAAGCCCAGTTTTAAAACCGGACAATGTGTCAGCCTCATGGACAGAAACTGCAAGTTGGTTCCACAAGAGAGGAGCCTGAGAACTGAAAGATCTTCCTCCTATTCTGCTCGTGGAAACTCTAGGAACCCCAAGTAAGCCTGCTGTCTGATAGCAAAGTGCTCTGTTAGGAAAATATGGAACAACAAGATCTCAAGTATAATATGGAGCTAGGTTGTTGAGCGCTTTGTAGATTAGAAGTATTGTTTTTTTTAATTCAATGCTGAATTAAACAGGGAGCCAATGGAGAGAAGCTAAAACTGGAGAGAAATGATCTCTCCTACTAACTCCAGTTAAGACTCTGGCAGCAGCATTCTGGATTAACTGAAGACGTCAATGATTAACGTGAACATGTTCATCAAGTTCAAATTTTTCCATATAAAATCCAATAAATCTTTTGTGCCTGTTTTCATGTAAAAATCCCTTCTGCATTTAAACAGAAAGTATTTCTGTGATCTTCACAAGCCTGAGTTTGAAAAACTAAAAGCTGCTTCATCGAGCAAAACGTTCTTTGACGGCTCTACTCTTTTACTAATCCAGTTTTCTGGTTAAAGAGGTAAACTGGAATGTAGTAGCGACTGACTGCAGAGCAGAAATTGTTTTTTGCTCCCCCATCAGCATGGAAATTTGTGACCATCTGCTTTTAATGCAGTTTGGTGCTGTGGACAAGCAAAAACATTCAGACGAAATTCCAGAAGTCCCATAAAACCCAGAACCGTCTACAACACTGCAGCAGCTTTTTCTTTCTTTCAATCTCTTTTTATGTGTGCTACAGTTTTCAAAAGACAGTCTCCAGTCATTTAAAAATATTTAATCAAAGAAAAATAGTGTGTTAGTTGTTTTCCCCCTTTATGCTAGGATTATTCTTTTTTCCTGCTTTTATGACCTACAACATTTTGTAGTTATTGTTCCATGTTTGTCTGTTTCCTCACACGTTCCACTTCAACAAGAATTACTAACAGAACAAAGACTTCTTTATCCAAATATTAAAATTCAGCACAACTGGTAAAAAAGAAAGTGGGAACAAGTGATGAGTGATGAGCAAGCTAATAGCTAATTGTAAAGCAGGTATTTATTTATAAATATATAAACACTGACGGACAGACACGCCCTGAGCTGTGCAGCACTTATACTATACTGACAGAATTGGGGAGGCAGAGACAAAGCTGCACGCAGTTTTGGAGCAGGGCAGAGGATTGGGTGGGGGGGAGAGGGTGAGACAGACAAACATGAGTTGTGCACTGTTTGTATGACAGTTTTCAAGTGGGTGGGGTGGTGGGGGTTTGGTGTGGTGTGTGTGTGTGTCAGTGTGAGTGTTCAGCATGAGGGAAGAGGCTGCTTTTAGGTTTTTAGCTAGTGCACCTGCATTGCGAG
>JARVLU010001073.1:15547053-15566881 GCA_031762415.1 Simpsonichthys santanae | reverse complement strand
GTTTCATGTTGCTGCTGATCTGTTTCATGTTGCTGCTGATCTGTTTCATGTTGCTGCTGATCTGTTTCATGTTGCTGGGTTCCTTCATGCTCATCTGCTCACACAGACTCATGTTCGTGCTGCTGTTCAGTGTATTGTTTTTATGCTATTAATGCTTAGTGTATTTTTATTGTTTTTCTTAGTTCATATCTTAGATCTTGTTACTGTTTTTCTTTTATATTTTATACTTTTGTTGGATGTAACTGGGACCCTGTGTACATAATTTTGTTCCACCACATGTGGTGTAAATGACAAAGAATCTTGAATCCTTGAAGGTAGCTTCAGTTTTTTGCCTCAGGTACACTTACTGTCTTTCTTATTCAATCATTTTTTATAATCAACGTATTTGTCCTTCTGAGGGTTAATCTTGTCTCCACTGTTCCTCTGAATAGGAGGCAAAACGTCTTCAGCTACAGAATAGTCCAGTTGTTTAGTTATTTAGTTTGTTATTAATAACCGAGAATGCCCAGCAGAACATTATTCTAGAAAGGACAGAGTCTTCTCACCTGTTAAAATGTTTTTGAATGCCTCTTCTACATTTGTGGAGTCCAACGCTGACGTTTCAATAAATGAGAGAGTGTTCTTTTCTGTTGCAGGACGAGATGTTGGAAATTATTTTTCATTTTGTGACAAAAACCCAACATCAAACCAGCACCACCACAGCCCTTAGTATGATTTACCTGAGAATGCTCGAGCTTCATCTGTGGGCACGGCCCTGAGGTGGCGAAGGTCGCTCTTGTTCCCCACGAGCATGATGACGATGTTATTGTCAGCGTGGTCCCTCAGCTCCTTCAGCCAGCGCTCCACGTTCTCATACGTCAGGTGCTTGGCGATGTCATAAACTAGGAGGGCGCCGACTGCACCTCGATAATACCTGGTCAGGGGAGAAAACAAGTTAATTTACTACCAGTTCTGTTCCAGCACAAAATCTGAGCTTTTATCATAAATCTATAAAAATGTTAAATCAACTCACGCTGAAGTGATCGCTCTGTAGCGCTCTTGTCCAGCTGTGTCCCAGATCTGAGCTTTGATTGTCTTCCCGTCCACCTGGATGCTGCGGGTGGCGAACTCCACCCCAATGGTGCTCTTGCTCTCCAAGTTGAACTCATTTCTTGTGAAGCGGGACAGCAGATTACTCTTCCCCACACCGGAGTCTCCGATGAGCACCACTGGAAACACATAATGAAATAATTTTTAAAAATATATTGTCTTCAAACCTGCTCTCCAAACCATGCCTCGTGGGCTTATAAGCTTTCCAGTAATGCATCTGTGACACGGCCATGAATTCATTGCTGCTCATCAACAAACAGAGGCAACCATGAACAGTGTAAATGAGTCCACAGCAGATGTGGCTGTTTATTTTCAAGGTGAAATAAGGTGAAAAAGCTGCTTTTCTTCTTACTAACTATAGTTATTATCACACACTGAGTCCTGTTAGGAGGCGATCAGGAAGACGCTGCTGATAGTTTGCTCTTTGGGGAAGTCTGACTCAACAGTTTCTCAAGGCTTCTGTGTCATCCTGTTGTGCTTTAATTATTTTCTGGCCAGTGTCCAGCAGCCAATTTGGCTTTACCTGTAAAATGTTAATACTATAGTATAACAGTAATAGGATATACTATATTAATCTAAGTGTTATTCCTAACTAGTAAACTCATCAGGGACTCCAATCCCCACATTCAAACACATAGGTAATTACATTTTTCACATGATAAACTACCTGACTCTTCATAGTGACTGGTCTATACAGAATATGACCTTTTGAAAGCCAAAGCACCTGTCATTAGTAACATGGGATCAAACTGTGTTAAAGGTTAGGGCCTACACCTGCAACATGTTAACAGGAAACTGGACTTCCTGGTGTGTGATGATTGTGTAACATTTGATTTAAAAAATCCAGTCAGTTCACTTTGGATTTGTTTGGTGGGGAAGCACGGCTTTAATCGTCACAAACAAAGCAGTGAGCTGAAAGTACATGTTTGTTCTCCTGTTAAAAATATATATTGTGCTTTCTGTCTTTCCCTTTTCACAGGAAGTGTCCTCCTTCAAGGAATTACAAATCTCATGAAGCTTTCTCAGGAGATTAAATCTCTTCTGATAGTCCAAATGTTCAGTTTCTTGTTTAACAAACTTTTATCTAAACTTTAAGGTGAATAACAGTGAATGTTTTTAATGTTTTTATTGTTTTTAATGGGGAATAATCGTCCAGTCTTTTAGCCATTAGCTTCCCGGACCCAGTCACCGGTTTCTGTCATATGTATCCACACACAGGAAGACAAATACAGAAAACAAGAGCAAATAATTAAAGGTTTCGAGAGGGGAAGTGAGTAAACCACAAACACCGACTAGACGTAGCTAGCTAGCTATACGGTTAGCTGCCATTGATGACCACTGACGTAGCTAACATGCTAACTGATCTTTAGCCACGGAGGTGAAATGTCTCTTCCACTTACCCTTGAACAAGAAATCATATTCGTCGTCTCTGTTCCCCATTGTACCGCAGAGGCAGCTCTTTGAGAGTCAACGATGAGAGAAAGTACAATAGTTCCCTGAACTGACCAGGACGGTGGTGCGGTGACTGCGGCGAGATGACAGCAGCCACCACTGCGCAAATTGCGTAATGGTAGCGTAGAAGTGTGATCACGTGACAGCCCTACGCAGTTTCTTTAAAAATTCACTGTAGCGTAAACTAACAGCTTACTTTGAAACTAAGGTCTAATTATTTGTCACTTGTTTGATTTTTGCATGAAATGAAATGATACTTAACAAAAGTTAGATTTAAATGTATCATCAAAAATTATTTCAGGCTTAACTTTACCAAACATATACTACCGTGACATCTCATAAGAAAGATTTTACATGGCAGTCCTTGCATAAATTTTTAAATTTCACTGCCATCTAACATACATTCACACAAGAAACTAAATACTTGTGTATTTGCTATTTTCTTTATTAAAAAAAAAAAAAAACAGATTGCACAGCTAAAACAGTTAACAAATTATGAATTTGAAGCAGAATATCAAACGCCCAAGAAAGAAAAAACAGGATTGTGTCATGAGTTCTTGTATAAGTGCTATTCTAAAAATATTAACCTTGACATGGATTGATCATCCCTTGAACATTTAAAATTTTAAGTTGTAGCAATCTTAGTATTTTCATTGTATCTTAAATTGGACTGACCTAAATTGTTAGTTAATTACATTCTGAAATTATAATTAAAATCTATGAAGTGGTTGGAGAGAGCTGACTATTGACTATCCCTATAGATCACTACACTATGATATCTTGTGAACCACTGAACAATTTTTAATGAAACTCCCAGAATGTGATTGATCGTTAGATAGATTTAAACTGATCTACTTGTTTGGGGTTAACTTGATTCAAGATGGCTGCTAAAGCAGAAAACAACAACAAAAATAGACTATAACTCAGTTTTTATTAACTGAGCTCAAATTTGTTGTATGAGTAACTGTTATAGGCCCCTGAGCACTGTGCTACATATGCTGAAAAGATTGCCATCAACTGTTGGAGTTAACCCCGTCTGTCTGTTAGCAAAATATCTCACAGCCCACTGGACAGATTTTGATACGACTGCAAATACTGGATGTTCATCTACAACTGATTATTTTTTAAGTTTGAAGACAATTTAATAAAAGATGGCCTCCTCAGCTTATCAACACAAAAATGACTTTATACTCAGTGTTACAGATATTAGACAGTGCTAACAAACTTAAAACATAAGGGTTATGATTTTGATTGAAACAGCTTTCACAGAATTTTTATCATACTCATAATAATATGAATGTAATAAGAAATTTAGGAAAGTTAAAGCATTTAAAACAATTAAAGCTTGGGATAAATAACACGTGAATTTCCATTGAACAATGGTAAATGTTCTCTTTTGTCACGTAAAATGGCACAATTTCTACATATCTGTAGAAAATACTTTTATTGAAATGTTTGCACCTTCAGCAAATGTTATTTGTATGATTTAACTTTACGTATTCACATTACGTTTTAATTCAGCACAATGTTTCAGCAAACCTTATTACAGACCCACATCTTAACATAAAAAGTTTAATTTAAATGTTAGCAAATCACATCTCTAATTTGAGCAAAGTGCATCTTTGACCTATAAAACTTTTAACCTACTTCTCTTTAAGTATAACATGAAATGACTTCCAGTCAGTTCCTGCTCGACGACATTCATGTCAGCTCGGTAGTTCAACCAGCAACCTGCTGCCAGCTGATGTAAACAGCTCGTTTTTCCAGCTCTTTGCTCTGTAAACCCAACTGGTTTCTGTTGCTTTGTCACGAACACCCATCAACCTGCCTGCGTCACACCTGGGGGATAATTATAGAAGAGCCCGCCCCTTTTCCGCTTCTTGACTAATCAGGAGCGAGGATGCTCTGACGTGAAGCACCGCTCGGGACAACAAAAGAAACAAACGAGTGGTTTCATTCACATTTTGTCTGAGGTGCTGAAAGTTTCTGACGATGGCGACGCGAACAGGGCGAAAGAAGAGCCAGCTGCCTGACTGCTACTATGAGGGTTACCTGGAGAAGAGGTCCCTGAAGGACCAGGTAGTGGTTTTAATTTAAATAGTTTCATTCTAAAATGAATGCACCTGCTCTGGCTTCAGTGTTTGAAGGGTGGATTTGATTTAGAGCAGTGGCTTCATCAAATGATTAACTGAAGGCAAGATGTAACTAATGAGAAGGCAAAGCTCTTTAATAAATAAATAATCAGTCCATTATGGCATTAGTGAAAGATGCTGAACATGCTTGAAAGAAAAAGATTTGACCTTTTTAATGAGTGTGAAGAGCACTGACTGGTTCATTTACAGGCCAACAAAGCTTTTGATGTTGACATTTGGTCATTTGACTATCTGCATTAGAATTTATGCAACGTCATGTTTTGTTGTGTGAAAGTCTTGAGTCATCCCTGTGTCTTTATATTAAGCTTCCAAGCAGTCTACTCTCTTATCAGTCAAACCTTCATCCATCCATCCATCTTCTCCCTTTTTTGGGTCAGGGGGGGTCACTGTGTGAGAGGCAGGGGACACCCTGGACAGGTCTCCAGTCCATCACAGGGACACACAGAGACAACCATTCACTCTCTCACACACACCTAGAGACAATTTACCAATCGACCTAACATGTTTTTGGTCCGTGGAGGGGAAACCTGAGTACTTCAGACTCTCTGAAAGTCTTTCAGGTGATAATCTTTGGACATTTGTTACTTCCATAAACTTTCAGTCCACTGTACTTGACCATTTTCAGGGGAATATTGTTTCTATGGTTCATTTAGACATAAAATAAATCTCCTGTAGAAATTGACCCTAGTTACCCTCCAGAAAGTTTGGTTTGGATCAATAACATCTAAAAGGCTCCACTGCTTGGGAGCTAAATAAAGAAAATATGGCTCTTCTGATCTTCGTGTCGTAAACATTTTAAGTAAACTAGGAGTAGAGGGAAGAACTGGCACCGCAACCTTTGTAAGCTATAAATCCTGAGGGTAATTCCAAGGCCAAGCCCTCACTGATTCAAAAAAAAAAAAAAAAAAAATTACACACTGACGTGTAAACAACTTTCTGAATATCTCTGTGATGCGTCGCTGATGAGAAATGATGACTAACCTCATGTAAAATAATAATAATCTGACACAAGATGCAACAATTTTAATCCTGTGACATGATTAGTTTGGATTAGTTCCAGCTATGTTTCTTCTTTGAGCACATGCACGTTCCACACATTCCATTGTTCCAGTCACTTGACTCATCAGGAAGAATGTCTCCAGTTGCATTGTTGACCTGTTTCTTGTGCTGTGTTTTGTGTTTGTGCAGACATCTCAGAAACTGTGGACCTGTCTGTGTGGAAGCACGCTGTTCTTCTTCCATGAGAAAAGAGACATTGATGTGAGGGGGGGTTTGTTTTCACTGACGTGGCTCCGTATGGCTGGGTGGGTTTCTAACTCTGTTTGTTCTTGTCAGTATGTGGACAAAGTGGATCTGTCAGCGCTGGTCTCCGTTGAAGACGACAACAGTTCAGACTCCACAGTGGATTCAGCTAGATTCACCATCCAGCTGCAGAGTGGAAGCATCAAGTTCACTGTGAGCAAAAGAACGTCTTCACTTGTTCAGTCAGTTCTGAAAAGTTCAAGACAAAAACAAGTGGACTTTATTTGTATCAGAAGACGTTTTCGCAAAAGTTCGTGCTCAATAATCCAACAATGAATGACATCATGGATCTATTTAAGTCTAGATCTATAGCCAAAGCTAAAAAAAATCTTGGCAGATCCCACTCATCCGCTACACGCTCAGTTCAATCTTCTGCCTTCTGGCAGAAGATATGGCCTACCCAGGTGCAGAACAAACAGATTAAAAAACTCCTTCGTCCCCTCTGTTATTAGATTTTTAAACAAAAACTAGGAATAAAACATCTCCTTTTAATTTTTTTTTTCTTAATGTTATAATCTTAAGGATAACTGTTTTGCTTTTATTATGCTGTACCTGTCAGTAATGTTTTATCTTGTTTGTTGAAGGTATGTTTTATCCTGTTTATTTTATAGTTTGTATGAATGTGCTGGCTGTCACATCATCACTACATGCTGTACATGAATTGCCCCCTTGGGGACCTAATAAAGTTGAACTTGAATGTTCAGTCAGGTCATCTGGATGGTTTATTTTGTTGAGACGTTTCATCCTTCATCCGAAAGACTTCTTCAGTCTGATGAAACGATTCAGCAACAAAGAATCCATCCAGATGACCTGAATGAACATTGTTGGAGACGTTTCACTTCACAGGGGCGGCTGCGGCTGAGTGGTTAGAGCAGTTGTCCTCCAGTGCAAGAGTTGGGGGTTCAAATCCACCAGCAGTCACATGCCAAAGTGTCCCTGGGCAAGACACTGAACCCCTCGTTGCCTCTGATGTGTGTCCCATTGGTGTTTGAATGTGATGAAGCTCTGATTAGTCTTTTTAGAATGATTTATTGAATTAGCTTTGTATAGATATAGCAGAGTGCTGTATGAAGGAGTAAATGAGGGCACATTGTAGTATAAAGTACTTTGAGTATCTTGATAAGATAGAAAAGCGTTATACAAGTACAGTCCATTTACTGTTGAAACAAGATGTATTACTTTACAATTGAATCTCTTAATTTGCACCTTTTTGTGTTCATGTCTTTTTTCTTAGTGCCGATGGAGTGTACGAGGTGTCCTTCTACTCCAACGCCGTGGTGTCCTACGATGGCAGCATTTTCTGGTTGCCACCTGCCATCTATAAATCCGCCTGTAAGATCGAGGTGAAGCACTTCCCGTTCGACCAACAGAACTGCACGCTGCGCTTCCGCTCGTGGACCTACGACCGCACTGAAATTGATCTGGTGCTCCGCGCTGACGTGGCCAGCATGGACGACTTCACGCCCAGCGGGGAGTGGGACATCATCGCCCTGCCAGGCAGACGAAACGAGAACCCTGCCGATCCCACCTATGTGGACATCACGTACGACTTCATCATCCGTAGGAAGCCTCTGTTCTACACCATCAACCTCATCATTCCCTGTGTGCTCATCACTTCGTTGGCCATCCTGGTCTTCTACCTACCATCCGACTGCGGGGAAAAGATGACGCTCTGCATCTCGGTCCTGCTCGCTCTCACCGTGTTCCTGCTGCTGATCTCCAAGATCGTCCCACCGACTTCTCTGGATGTGCCCCTGGTGGGGAAGTACCTTATGTTCACCATGGTCCTGGTCACTTTCTCCATTGTCACCAGCGTGTGTGTGCTCAATGTGCACCACCGCTCACCCACCACACACACCATGCCCCCCTGGGTGAAACTGGTGTTCCTCAACAAGCTACCTGCCCTGCTCTTCATGCGCCAGCCGAGGAACAGCAGCGAGCGCCAGAGGTTGCGCCAAAGGAGGAGGGCGCAGGAGCAGAAGGAGGGCGGGCGCAGCGGGGAGCCGGGTGGCCTGATGGTGGGTCTGGGGCTTGGTGGCACTGGTGGGAATGGTGGGGGAACCTCCACGGCGGTGTTCGGCAAAGACGACAGTGAGCCGTGTACGTGCTACGTGAACCGGGCCTCTGTTAAACAGTTTGGAGGGGATCTGGCAGGTACCGGAGGGGGATCGATGGACGGTCTGAACAGGGTGAGGGAGAGCCGGGAAGGTGGCTCTGGGAACCTGCAGAGAGGGAAGCAGGCTGCTGGAGGTCCTGCCCTGACTCAGGCCCTGCTGGCTCAGGCCTGTCCAGGCTTTGATGAGGCTGTAGAAGGAGTGCGCTTCATCGCCAACCACATGAAGAGTGAAGATGACGATCAGAGCGTAAGTTATCTATCAGCCCTGGACGGATCTACTAATGTCTACGGTTTTTAGTTTTATTAGTGTAATGAAAAGAAAAGGTTTAGATATTGATCTCTGACAACTTGCACATACTGGCCCTAAAATGTTCTTATTTCACTATTCACTGTAAAAATTATTTGTGACGTGACAACTCCTAATTACTTAAAAAAATTATACATTATTATTAAAATTTTCACTTAACAACATCACCATTACAGTATTTTACCGGAGCAATGCATTCTGGAGCATTGACATACATCTGCGTTAGTGGAGACCAAAGCACAAGGGGTCAAGGCTGAAAAGCTATAACACATGACAATAAAGTTACATTTTGTATTAGTTCTTACATATTAATATTAATAACGCATCAAAAATGGTGTTTTATGTTTATCACCGTATTCTGCTTATATTTTTAGCTACTTACAAAATTTGGTTTTGGTGCCAAAAACTGCTATAAAATTCATGCTATAAAAAGAAAAGGTGCTATAAAATTTACATCAACCTACGGTTTTGTGCAGTGGTTTGAAATCGCTGCTGTGTCTTTTTGTTTAAATCAATCAATGGTTCTTTTGGACGTTCTGTCAGTTTTTCAAAGTTTATTTTTGGGATTTGCTGAGGCACCGTCAGCAGTGGCTGCGTGAGACCATCTACAACAGATTAACTTGTAAAATCAATCTCATTCAAGATGGCTGATCAAACTTGAGCTGATCAAACTTAACTAACACAAAACTGTCTATGCTGGAACTCAGTTTTGCAGTCACCAAGATAAAACTTGGTGTGGTAGTAGTTGAGAATCACCCAATACATATATTGTACAAGCCACTGGATCACGTGAGATCTTTGTTCAAAACTGGCAGCTGGAAATCTGCAATCTTTCTGGATATGCTCCTTTTCTACTAGAAATATGATTTTATTTATGATTCTCAGTTGTTAATATCACCTGTAAAGTAAAAACTGAAGTATAGAAGGTCCATATCTGAAAATAATCCCACATTTTCACATTGCAGTGTTGTCATTTTTTTTTTTTTTAATGTCCTATATATGACAACAGCATTCTAAAACTGAATTCACATAATATCTTCCGGTTTTACTATGCCACCTCGGGATTAGCAGTGACACCCCCCCCCCCCCCCCCCCAATCTGGACAGTTCTTTGCAACTGAGAATTTGGCTGCTTCCTCACTCATTTTCAATCCGTTTGATGATCTACTAATGACAAGTTTTCAGCTTTGAGCTCTTTGGGAATGACCTTAAATGTTGTGCAATATGATTGGATGTCCAGGGGTCTGCAACCTGCGGCTCTGGAGCCACATGCGGCTCTTTGGTCCCTCTGCAGCGGCTCTTTCAAGCTCTGACAAAAACTGACATAAAACTGAATTTTGTTGGTTGTTATAACAATAACTGAAAGGGCTAGTTGCAGCAGTTTTCCTGTCATTTATTTTGCAAATACTGTATATAAATACAGTACTAGAAACATTATAAGGAGTAAAACATATTCACTTTCAGTTTATGCTTTATTTCTTCAAAGTAGGATACATAATTTTTGTACAATTAGAAAAATCACATAAGAATGCACAGTTTATTGTTTTAGTTTTTAGAAACTAGGCAAAAACTATAATATTTTTCCTTCTTTACAAGAATCTTGTCTTTGAATGTAAAAATATCAATAAATGTTAAAAATCATTAGATATTTTTAGTTTTATAAAATCACCCCTATTGTCCAGAAAAGGTTGCAGACCCCTGTGTCAGACCTTGGCATCGTTGGTAATTACCATAGACTTCACTGAAGAAAAGGGAATGCATAAATATTTTTGTGGCAAATACAAGTAGCCCAGTGCCTAAAAATAATTTTAATGGCTTCTTCGCTCTATAAATTGGTTTATTTATAGGAGCATTTTTGCCTGAATGATTCATATGAAAATTAGCGACCTGCTGGTCAGCAAATTAGAAATCCTGAGGAAAAACTGACCCAAATAAGATGAGGAGAATAAAATAAAGTCTGGCTCATTCCAAACAAGAAAATAAAGATGAAATAAAGAAAAGTGAGGAATTGTGTTTTAACTCTTCCTTTTTAAGTGTGGAGATATTCTGCTGTGAGTCATCCTCTTCATCCAAATCCACCAGCAGCACCACATCATGTTATTTAACTCTGCCGTTAAAGTGCTCGGCAGCACTGAAACAGGCCGAAGCAGACCTGACGACGTAGCTCTGGCCCAGTAAACACAGAGCGCTGATATGTAATTATAGCTGCAGCATCACATGCACATAAAGGAGGAGAGGAGCTGGAAATGAGCTGCAGGGACGGGTGAAGCGAAGGTGGATGTTTTTATTGCTTTTCCTCGAAGCGTCCTAGAAAAGCTTCTCTCCTGGAATGAAGCAAATCAACTTGAGAATTAACAATCTTCCCTTTGACATCGTTACTATCTCGTCACCATGGCGACGCCCTACCGAGCAGCCCCTTCCCACCCTCCATCCCTTTCCCCCTCAACTTTATCTTCCCAGGGTTCAAATGTCAGCGCTCTCCCTGCCTCTCGAGTCTCTCGTGCGCTTCTTCTCCTCCTTGACTCGTGTCAGACCTCATCAGAGCTGTGTGCCAGAAACAGTCTCCGCTCACATTAACCGTTCACCTCCATTAACCCTCCACATAGCTACAGGCAGAGGGATGAGTAGAAAAATAAAAGCCCAGGATTCCTTGAAGGAATACGTATCACCTGCTGCCTTTCTGGAGTTATAGACTGAGAGCGTCTCATGCTGAGAATTCATAGTTGTAGTCGTTTTGGTCAACCCTTGAAAATGGCGTTTTACGCAATCTCATTCAATAATGCGAGGTGGCGTTCATAAACTATGTGTTGTGAATGCCTCTGAGCTACTATGTCAAATTTTAGGTCAATGTCTGTTCAGTTGAGTGAGTTATAGCCATTTTTTTGCTGACTAATGTTTAGCTGTGGTGGCCGTCCTGAATTGCATCAACTCCAAAAGGTAAACAACTGTAGAAATACTTCCAGTAATTATTTTCTCAAAGTTTCATTAAAATCTGTCTGTTGTTTCATGAGATATTTTGCTAACAGACGAACAGGGTTGAATCTTACCGTTAACGCTAAGGATTTAAGCGGTGATCTCCTGCAATAAGCAGCCCCTGGGGTGCATGTTATGAACGACTCCCAGCTACAAACACGACACATTTTAGCTCAGGGCTGAATGAATTGTAGCCATTCTTTGGTTTACTGGTCTCAGTTGAACGTGGCGGCCATCTTGAACTGGACGGACTCCAAAAAGTTAAAATCCAATAATTATTTCCTAAATGTTTATATAAATCTGGCCAGTTGTTTGTGAGATGTTGTGCTGACAGGCAAGTTTACGGGGTGATTATTTTTAACGGTGTAATCTAGTGCTCTTAAAACGCTGAGTTACTCTCACGCCAAATTTTAGGCCAATATCCATAAAACTAACAGAGTTATTAACATTTTTCTGTTTTTTTTTTTTTTTAATTGTTGATTTGGCAACCATCTTGAATTGTGTTGACTCCAAAATATGTTCAGTTGCAGCTGTTTAGGTAACCATTGCATTATCAGAAGTTGTATAAAAATCCACCCAGTGGGTTATGAGATATTTTGCTAACAGACATACATGAACACGCACAGAGACGTTGTCTGTATCTGCTGTTTGGCAGAAGGTTATAACACCAGGCTGCACAAAGTGCTCGTCCTCAACGTTCCTCTTCATCCTCTTCTTTGTTGTCCCACCACGCAGGTCAGCGAGGACTGGAAGTACGTTGCCATGGTGATCGACCGCCTCTTTCTGTGGATCTTTGTGTTTGTCTGCGTGTTCGGCACGATGGGCATGTTCCTCCAGCCGCTGTTCCAGAACTACACAGCCAAGAGCATCACCCACACGCCGGGCTGACCACGCCGGCCCTCACGAGCACGCCAACGGACAGCTCCCCGACCAATCAGCACAGCAGGGCTTGGGCTGGAGGTGTGTGTGTGGGGTGTGTGAGTTTATGGGTTTTAGTTTTATTGTACTTCTGCGACTGAAGTCAAAACTGGTGAACAGTTTTCACGTTCATTATTAACTTTATAACAACGGTTTTTGCAACGATCAAACATTTTTCTTGTATGAACGACGGGAAGAAACAACACTTTGAACTTTTATCTACAATTTTGTTTTGTCCCGGCTCCAAACAGACTGACATCCCCTCCTTATTCCCTTCTCCAGCTTTTCAGGAAGTAAGGATGCTCTGATGTTCTCAACGCCAACCACTCAAGGGCGACAGTTTTTACTCACTGCGTTGACGTGTATCAGAGAGGGACGGGAGGGTCACGTTCAGCTTCCTTTTCTATAACCCACTACTGTCTGTGAACTGATCCATATATTTGATCATAGCATAGCAGCTTGTCACAATATAGCATTGAGTAAATCTTATAAGAATATTCCTGTGTTAGTTCATGCCAAGGTTTGTTGCTGGTAGAGATGCTGAGACGAGTGGCGTGAATGTATAGATATGAAAAGATTGTGATATAAACTGTATACCACAGCCTGTGACGCGTGCACTAACACAATATGTGTATGAGCTTCAGACCGAAGGGAAAAACGCTAACGACGAAGTGCCAAGGTGCAATATTACAGAAAAGTCTGAAAGATAAAGTAATAGATTATGCATGGGCAGTTTTTTTTATTTAAATTTTGCCTAAAGAGTTGTTCACATTAGGTGGAGAGCAGCTGTGGTCGGCTGTACCCGAGTCCACAGCTGCTGATGAGTCTTACTGATGAGAAGTGGAGGAATCTGAGCCAAGATGGAGGACACTTGCTGCACAGGGATAATGGGATTTTTGCCAAAGTGGAGTTGTCAAAGCTATAGTTTAAAGTGGGGTTCTGTGGAAAAGTTACAAACAATGAATATGTTACCTGTTGTAGATAACTTGTTGAAGGACCTCAGTTTAGAATTAAATTCTGAGCGAGTTAACACACTGAAGAGCAAAATATATGAGCCATCTCAAACCAGCCTGCAGTATTCTCATTCATAAACAAAACAACTTGAAATGAAATTTAAAAATCAGAATTGTAGTAATGATACTTGAGAAAAGTAAAAGGCCCATCCATATACTGTATATATATTTTCCTGAAATAGGCTTAAACATTTTTGTTTTTGTTTCCAAGTTTTTAAGGTCAAAATTTGTGCTGAAGTTATGGACAAAGGATATTTTGTTGGAATAAATTAATAAATGTTGCAGTGTTTTAGCCAAAGGTTTATGTCTACGCCTTGTCTAAGCTGAAACACAGCGTTGCTAAAACAATCTTTTTATTGTCATTTTAAATAATTCACGTGAAAACGCGTCACTGTTTCTAGAACTGTTTCGATCCACATGAAAACACTTAAAATGACCCATAAATGCTGTAATAATAGCTATGCTAGGCCTGTATGAGGTGCTATAACACCACTACAAAAATACACCAGAGACTTGAAACATATGTCACAGACTAAATTAGATATGAGGCCACGATATTGTTTTCACAGTGTTGCGTTTTGTCTGTTCACATAAAAACACAAGGGTGAAAACAGAATGTGTAAACGGTGTGGATGGCTCTAAATTAACTATCACAAGCATTCACAGATAGAATGTGCAATTATCAGCACTTTGGTCCTTTACAGTGGTTTTAAATTGTTTTAGGCTAAAGTCTGGTTAGATTGAATTGTACACATTGATACATGCTAAGACGGCATCACACAACCATTTACGTTGAATTCTAGTCACTCTGCTAGCACAAATAGCGACAGCGGCTAGCTAGCTGTAGCACTGTAAAGACTAACGCTAGCATTGTAAACATAATAGTCTGTCCTGAAATAATCATGTAATGCAAAACTGACAATGTAAAGGCTTATAAAATATTGTGTGCATAAATAGCAGTGTTGGTTTATGATAACAGCAATCCACTTTCTATTAGAATCAGAATCAGAATAAGCTTTATTGTCATTGCACCAAAGTACAGTGAGATTATGTTCATGCAGTCGTCTGAAAGATGGGTGGAGTGCACGTTGCTGCTGCTCCGAACAGCGCGGCCCCTTATTATTTTAGATAGACAAGGGGAAAAGGCCATGAGGAGAGGATAGTGGTATTACAATAAAGATCTCCTCACACATTGTCCTTATCAGGACATGATTTAAGACATCAAAAAACTCTACCTGCAAGCACATTTATGGACACATTACATATACAGTTGATGACAAGATGGTGAGACTTGTCCATGAAGCACTTCCAGATAGCACCAAAGTCCTGTTAAGATGTTGGCGTCTGCCGGTGCAGCTCTGATAAGCATTCACAAAAGTTCTCGGGGGGTTGCAATAGACAGAGCCACCTTAGTTCACACACATCCCAGGAGAAATTTGATAAGTTGGCATGCTTTGAGGCCGAACGGGGAGTCACAGTTGTTGGATTATTTTTCCTGGCAAACTGTTATTTCTCATCAGCCTTGAGTTCTACTGGTACTTTCAATGATCCAAAATGGCCAGATTTGTGGGCGTTCCACTGGGCCGTGCTTATTAGCTCGCTCCAAGGTCGTTCCCATGCTGGCGAGTCCCAGAAGCTGCAAGTGGCCTGCGATTCCACAAATTGTTTCCATTTTACAGTTTAGCTCGTGAATCAGCTTATTTTGAGTGCTCGAAGCGCGAACCAAACCTTTACACAAAGTCAGCAACTTTGCCATGGTCAAAATCAGACAGCTGCAGCCGCTGCAGCTGTCTTCTATAATAGCCAATAATGTGGATATCTGCCAGTGCCAAAAAGCAGAAACCATGCTATCATGATTCCAATGATACAAACATCTTTGGTGTCCTCATGAGACATTACAGAAAGGCACCTCAACTTCCAAACCCCACACAGATCCATGACGTACCATGCTGCATGTGCCTCAGTGGGGCATGTGGGTTCTCCAGGACCCTGTCTCTTGGCTGGAAAAATTTTATCGATTGCGTTGAAAGTCCAACTGACCAGATCTACTCACATTAGCTCACATTAGCTTTTAGCTCATCATTCCTGTCAGAATTTAACTCTATTTCTTCAAAGTGAGGTCATTTAAAAAGCTATATTCAATGGGAAATACAGTATGTGGTTTTGAACTTTTCTGCAGAACTTCACCCCAGAACATGCCTATATTAAACAAGAATATGGAAATGAAAACACTAACGGGAGGATTCAATCATATGTTTTGGGTAATTATATCTATGAAATGCTGATTTTTTTTAAAATTCTTTGTCATTAATCTGATCACCAGACTAAGTAAATGTCTCACGTTATTTTATTTTTTTCATTCCTCTTCCTCTCCTCCTCCTCAGAGCATATAAAAATGTGTTTTCCTGTTCCACATCTCTGTAAAACGGTCACTTCAGAGAGAACAGATGTTCATGGGAGCATAAAGAATGTGTCACTCTTCAGTTTTACCCCTGTGATTTGTTTAGACGGACACGTGGCTGAAAATTTTAAAACAGTTATCACTCACACTATTGTATTTTTATGTTCAGTGTGGTTGATCCATTTGACTTTTGAGATTCTTTTAAATTTCTTCTTTCCTTTTGCAGGCACCTGTGCATTTCAAACAGAACCAAACTGTTCACAGGGCCAGTAGTAAAACAATAATGCAATTACTTCCTGAACTTTAAAGTAAACAGGAGGATGAAGGATATACACATAGAAAAATACTCTTAGTGCCACTGCAGCATCTGAAAGGGCCTATAACCCTTGAATAAAATTGCTTTCCATCCCTGTCGCTATCAGACGCTGCCATGCAGCTTTTTACAGTCGAGCGGCCAAAAGTCTGCAGCTTCGCTCACTGGGAGCTGTCTCTTCCTCTCGAGGATGGAATTACCCGCTGGGATCCCCGGCAGATCCCCAGACAAGTGTGAAAAGCCTTTTCTGAGACCTGTGAATCCAGTTGGCTGCATGGCTCCACATGGAGAAAGTGCTGCTCTCTCTTTTTCGCTCTCGTCGACCTTTACACTCGCCTTCCTTTCTTCTCACGTCCTTTCCAATTAGTCTCTCCCCCCCACCTCCATATGTCACCCTCCCCTTCTTGACCCTAAAGTCTGCTCACCTTAAGCAGCCCAATAAAGGTTGTAGATTCATATTAATCGCGTTTGTGTGGAATGTGTTTCACTCCTACGCTCTCTCCGGTTGTCTGTCTGTGCCCTCCTGTGGTAACCTAATTTCCCATTAACCGTGCACCGTAGGATGAAGAGAATGAAAGAAACATTTCCTGGCTTTCTAATATTGAAGCTCGCCGTTTCCTTTTTGCACACATAGCCAAACATTGTTTCTTTCTTTTAGAAAGCGGGGGCTTTTTTTTAAAAATTTAAAACAATTATGGGTGTAGGGCTCAGCCAAGGTCACTCCAGGCACTGTCCTGATGTAAAAGCAGGAAACTACCTGCACATATAAACGTCACACCACTGTGTTATTCTTGTCTAAGAAGTTACTAGACTTAAAGACCAACCTGATCACTGTTGGACCCAGAAAGGTAGAAGCGGGTGAAGATAATGGATGGATGGATAAAGGTCTCCTCACCTATAGGGTGCTAGAAAACAATCATCCTGAAACTGCTGCTACAGTCAAACCAGGAAGACGCTGCCATCTGGTGCCCGCCGTGTGTTTCACCTTATTTATTGCCATCATAGAGCACAGCCAACACTTTGTTTCAGTCAAGTTTATTCTTTCCAGGGGGAAGTTCTTTAAGTCAAAGGAGTAACAAAATGCAAGAAAAGAAACCATCAGAGAGGTATTGAAATATGCAACGACGACAGCCCACTGCCAAATGTTCACATTTTAATAATAAACTTTCAGTTGGACATAAATAAAAAGCAGAAACTGCCAACAGTTACAGCTCAGATCACTACGTGTGTGTGTGTGTGTGTGTGTGTTTGCTCATTAGCTCCATGACAGGATGCATGGGTCATCGCTCTCTTCCCTCCCTGGATCTTCATGGATACAGATTTGAGTGGATGCCTCGGCGCCCAGGTGTGTGTGTGTGTGTGTGTGGGTGTGTGTGTGGGGGGGGGGGTTCACTTCTTCTCCCCCTTTTCGTTGAACTCCAGGAAGAAGTCGTTGCAGGCTACGGTCAGAGCGCCGACCAGTATGACGAACTCGGTGAAGTCCACCTCCCCGTCGTTGTTTGAATCCAGGTCGTTCATGACCTTGTCCACGGCCTCCTTGTCCTGCGCGTTCTGCGTTTGTAAGGAGGAGCAAAATGAACTCAAACTCTTGTCTTTGTCTCGTAATGAAAGGTTGTGTGTGCCTTCGTGTGCTTTCTTACCCCCAGGTAGTTGCCCAGCTCTGTGGTGAGCAGCTCTTTGAGCTCAGCCCTGCTCAGCGTGTACTTGTCCCCCTCGTTTCCAGAGTACTTGTGGAAGGTCTGGATCATGAGCTGCATGGCGTTCTCGAGGGTGGAAGCGTTCTCTTTTTTGAGATGGGACATTCTGAAGAGAGACGGGGACGTGTGCATGTTAGGAACACGCTCAATGTCTGAACCTTTAAATTAAAAAAGGTTCGAAGCTTGGACTGTTGCACAATGTTTCTTCTCTGTCCTGGACTCACGTGGTAAACAGGTGGAAACATAGATCGTCTGTGGACAAATAAAATATCTTCGTAACGTGGAGTTTTCCCTCCCTGGCAGCCATCCTGATAAGACTCTGCTGCCATTAAACTGATCCCTGGTCTGTTTTATCTCCTTGGTCTAAAGTTTAGCTACTGGACATGTGAGCCAGCTGACAAGAGTGAAACCTGAATCTGGAGCAACTGTGGACGGCAACCAGATCTGGTTTTTTACTTCAGTTTCTAACAAACCAGAAGACAAGCTGAAGTTCTTGTCTTTCTTGAACTTCTGTCACCTTTTAACTAGGACTTTTCCTTTTTTAAGAGTCACGGCTCGCATCAGTATTTTGTTTTGGACACAGTTTTCCTCATGGTACTGATGTGAATATGAAACGTTCTGATCGGCTGCTGTTCAGAAAACAAGACAATCTGAGGCTGTAGAGCAACTGTGGGCAACCAGAGGGTCAATTTAAGACATTTAAAGCAACCAAAGGGCCGCATAGAGAATTAGAAAATAAATTAACTTTAAGTTCTTTTTTCAGACTATTTCTTGTTGTAGCATACTTAGCTTGATTTAAAAAAAAAAGTCTCCTCATAACTCATTAGGAAGACAAGACACTTTCTGTAAACTGACACTTGTGAGGATATATGTACTGTATTAGCCTAAATATGCACCAAAAAAAATCATCTTTGACTGTTGGAGTTTTTAAGGTTTAATCAAGTTCAGGAAACACAATGACCTAAAAACAATATACTGTGGTGTATTTGTCCATGATGTTCAATTCAGACTTTTTTGATGTTTCATTCATAATAAGCAGGTTTTGGTCAACTGATTTAATTTTTTTTTTTTTTTTCAATTAAGGATAACTGGGACCAAATGGGAATTGTCTAAGGGCCACTTTTGGCCCTCGGACCACATTTTGCCCAGCACAGATTTTCAGGCCCTTTTTTAGCAGTTCCTTCAAACACCACGTTATGATCACATCACACCCCGTACGGAGCATTTATCAGAGACAACTTCAGAGGATTGTACATCCTCTTATCTCTCTTACCTGAGTGGAGATGAGGTGCTGGCCTGAGGATGAGGAGCAAAGAGAGGAGCAGCTGATGTGGGAGGATGATGGCACCAGCTCCTTAAATACACTCCTTACTCCTCCCAAAGCACCGCTCTCCCTCCTTCCACCTGTCGCCCCTCTCCTCTCCTCCACCGTCTCTGTTTACGCACCAGACACCTGCCGTCTGCTCAGTGGACATGCTAAGATCCACCTCTCCCTTCATTTGCTGCCTGTCGGACAGAAAAGATTGATGGCACCGTAAACACAGCGGTGCATTAGGTAAATGAAATGTTCTCTGCACACCGCAGTTCCAACACGCTGCCTTTCATGACACCGTTTTAGAAGAAGACCATCACATGCTGAGAAATGTTGAGTGTGGTCAAAACCTTGGAAATAGCAATCTCATGTGATCTCATGTGATCTGTTAGTGCTTGGAGTGTTTGTTGCCACCGCCACACCAACGTTTAGTTCAGTATCTGTAAAAACCATTGAGGTAAAGTCATTTTAACGCTTGCTATGGCTGATTAGCTGTGGCAGCCATCTTAAATATGGTAAACCAGAGGGTTAAATCAAGACATTCGAAACAACTGAAGGGTCACATAGAGAAATGGGAAAAAAAAATTATTTAAGAAAGATAATGATAATAATAACAATAATAATACAGTACAATAAAAATAAAATAAAGAAAAATATAATTTTTCTGTATAATTAGAACATTCTACTAGATATCTCAAATTTCCCCCTAAGATTATCTATCTATCTATCTATCTATCTATCTATCTATCTATCTATCTATCTATCTATCTATCTATCTATCTA
>JARVLU010001073.1:15488649-15509255 GCA_031762415.1 Simpsonichthys santanae | reverse complement strand
CTGCTCCCTAACAGGTCTCTCTTGAAAATGAGTTCTCGTGACTCAATGAGACTAACCTGGATAAATAAAGGGTAAATGAAAAAGAAAAATTTTCTCACACGCAAATATGCCTTTGAATATTTGAGTCAAAAACCTCTCTGCCACCTCTTCAAGACATTTCCAAACCTCCACTAGTATGTCGTCCTACTGCCTTCCCCTTCTTCATTCTTTTCAGAGCTTTCTGAACTTCCCCATCACTATATCCTGCTAAGTCTGGTCCTCTGATCAATGCTGCTAAAACTAAGGAGCTTCCCCATCACTAATCTTTCCCACTTCCTGGTCCACAGTTTCTATGACTTCTACGCTTCTTTCTCTTTCATTCTCTTCATCCATTAGCTCTTCAAAGTACTCCTTCCATCTTCTCATTATGATCTCCTCAATTGTTAAAACATTACAACTCCTGTCTTTAACAAGCCTAACCTGTTGGCTTCACTCATGCCTCACGAGACCTGTCTGCATTACCATCTCCAAATTTTCACCATCTCTGACATCATCAGTAGCTACAGGCTGGTGGCTCTGACCTCACACCTGATGAAGACCCTTGAGAGGCTGGTCCTCAACCATTTGCGCCACCTGGTGAGCTCTTCGGTGGATCCATTGCAGTTTGCTTACCAGCCTGGTTTTGGAGTGGATGATGCCATCATCTACCTCAGGCACCAAACTCTGACCCACCTGGAGAATCCTGGAAGCACCGTGAGGATCATGTTCTTTGATGTCTCCAGTGTTTTTAACACCATCCAGCCAGGACTTCAGTGGGACAAGCCGGAATCATCAGGAGTGGATCATCACATGTCCCAGTGGATACTGGATTACCTCACTGGACGTCTAGTCTACAGTATGTGAGGACACAGGGCTGTGTCTCTGACAGGCTGGTCTGCAGCACGGGGGTCCCGCAAGGAACTGTGCTGGCACTGTTCCTCTTCACCTTCTACACTGCAGACTTCACCATCAACTCCCCACTGCCATCTGCAAAAGTTCTCTGATGACTCTGCCATAGTCCGCCTCATCACAGGTGAGGATGACTCAGAGTACAGACAGCGGGGTCAAGACTTTGTGGACTGGTACCAATGGAACCACCTCCTGATCAACGCTGCTAAAACTAAGGAGCTGGTGGTAGATTTCCGCAGGTGCAGACCCACCTCACTGACCCCGGTGAACATCCAGGGAGTGGACATTGAGATCGTGGACTCTTATAAGTACCTGGGTGTTCACCTGAACAATAAACTGGACTGGTCTCACAACAGAGACACACTTTACAAGAAGGGTCAGAGCAGACACTACCTGCTGAGGAGGCTGAGGTCTTTTGGAGTGCAGGGGGTGCTCCTGAAGACCTTATTTGACTCGGTGGTGGCATCAGCCATCTTCTATGGTGTTGTCTGTTGGAGCAGCAGCTTATCATCAGTTGAGAAGCAGCAGCTAGATAAGCTCATAAAGAAGGCCAGCTCTGTGCTTGGATGCCCCCTCGACCCAGTGCAGGTGGTGGGAGACAGAAGGACTCCAGCTAAAATAACATCATTAGTGATCTTACATTCCTACACTGGACAACGTCTCCCACCCCATGCATGAAGCTGTTGCTGAACTGGAGAGCTCCTTCAGTGACAGTTTACTGCATCCTAAATGCTCAAAGGAGCGTTACCACAGGTCCTTCCTCCCAGCAGCTGTTAGACTCTATAACCATCACTGCTCCCAACAAACTCAATAAGGATTAAATACATGCTGACCTCTGCTAAAACACACACTCTGCATATAATACTGTAGTCTGCCATTCTCAGTATTCCAATACATATTGAACATTATTATTTTTACCTTATTTCTTTATATAATGTTAACATTTAGGAACTTTTGTGTGAACCTTTTGTTGCTGTTACACTTGAATTTCCCATCCGTAGGACAATAAAGGCCGTTTCTATTCTAAAATACTCGTCATTTGAGAAGCAGCTCTACATTCTAATCATAAAACAAACAAAAAAAAAAAAAGAAAACAAACAGTCTTTTGTTCATAATTTAATTTATTCAGGCACCATTCCCCCACCAAAAAAACATCAATGCCATGTAAACTTCAGAAAACTTGAACCCAGTCCACTCGTGGATCTGTGTCATCTTGAAGTGTGCAGGATTCCTCAGGTGCAGCTAATAAAAAATATAAATAAAAAAAGTAATTTTTAGAACATCAAACTTCCATCAGAAGCATATTCTGAAAGGTGAACTAATAATTTAAAATCTAAACATTTTTGGAGCATGTACCTGCAACATAAGTTACTTACAAATCGGTCTTCATCAAACCCTCCACAGATGAGCCAAATGTGGTCCAACTTGACGTTTCTCCTTCAGTCAGTCCAGGATCTCTTTGATACACCAACAGCACAGGAGGAAGTAAAGGCACTCCTTAACCGACTGGATGAAACTGTAGGCGAAGTTCCCCCCAAGGACGTTCTTGCCCCGCCCCAGACCCATGGCCAAGTCCCGAAGGTGCTGCCCCAGAGAGGAGGAGGGCATGGCCTGGGGAAGAGGACGCTGAGGGTGCATGGCTTCAGATTTGATAAGCGGATGGAGACGAATGCGAGCGGAATTACACGATGATTCCTGGGACCTCACTTGTTTTCTCCTGTACTTATAACCTCCCCAAACAGCAAGCCGCTTCTGTTCACATCTGGGATTTTCTCCTCATCTGGTTTGAACGAGTAAAGACTGTTCACCCTGTTGCATCCCTCCACAATAAGAGGTGACTGTGACAGCCCGCTCACAAACAGGAGAGCTCCAGCAGCTTCAACACAATCCACAGTAATACCCCGCTCTTTGTTCCAAGCTGCGTGTGACAGACGTTCATTCACTCTCGCATCACGAGCTTTGTTGGTTAAAAACACACCATCAGGTTTAAAATAAATCGACTAACAAAGAGAGGTGATGATGAGAGATAAATGTATTTATATACTGTATGCAAACTAGATTTTCCAGGTACAGGTGTAAACAAAGTTCTTTAAAAACCAAACCAAGTAGAACAGAAAATATAAAGTAAAAATCAACATCTGTGCAGTTAAAAAAAAAAAAAAAAAAGAACCTTTGGCTTTTGAAAGAATAACAGCATCAACACGACTGAGCAACGTTGCCGTCAACAAACCACAAAGTCTCTTAAAAAAAAAAGGCTTTCATGCAACAAAAAGGCAACTGTGACGAACGACGAGAGCGCACGAAGAACACAGGAAGTCAGAAAGGTCGGTTCTGGCGAACATGCACACGCACCGTCTGCTTTTCCTATTCTGGACCCATCTGAACAGTCGATCTGGTTCATGTGTGCACGTCTGAACACACCTGACAACGTATCAACACTTACAAGGGACAGCTCGGATATGCTGAAGTGGGAGCATGGAGGCTTTGCTCCAGTCTAGCTGCTACTGCTGCCACTCTTTGCTATAAAAACCTCAATAAATAACACAAGGTGAAACTAAAGGATTTATAAACCAGCATCTGCTTGAACCGCTCCGGATAACCATTAGCTCGTCAATGCAGTGAGAATTAAACCCAGTTTCTCAAGACTGAGGCAGCTCACACCATCGCCACTGGATGTTAAAAGCAGTTAATCCTTCCACAGAAAACCCCACATCAAAAGATCCGAACTCTCCGTTTTAAGGTTGACACGAACAGACTTCCTTCGGTTTCATTTTGGTTTCATGACGTTTTCTTTTGGCTTTAAAATGAACTCTTAATGCTGTAAATCTGCCTCACTCCTCATTAAATACACAACAAAACAATCCAACAGCAAGCATATCCATCTAAAATTAATATTTACAAGAAATCCTCCCTTTCCCCCTCATTGGTGACATCAAGTATCTGTGACTAGAAGCTGAATGCAGGAATGTGCATCAGAGCAGATTGCCATCACTGGAGCTGCTTGCGTTTGTTGGAGTGCCACTTTTTGCAGAGTCCGTGTTAAACAGAGAGATTCTCCTGCAGTTTTCTACGTTTAAGTACATAAGGTGACTGCATCGCAAATGACATGACTGCATTGAGGAAACAAGGCACAATTAAAACAAAGTTATGAAAAATAAACATGAACTGTGGAAGGAGAAAACAACAGCTTCCTCCTTCGTGCCTTTGCTAGTTTGACAACACCGAGGAGAACATCTGGCTCCAGAACATGTGATTTGTGGTCGTTTAGAGCCACTTTAGTTTGTACAAGATTTTTTTTTCTTTTAAATCATTCCCTCACAAGACACAAACATAAATCGATTCATATGACACACTTTGCATTACTTTTGCTGAGAAACTCATTGCTTAGACTGAATATTTACACGTTTTGACATTTAACCATTCCCCCACCTTTGCTTTCCCTCTGAAGCTCTATAGATTGTCAATGCAAACACATCGTAAAGTTACAGAGGAGCAGTAAGATCAGCTAAATGCTTCTCAGATGTTTTTATGTGGCTGACATCAGTGTACAAGACGTGTAGATTTGAAATAGGACTGCGAAGATTTGCCATGGCTTTCGTCTCCGTCGTTAGCAACTGAGCTCCTGATCTTTGGCACGACAGGCGTTGCAGAGCGGATGTGATGTAAAGGTGTGTAAATATACCTGCATGTGCAAAGACACTGGGCAAATACAGCTGTTTGAACTCTTCTGTACTCCGAACAGTAAGACGATTGTGATAAGCCAAACCAAACAGAAACAAATTAACGTTGTGCAATGGTTTTTTTAGCATAGCAGTCCTGGATTTGCATACCGGCTTTGCTCCAAAAGGGTCAAAGTTCAAAAGTCAATAACAGGGGAGTGACTGAAGGTGGGGCGGTCCTCTTGATGAAGTTGTTTATGCATATTCCGTAATCTCGGATTCACGTTTGCTTCTCAAGTTCTCCAGTGAGACTCGAAGGACGAGTCTCTGAAACGAACGCCTCCTGTCAGTCAGTTTGCTTTTCGCTTAAAAACGCTCCAGCGATGCTCCGAGGAGGGAAAGTTCCCGCAAAACAAAGAAACCTGCTTTTAAAAGCACCAACGCTCTCAGTCTACATCCAATCACGTCTCTCTGTAGTTGAACACAGAATTTCACACAGTGTATTTTTTTTTTTTAATTGCATTTGTTTTCTGCCTTGCTGTGATAAAGAGCTCCTCCCTGGTTCACAGCAGGCTGGGGGGAACAATGCAGCAGCGCTTCTCCGTGTCGGATGCTCTCGCCTACAGTTTGTGAAGGGTTGCAGGTCACAGTTCAGCAGAAATATGGCAACAGCAGCAAGAAAAGTGATTTAGCAGAGAAACTGGAGATATTTTTCTTTTTGTTTTGGCTTGTGTGTGGTCACATATAAAGTTTCGTAGGAGTGGCACATGTAGTGTTGCTGTGTGTGTGTGTTTGCTGTGCGAGTGTGTCTATTTTTGGTGGGAGTATTTTATTGGTGTGTGTAGCTTTAGGCTCTGCGCTCCACTGGCTGTTGCAGAAACACTTCACTCCCAGCTGACACGATGGGCAGTCTGTTGTCCATGTGGTAACTGATCAGGTGACTGACGCTTCCAAACCGATGGTCCTTTGTGCGCACCTGTGGAAAAAGACAATAAAGAATTAGCTTCGATCTGTTGTAAAAACGTGCATCCATGTGCCTCTCCACCCTGACTTACCACTCCCTCTGGGTCAACCAGCAGCAGGTGTTTGGCCTGACCTCCCTGCTGTCCCGTGAGGACGTACTGTCCGGGCGTGGTCCCAGACTCTCGCACCAGGAAGTCTCCGTCTCGGGTCAACAGCCTCTCCGATTCTTTGCGACTTAAGCTGCCGTGGAACCAGAGTTCATTCTGCAGCTGTTGCACCATAGCGGCTGCGCTTTGGCCACTGTGCCCAGACACCCCCAAGGCATCGTCCAGCGGTTCTTGGAAAATAAAATGAACACAAAGTGAATTCACAGGAAATCTTTCTAGAGAGGAAAAAAGACTGCAAGTATTATTTGCATTTGATTTGGATAAAAGAACAAATATTGGCCATGAACCAAGGGACAGTTGCTGCATATTGATTGTGGGTTGTGTCTTTAATGGGAAACACTATGCAGTCAACCAGCGCCGTTTTACAAAATGCACTTGTAATGGACAAACACACTTATTCCTTTATCTTCCTCCAAGCCTGTCCTCTAGAGAAAATCTTCAGTTTGCATCAGTTGCAAGGAAACTAAAGTCCAAACCACTCTGTTCATCTCTCATGCTAATGATCAATACTGTATTTTTTTTCTTCATCATAAAACACCACATCATTCACACATCTTACATTTTGCAGTATGATTGGGCTGTGCAGGGTTGAAAATGTAAACAAACCGAACAGTGTGCACGGATACGTACTCATGTCAAAAACATCTCTGTGAGCATTTCCATTTGCTGCAACTGGGAGACGCGGTTTATCCACGTTGACGTATGAGGGGTCGTCGAACAGCTCCCGAGCCCCTTCTTTGGCACCCACTGCAGCAAAGAAACCAGAAGATATTAGTAAGCTGTGCTCATCTACCTTTTGTACATAACTAATTTTTACTAGTCGAAGCGCAAGATAGAGAGGAAGAAGAGAAAGAAAAGGGTTGTGCAAGTGTGAGAAATGGTTCTCTGCTTTTCACCTGGTAGAGGAGGCAGGGGCTGCTTGTAAATGTCACTCTGTCCTGGCTGTCCGTAGGGCTGCAAACACAGAGGCACACAGACAAACACGTCACTGCAAGACAAACAATTTGTTTAAAGGATATTAAAATAGGTATTTACTGCCAAACAGACTGACCTCAGCCTTATGAACAGCTTCAAAACAACTGTACTCAAAACTGTGGGCTATGAATTTGGAGAGGTGCAATCATACTCAGGTGCAGGTATGAATCAACTCTAACCTGAGCTGTAACAGGCTCATAAATAAGCAACACTAAAATAAGTTTAGCTTAAAATTTGCTTATAAGTTTTATATTTGTTCTTTAAATCAGGGGTTCTCAATCTTTGTGACAGGGAAGAAAACGTTTCAGGGATCCCCTCATAACCTTCATGTTTATTAAATATTTTTTTAATTAGTCTCTTTAATACAATGGAAATATTTGTGTAACATAAATACTTAAGACCTGCTCTTTAATAGTGTTAATACAATTTTTATACTTTCAAACATGGAGTAGTTTTCATTCAAGACACACTTAACAACATTTTTAATTTCAACTTCCAAAAATTACAGTTTTGAGAAAAATAACAGCATCAAAAACTACTTTAAAACTTTACTTATTCACATAATGAACATAATAAATGTATTGTTACTTCTTCAAAATATTACAGAAAACTCTTTACATAAAACTGAACAGAATCATAACAGCAGGAGTCAGACCACGTAACAAGTAAACTGATCGATGCAGGAACACAAATAGCGGGTGGGGCAAGGGGTCTGGGGGTCCTCCCCCAGAAAAATGTTAAATGAAGTAGATGTGATATCCTGCATTTTGGTGTATTTTAACAGTTTGTTAATATCTACCTGTTTGTAAAAAAAAAAAAAAAAAATCTTATTTTTTTTTTGGGACCCCCAAGCACCAGCGTGCAGACCCCCAGGGGTCTGGGGACCCCAGTTTGAGAACCACTGATCTGGATTGACGTCTATAATTGAAAGCAGAGTCTTAGTCTTCTCACCAGTGTTGGTCCTGGGCGGGTCCTCATGTCAATGAGTCCACCAGGGGGAGGCTGTTTTCCAGGGAAATTATTATAGTAGGGGACATCAGGTGGTGGAGGCGGTGGAGGAGCAGACTCATCATCCTCTTCCTCCCATGCAGAGCCATCAAACGGCGCCATTCTGAAGGAGACAGGGGTTTTACCCAAAGCAGATACAGAAACAAACAAAGCAAAGCTGTGTTTTTAGGTAGATTTTTCATTTACCTATCATGGGGTGTGACCACTTTGGGGGGCGTCATCAGGTATTGTTTAAACCGCAGCTCAAACGCCTGGCCAATGGTGCTGATGACTTCCTGGGCTAAACCCTCTGAGCACTCCAGGATATGACACGCTACAGTCGAGGAGGTTTAAAAAAAACTGATGAAAGAAGCCTGAAATGTGCCTGAACAAAAATACTTGACTAAAAATGAAGGTAGAGTGGAAAAGTACGGATCAAGTGCTTCACTGAACAGAATTTATTCACTTCACCTCCAAATTTCAACAGATTAAAGGATTACAAGATAATTATGCAACAATAACCTCTATGAAAGTGTGTTTTATTAAAAAAAGATCTTTACTTATTCACACAAATATGCTTAGTAGTTACTTTAAATGCTAATTTGATGGTAGAACAGTTGTTTGGGCAATATAACTATGGTTGTGGATCAAATTCAAGGGGAGATACAGCAGATGAGCCTTTCATGTGAATATGGTAATTAATTTATACAGGTATTTGAATGAAAATGTTTAGTCATTTTCATGTGTACGGTAGTTTGCTTAAAATCCAACTTTAGGCTCTGTAGTTCCAGAGTTACGCAAGTCAAAACAGGAGATGGTCGACTCACATGTCAGAGGGTAAAGGTCAAAGGTCGACTCAAAGGAAACAAAACTCCTATTTCAGGTTTTCTCCTGACTGACAGACACAAGCTGTGTGAAAGGGCTGGTTTTGCTCTTTCTGCTCACCTCTCTGGTTGACTGGATCTTTGGCCACATATGCTACGTACCCAGCTGTATCCTGTGGGAGCGAGACATGGAAGTCAGAGGAGTGGGGGGGAGGAATAAAAATCAATAGAAGAGTAAAAGCCAAGGGCAGGTTTAAGACTGAAAGAGCTGAGAGGAAGACAGGAAAGTGGACAAAGCAGGAGCCTTTTAAGATGGAACAAAGTTCAAAAAGCAAGCTGCAAAAGAAGCGGCAGGAAGTGACGTGATCGGGGAGTGCAAGCCAGAAAAGCTGCGATGACGTAGGTGAATTTCACAGGAACAGAAGATGACATTCAGACAGGAAGGAAGGACATGCGGTCTGAAGAAAAAAATTAAAAAGGGCCTGAGTAAGGTTTGAGCTGAGTGAGAGAGAGTGAGTGAGGTTTGGGTGACTCACTGGGTCTCCTCCAGAAGCGAAGGAGATGGACTGCATGTGATGATTGGCGATAATCTGTAAAATGAAAAAAAAAAAAGAATGGGGGGGGAGAAAGAGAGAACATGGATGAGATGAAGTATGTGAGGGAGTGAAATAAAAGTGTTTGGATGGAGAGATAAGTGTGGAATCATTACTGAGGAAAGTGTTTTTCCCTCCGCCGATCACCGTTCTGCATTTTGTTTTTGAACAGCGAGCGCCCGTGTTGAATCAATAACAGCATTAACACTTGATAATGCTCCATGTGCTCAACGAGTGGACTGTCTGATCCCTCGTTTGTGTGTGGGTACTGCACATGTGCAGAACAACGCTTCTTTGCATTACGTGTTAATGCTAATCCCATTCACCCACAGAGAGACATCACTCAAAGGCTATTAACTCCTTAGGAGTCAGAGGAGGATCACACCCTGCTCAGTGGCAAGAATAAATACAATAAAAGGAATTTGTGTTGCATTCACAGTAAATGAGGCGAACAAAGTGAATTCATCCTAGTTTATCTGGATTTACTTAAATGTTCTGCACTGCTCAACACTCTGTTAGGTCATAAACCCTGAAGATTTTATTGTGTGAATGCTTATGAAGCATTCACACTACAGTATTGTGGTCCTATTTCCACTTCTAAATTATTTTGTTGTTTTTCAGCATTTTTCTCAAGCTATTCCAACAATTCAAATATCAAAACATTCAGCTCTTTCAGGACAATCCTGCTATGACTTTTGGTATTGCCACAACTTTAGCTTTTTGAAAGATTTAGCCACCTCTGCCATTTTTTTCCTCACAGAAAATGAACTGAGCTCATTTTACATCCTTCACATCTTTAGATGTGTTTATAACCTTTTACCCAAATGTGAAAGGAGCACCTTTCACATTTTGTTCTGCTTCTTTCAGCTTCCTTGTGCAAATTTAAACTTTGTTCGGCTACTTTCAGCATTTTTTCAGCTGTTTTGTGCTCCTTTCAGATTCTTTCTGCTAACATTTTTATGCTGCTTCTAACTTCTTTCTGCTAATTTCAGCTTGTTATGTGGCTTTCAGCTTATTTCTGCATTTCAGCTACTATTTAGTTGTTTTATATTAATTTGAACCTTTTCAGCCAATTCCACGTCTTTTGCAATAATTTCAACTTTTTTTAGTCTAATTCTGCGAAAATGTTCTCTCCACGTCCTTCTGGTAACTTAAGCTTCTTTCTGCCTTTTTAGCTACTTTTCAGCAGGGTTTATTTTTGCTGCTTCTTTCAGCTTATTTGGGCAAACATTTCTGCTTTCTTCTGCCAATTTAAGCTTTATCTAAATTTTCAGGTAGAGTTTTAGCTTTTTTTTTAAAAAAAGCTAATTTCAGCTGTTTTCAGATAAATTCATGTTTTCATGGACATTTCTGCTACTTTCAACCTAATTACTGGTAACTTCTTTATGCTAATTTCACAGCATGTTGCGCTCCTTTCAGCTTTTTCCCTGCTAGTTTCAGCTTTTTCTGCCATTTCAGCTACTATTTGTTTTTTTTTATGCTAATTTTATATTTTTCAGATAATTCCACCTTATGTTCTTTTTTTGTAGCTTATTTCAGATTTTTTTGTTTCCTTCAGGTTGTTTAAACATCGTTCAGCCTTCTTAGCTCATTTCAGCTTTTTTTTGGTTATTAAATTCCAATTTTTGTGCTAATTTCTGCTTATTTAAACCCAATTCAGCAAATATGTTTTCTTTCTGCTTTCTTCTGCTAATTTAGACTTGTTCCAATTCAGCAGGTTTTGTTTTAGCTAATGTTAGCAGTTTTTCAGCAAGTTCTTCTGCAATAAGCATTCAAACTGCATTTTCACAGGAAATGCAATTTCTCTAGTTGACATTTATTTGACTCCTCCATAAAAACTGAAGGTACATGTTTACAGTCAAAACTTAGGTTCTCACATCAGTCGTGCACTTTGATTCAGGCAGAGATAAACTATTTTAGAGCACTGTCAAACCAATGGACATTTGTTTTAGTGGAGCTGCTGACACAGCTGTGTGAAATGATCTCAAGCAGCAAATAGGACTAAATAAAATCCCTCAAGCTCTTTTGATCCTCTGGATTTAATCATCCACAACAGAGCTCATAGAATAATGGTTCATCTTGGACTCTTAGCTTTCAGCGACAAATCTGCTCCCATGTTTTATAAGAAACAGGCAGCGGCGTCTCAACTTCAGTCTAACCTGTTTGCAGTCAGAAGCCAGCAGGTTGAGGCTGCTGGTTGAGATGGTGAGGTTGATTGTCATGCCTGCAAACTGCAAGTTGCTCTTTCCTAGGATGGACGTCAGACCGCGAGGGGCAGGCTGCAAAGAGGAGAGGGACACAGATCCTGAGTTACAATCCAACTACACGGCACAGTCAGAAAGCAGCAGGAGAGATGCATTATTTTATTTTCTTCACAAAGTGTAATTGCTCCATGCCTGAGAATAAGTCTTTGGGTGTGTGTGTGTGCATGTTTGGAAATGCCTGTGTGTGTGTTGGGAGTGACAGAACAGCTGCAATTGTGAAAGTGATCTGGTCTCTATGACCAACTGTGACCAGCGGCGCACTGCAGGCAAGGACATCCCATAGGCCCTTCCAGCATGAACGTGTCAGACCGTTCATCCCTATCCTCCTGCTCTAATGACTTTTATTCATTTGTGGAGTGTGAGGTGAGAAAAGCACCATCGGGATGTCGCCTTCAATCCTGCCAAATCACAGACTAGACTCGTTTAATCTATTCTGGTTGACTTTCTATAAAATGTGTTTTGTCTGGCGTGCCACGCTGCCAGGCATTCCTCGCTCAAACCCTGGTCTGACAGCTGGATTTAGCCACCTGTTTTATGGACTGTTTGGGTGGAGGTTTTGTAGTTTTACTTGAATACTGTGTGCACCAACAACACACACCAGTCTGTAAAAAGTGAAGTAGTTTCTTCAAAAAATAAAAAAGATGTCCCTTGTGGTGTGAGGAAGGGAGAAGAGAGATTAGAGAGTGATTGGTAATTATGTGTGAGTCGCACACTAACCACATAGGAGTACAATCAGCTTGAATCAAGTTAACTGTTTGTTTGTGTACTTGGATGTGTACTTCTACCAGCATTCACTTTTGGTTTTTTAAACTACTGAACTGAGAACATGGAGCTAAGAAAATGGTGAGGTTTAGACTAACAGTTATATTGAGAAGACTTACGACAAAGACAGCCATGAAATCACTTTTAAAACATTGAGAATATTGCTAAGGTCTGAACTGAAGTGAGGCTCTAGTTGGGGATTAAAGGATGGATTATGATGCCCACAAATGCATCTTAGTCAAGCAAGACTTAAAAAAGATGCACAGTCTTGTGCATGCATGTGAGTAAATCTCTAAGAGAGGAGGGAAGCATGTGACTAGTCAACTGACCACAAAGTGGACAAATAAGCTAATTCAAGCTCTCAACCAGAAAAGCCCTTCTACTGCTGTCCACTTAAACCTCGTAAATAAATAATGTTTTATAAGGGTGTGTTCTGGAGTGAGCCGTATGTACCGGTACCTTTCTCCTGCGGGCTCCTTTGGCTCCGGGTACCGCCTCGCACACGACAGCGATAGCCTCCCTGGAAAGTTAAAAACACACATCTTGGCAAAGATGTCATAGCACAGCTCACACTTTTTCCTGGATTCATATTTTATGTGGCTTAAAAGAGATCTGGCAGATGGTGGGATAATTTATTGGCCCTGGCAACTGTGCTCCTCTTTGCCACAGAGACAAATATTGCTACGGAAACCGCAAGGAAACCACTAAGATTCCAGGGCGTTCTAATTTAGGGCTTCGGAGAACAGCAGGGGTGTACGCACACATGCACAGGAGCTAACACAATCAGACACTAACAGGGGGAAAGCAGGCAAGAAAATAGAACGGAAGCAGGACAGAAAGTGAGCAAACACAAAAACATACGAGGGGGGATTGGTCAATCACAATATTTTATTCTAACCACAGCAACGCTACCAACTTGTGTCCTTATGGACTACAATGCTGTGAAAATGTAATATTTTATTAATTTATACTTTGCTTCCAAGGAGCCTGGCTTTTTGCAATATTTAAAGTGGTCTTGATTAATATTTCAGCAAGTTTTCTGAAGGTCTTTTAAAGTTTTTATTGGGACTAGACTTTGATAAATCTAGGCATAAAGAGTTTTCTGAACACAAGGGATGACTACTATAGTGTAGACAACACTGATCAATCCCCAATTATGTCCTTTTTATGTAAAATTGGTACATTAAACAGAAAAATTAGCAACACAAAAGGCAACTTGTCATGACAGTTGCCTTTTGTGTTGAATTTTTGACACATAAAATATAATGTAGTTTAACACATAAAATTGTATTGTAATACTAATATCACGCTATGTGACGATGTTCTTCGTCGCTGAGGGATGTGAATAGAGAATATTTGCAGTTTTTGAGATGAGTGTTTTTCTGGACAGGAACTGAACAGGGAATGTAAGTAAACCTTAATGTTTCTGGTGCAAGATATTCAAGTTGGTATAGTTGCACTGTGCATGGGAACAGAGGTCATTTTATGTTTTATTATGTGCTTGTCCAAGGTGGCGCAGTGACAGATCCTAGCGAGGAGAGGAAGCATTTTATCCATCACCAGGTGCAATGGTGGAGCCAAGGGCGTGGCCAATGATGGCCTTGGCCACCATAGATTGATCTTCAGCCTCCCCACTGATCACTCCAATCATTTGAGGAACCTATACTTTTAATAAGAGAAATGATTGGGGAGGCTAGTTTACACATTTAAATATGGTGGTGGCCATCTTGGATTTTGATGTGGCAACCAGGTCTTTGCTTGATTTTTTTTACTCTTATTTCTTAAAGACAAGTTTAAAATACTGCTCTTTTTTTACACTACTGTACTTCTTTAATCCTTTACTTGTTCCATTTCCTAACATTTCAAGTACACACTGCACAACTTCGGAAAGTCTTTGAAAACAACAAATATCTAAAATCCAAATACCCAATTTAAATAGTCTAATGAACCATTGATCAGGACCAGTTTCAAAGATCAGGACAGTCTTACTTCTTGGTAGCATTTCTTTTTAAAACTTGGGGGGGGGGGGGGGCCAAACCTTCCAAAAAAAAGGTTGAATTAATTTAAAACAAAAAGAAAAGTAAAGAAGATGAAACGTGTGCAATTTCACCTGGTGACCTGAGTTCTGGTGTTGAAGTCCAGCGCTCTCATTGACTGTAGCACCTCTACACAACCCATGTACTACCCAGGAAACAGGAAGGCAACACATTAGTATGAGACATTTCCTACACCACAGTCCAATTTTAGCAATGAAACACTCAGGAAACAGACTGGAGGAAAAAGAGAAACTGTATACACAGCATAATACAACTTGGAAAGAGAAGCTTATACTTATGCTTAAAGTGGGGGATAGTGAGAGCGTGCCACTTACTTACCCGAACATTATAGGAAACACCAGTGGTGCTGACCACATTGTCAGAATGCAGCCAGCCACGGATTGGCTTGTTGACAAAGGAGCCATGGCGCGTCCATTCATCTCCTCCCAGCTGCCCTCCTTCCACCCGTGCCCTCCTGGACGCCCCTCCGAGCCGGTTCATGTCCTGCAGAGGAGGTCGGGGAGGGGGAGAGGGAGCAGTTAGGATGGGAATAGGTTGATGAAGAGGAGGGGAGGAGCTAGAGTTGCTCCTGTCATCTCTAGAGGACTCAATGGGCGCCTGAGTCTGCTGTGACCTGATTGAGGCCTTGGGTCCTGGGAGAAGAGTGCCAGAGACACCCAGGCGAAGGGATCTCATACTGGGGAAGAAGGAGCAAAGGGTGGTGGGGCTGTTCTCAACTGGGCGAGGAGAGGTGGGGGGCAAAATGGGAGTGAGAGACGAGGAAGAGAGGGAAGAAGGTAAACCAGGGGAGGGGGTTAGGGGGGTGGCAGGGCTAGAAGGAGGGAACGGTGAAGGATTGGAGTTGGTTTCATCATTTGAGCTCAGAGACTCACTCCGAATGTGGGTGTACTTGGTTTTCTGCACAAGCTCCATCATGAATGTGTAAAGTTTTTCTTTTTTTTTTTTTTAATTATTATCCTGGAACAGGTTCACTCAGGCTGCAGCAATTCAATCCAAGTATTTTTGTTTCACAATTCAGAGTTTCTCCAAAAAGGACACTCATTCGTCTGTTTATTTGTCCTCCACTTGTTACCAGGCAGCCAAAACCAAGCTGCTTCAAAACTGGCTTTATCCACAAGAGCAGGGCGAGAGAAGGTGCAGCAGAAAAATGAGGCCTCCCAGTGAACGGCGGAATACAGATGAACAAAGTTTTTCAGTGCACCAGCACTCATGTTGTCATCAGTTCTTTTGTAATTTTGTTGTTCATTGAATTCCCCTAAACTGACAAGTTCTTAGCTCTCCATGAAGTGTTCATCTTGGTGATAGGCCAGAATGTAAAACAATATCTTGTCCTGACTTAATCACCTCTGAGTGAGAGCCAGTTACTCAGTTGCCACCAGCACCGTGGAGAAGCAACACGAGTGATTGTCTCTGAATGCCTCTTGTATGTGTCTTACTGCACAAAAGACGTGTGTACTTGTTTGTGATGTGTCTGCATGCATGAGGCAGTAAAAATCTCATATGTGTGAGTGCTATAGTGTGCATGTGTGAAGCAGTTCCCCTTGGCAGCTCGATCTTGCTTGACATGGGCCTATAAAAATCCTATTAGCAGCCAACAAGGGGATTGCAAAAGGAGCTGTGCACACGAACACAGCAGCGATGCACACACAATACACAACCTCAGCTGGTCGATAACACGGCAAACACCTGCAGAGCTAAAGAAGAAAGGAGGCTTACTGATGTATGACTAGTCTCAAACTCTTGGTAGAAGCACGGTCTCTTGAAAGCCTACTTTTCAAGTGCATCGTATTTTCAAATCTGCCACCTGCACCCTTTTCATTCCCTCTCTCTCTTCCTCCAAATGCTTTCATGTCCTCTTTGAATGGCCCTTGCTCTCTCCCTCCCTGCGTCTCCTTCTTCCCTCTTCTTCCAGATCACTTCAGACGAAGCATCCTTCCCTTTCCCTGAGCTCTTTCCTCCCTCCTCTCCGTCTCCTTTCTTATCCTGGAAGTCCTCTCTCTTCCTCCACACGATGTACTCTGCCAACCTCTGTCTCTCCGACGCCTCCGCCCTCTCCCGTGCCACCACTTCCTCTCGCCTCTTCCAAATTATCTCTCTCTCCCCCTCTCCTCCTCCCTCGATTGCTCGCCCGTTCTCCAGGCTGCCTTTTTTAACAGTCCCACACTACTATACTAAATGCTGAACCCTGTTTTTGTGCCTCTTTAAGGATCGAGGATGGCTAGAGGCTAGACATGGTTACTTTAGACACCAATAAATAAAAAAAACTAAAGAAATAAAAAAAGGTAGTAATTAAGATTGGGCTGATAGAGCTGAGCCCGTTCCTGACTGAAGTTCCTGATATGGCTAAAACAACAGAGTCTGCCTTGTGTGTTCAAGTGTCTTCTGTAAAAATGGCTACCTCAGTTAAGATGTGTTTTTGTTGAAGGAGCACCATTTGATAGTGTTGAGTTAGAGATGCTGTCTGTGTTGGATACAGTGGCACAATGGTGATGTAACACTGTAACATGTAGGTCATTGGCTGACGACAACTACCGGTGGGCTTGTTCTGATGGTAACATGACTCGATTGGTCAGTTTTGACCTTTCACCTTAAGGTTCCCTGAATGGAGGCTCACTGGTGTTGAACATGAACCTGCTCACCCTGTTGTTAAGTCTCTATGCACAACCAGTCTCACCCAGTCACTAACACTGCTATAGTCATATAGCAAACCTATATTATAGTTAAGTTACCTGAGAGAAGAGTTGACACAGCCGCATATGATACAAAAAAGCCAAGAGTTAACATAAAGGACAATTTCCCTCTTTTACTAAGGCTTATCAAACAGGTTAGCTCTCAGATCACCATGTAGCATCTCATTTTCTGCATAGTCCATCCAACCTGAAAGACAGTCAGTTTATAGTAACAGTCTCTCGCAAAGCAAAACCCCACAAATAAAACAGTCAGCAACAGTTTAACCTCAGCAGGAGGCAAGGCTACACCTACAGTCCACAGCAAGTTGGCTGGCCTACACCTTAGTGCTGTAGAGGCACTATTCATATGTTGTCTTTTAGAATGGTCAAAGAGCGTACATATAAACACACAATAAAAGCTAAGGTTGTAAATTTGGCACCAATATTTCAGCAATGCCAAGAAAAAATACAGTTTTTGTTCCTTTTCCCATGATTCAGAAATGAACTAAGCCTTTATAGCACTCAAGATTGTAGTGGGCGCTGGAGGCATGGCAAAGGAACAGTCGCCTACACTAGTCTAGCACCACAGAGGGATGACAGTCTAGCAGTTCTTGCTAGCCATCCATCTGGTCTTAGCCATAAAGCACCATGGAGGATCCAGTTATGCTAATGCACTGCCAGATAGGCTGGGACGATCTCCAGAAAGCTGTACAGATGTACAGCTGTAAAGAAATTACAAAAGACACCCAATATTGGGACAATCAAAAAGAATGCAAGCCAATAAAAAAAGAGAAACAGTCCATTGCACATCCAATAAAGCCAAAGTTGAGTTTAGAGAGAAGAGTAGCAATTCAAAAAGAAACAAATCTATCACAAATAGAGAAAACTCCAGGTGTTCTGTAACAAAAGGGCTTCTGAAATGCAAAGTCAACCCAGCCCAGGGATGTTTCAGAGCACAGAACACAGTGTAGGTCAGGTGACTACAGAGATGAGCCTCTACATGAAGAAAAAACCCTGAGTCACCAACACATGAACACCACCAGTCATAAACAATCACCAACAGAACAGCTAATGATTGGTAATTAGAGGCCTTGGGGCCCAGCAGCTGCTCCCACTGATATGTACAAGTGAAATCAGAGTGCTAATCTAATTTATCCAGTCATGCCCGATAATAGCACATTGGCTTGACTGATGAAAATGACTGTTGCTGTTGATAAAGTAGACCGAGCTGCCTCCTACAAGACAAACCCCAGAACGAGTGAGGGTAGACAGGTAACCTAAAACAACCCTAAATCATAGAACTCAAAAAGGGACAAAGACTGTAAAGAATTAAAACAAACTCCGTGTAATTATTTTAAAAATAAATTCGGAGACCCCACACACACAACCATAGACTAATCCAGTTTGCTGGGTCTTCTCTATGAAATATTTACAATTGACTAATGGAACAGCACCAGTTTCAAAAGACAAGAGAAGTTTTTTATTGTATATATTTATATATATACATCTAGTTCTGTCTGCAGCCGCTGCCCGTTGCTATGGCAACAGACATTAAAAGAGATGCCTGCAGAGGATGTGTGCCGAGAAGTCCCGACAGCAGCAGAAATCTTCAAACCGATAACCGCTTTTGCAAAAAAATTATCACGGCAAGCAGTTTGCTACTGCATGAACAGCTCCATGATAGAGCTGTTTGTTTCTGTTTGTTCATCCAACAAACAACAACAACAACAATAACAACAAACGCAACAGACTCTTAGAAAAATCAATACAGTTCAGGAAATGCTCAAAGTTTGACCGGCATCACGCCAGCCATAAAACCAAATCAATGTTGACATCCCAGACAGGCTGAATGCGTTGACGACAGCCAGAGCATGTAAAATCTAATATAGTCTCAAAGAGCAAAAATAATGCTCCTAATAACTGTACAAACAACAACCGCACCACGGTTACGTCTCCAAAACAAACTGTGTTAAGAAAACTTGTATAAAATCAACCTGAATATTCAGTGCAGCTGCTAACAAAGATGATTGTATAACATCCTGCAGAGTATAGATCCTCTCTGCTCATAGAAAACCAGAAGTCACAAAGGTAATCTGTACTTACAGAAATTAAAAAAAGTGATTTAAAATTATCTTAATAAACTTGCCCCTGCTATTCTTTTTTTTTTTTTAATGAACAGCAGAACAATAGTTCATTACTTTGGGCTTAAAAAGCATGCAGTTGATCATTTATGGCCATTTATTTAAAGCTGGGTTTTAAATTCAATATAGAGCCCCTTTGGTGTTAAAACAGCTACAAACTGTTCCGTCACTCGTCTCATCGTGTCCCTTCATCCACTCCCCAGAACAAAAAAGAAAAAGAAGGAATAAAATAAAATAAAACGTGTTTCTCCTCTGATCCACTCTTCCGCTTGATCAATTCACAAAGTCACTGCCGGCAGGTCCTCTCCTCCGTTTGGCTGTCCTCCTCCTCCTCTTCTCCTCCCCTCCTCTTGCCTCCCTTTCAGCAGATGGTGAAATGGCAGCACTGCCAGGATGGACGGTGGCACTCCTTCATTGTGCTCCTCTTCTGTCTCTCATGCCCACTTTACTTCCACCTCTGTCTGTTAGAGGAACGAGCATGCCGTCTGCCCACACCTCCCCTCCTCCCGGTCTGGGTGGGTGATGCTGCCTCCCATTTTCTTTCTTACCATCATTCTCCCCCTCCCTCTCGATATCTCAGAAACGTGTGCGCCCTCCCCGTCTGCTCTTCTCCCATGGTGCCTCCTTCCGGTTTCCTCTTCCCCCCCACACCACCTCCTCTCTGCAGCCAGTCTTTTAGAGGCATGCATGTGCATTCACAGCGAGATGCACATTAATGCAGATGCTCGGGGGTGGGGGGGCAGACATGTAGAGTGAAGAAGGAATGGAAGAGAAGGAGGAGTTCTACAGAGAATGGGCTGTTCATGTTGAATATTCAAGACTCCTCCTGTAGTCGTGTTCGTCAACCTTAACAGAATGAGTGACAGAGCAAAGAGCCTCCCCCGCCTACAGTGTGACAGGAGGATGCTGAGTTTAACCTTGATGAAAGTAGACAAATTGAACTTAGTGAATATTCGTTAGCTCTAAAACATACAGGGAGACAGGAAGCAAAGACCCCGGAGACTGAACTCAACACCAACACGTATCTGATGCATACAGCAGTGTAACAGAAAGCCGTCCGCACAAAGAGCACCTGGCAAGCGATGCTCTGAACACCGCACCGTCATCGTGTGGTTTAACGGCGCTCTCAGGCTAAATCAGTCAGTGTGGTTCAGACTGACAGAAACCACCAGGAGCAGTGATGTGATTGGCAGCAACTGGTGAAAACAGCACCCTCCACCCATCATGCCATCAACCAGTGAGACACGTGGACACAGTGACCTAGGGTGGACAGAATGATCATCTGTAATTCTAGGAAAAAACAAAACAAAGTTCAGATTAACTGAACTGGATTTGTGAGGAAAGGCTGGGATGAACAACAAAACAACACACAAAAAAAAAGCAAATGTAAAAGTTTTGTCATTCAGAGCTTTTTCAAAACTGGAGACTGTGCAGTTCCAAGATTTAAACTACTCAAGATGTTGTTTTTGCAAGCTAAATCCACATGCAGATTTATCTCCCTACCCTCCCTCCTGAGGTTAGTTTGTTTGCCTCGCTCACACAGAAGCTCAGTCCTCACCTCCTTCTACAGGTGTGCAGTGGAGAGCATCCTGTGCTCCAGCATCAACATGTGGCATGG
>JARVLU010001073.1:15430578-15442719 GCA_031762415.1 Simpsonichthys santanae | reverse complement strand
TTAATAAATGTTTCCAGAGGTCATGAACGGTCCCCCAGCCGGGGGGGGGGGGAGGACACTGTAAGGAAATACTGGAAGGAAGCGTGTGGAGACTGTTTAATGGGCTAACGTGAGTAAAACGGACAAAAAACATAGGTTGCAGGACAAAACGCTGTTTAAGTCCCTCTGAAGAGAGAGATGCTTTTACTTTCCAGTGATCAATGACAAAAGAGTCAGAATACAAGGATAAAACTGAAACTGGTGATTAAATCAATCCATGGCCTTGAACTGGGCTCTGACACCACAACGCTGACAACGTAAGTCAAACCGGAACGCGCAGTACCATGAAAACCACAAGTGCCTGAACGCCACCGGAAAAAACTACTTTTGATTTGTAACAGACGATCTTCCTGTGAACAGCACGACATTAAATTACTCTGAGGTTGTGTACAACTAACGACCATCGAAGGGTTAACGAAGCATTAAATAGGATTCCCCCAGACTTGCACGGGGTTCACACACAAGCTTCTTTTCAGTGAGATTACAAAAATATAGACAAAAACGACTAAAAATAAAATAAAAGAACTGGGCGATAACATTTGTGTGTTTCCATCCAACCAAAATAACCTAAGTTTGTCAAAATAATCAGAAATTTATCCAACAAAGCTCAGACTAATAACTTTATGTATACCGGTACATCACAGGTAATTTTATTAAATTTTTGTACTTGTAAGATCTTTAGTATTTTTTTTGCCACTGATATTTAATCTATGGTAAATACAAAATTTGATAAAATTATGTTTAAAAATATTTCATTCATGATCAAACACGAAACTTACTTACTATTTATCTAAAATACCGTTAAAAAAATTACCGTGTTTGTTTCGCTGTGAACCAAAACGTAAAATTTTCTTCTATCAAATTCCATGCGTTTGCTTGTGTGCTTTTATTTGGCTTTATTCACATCATTTGCGAAAAAAAAAAAGTATAAAATGGACGGCATTCAGTTTTTGTTAACATCATCATCACCGTCATCATTTTGGTCATGGCAAGCTCTCCCACACAAAATGGTGTCCACGGGGGTGTGACTGCAAAAAGCATGCCCTCGCCGCAGTGCAGTCAGAAACGTACCGTGTGTGGCTGCACGTGCACAGCCGTGGAATAGTGCACGCACATGTGTGGGTGTATGCAGAACACCGCTGCAGAGAAGGCAAGGTCCCACCATCCCACCTCTCCTCCTGTGCCGCCATTTTACACAAAACCGGAGCTAACGGTAACCGGCTCTGACGGCTAGCAAAGACTGTTGTCAACAAAATTTCTAACAAGCAAAATGTAGCAAACTTTAACCGTAATATCGATAAAAAAACGGCATAAGTTAAAAAAAAAATTAAATCTTCAGAATGGACTTGGAAGATCTTGGGGCGAGTACGTCTGTTCGAGGTTTTCCCTTTTGAGCGTCAAGTTCAAGTGGTATGAAGGTATTTGGGGAAGAACGGAGGGGGGTTAAGGAGGGCAGGGATGCAAGAAATTGAAGGGAAAAAAATAGCTGCGGTAAAAAAAAAACACAATATAAAGTGAGGGAAATGGTGAAGCTCTGCAAACTGAAGTAAATGTAATGGACTGCTCACAGCAGGACAATGACTGTAAAAAGGGAAGTGAGACAGAGAGGGAAGGGGAATCAATTAGGGAGGGATGGAAGTTGGTCTGTAATGGTTTCTCACAGTGGGACAGATAAAAAAGATAGAGAGAGAGAAAGGCAGAGCGTCAACAGGAGCCAGAGAGACAAACACACCGGGAGTTTTAAGGAGAAGATGCATCATAAAAAAGCTAAGCATGGAGTTGGAGTTGAAGCGAGCTTGAAGAAGATGCAATAAAGACTGCAGGGCACCAGAAATTTCACCACAGCATTCTACTGATGCCGACTCAGAGCCTAGATTCTGATGCAACACATGCTTAAACGTCTATCAGCAAAGATCACCCCTCCTCAGTGTGTTTCGTGATATCATTGGGATCAAAACTAAACAAACACGTACCAAAACCTTAACAATAAGACTTTACGTCATTCCAATTGAAGGATAGGAAACTGGTTTGACACAGGTACAGACTGTAACCAACAGCCTTGTGTGCAACTCACACTGTCCTGCCCTGTTTGTTGTGCACTGCAGTTTGTGTAAAGGAATGGCTTCAGTCTTTTTGAATTGGGGTTATATGAACTGATTACAAACAATTAATACCTCATCTGTTGATAACTCCTTGAGCAATCTCAGTTTGGAGACATACTGTTTAATTCTGGCCAGGATATAATTAGCCGCTGCTGCTAGTTTCACTTACAAACCACCACAAATTCTACGTAAATACTTTGTATTCTTGTGAAATCAATGGAAACTTAAAGGTGTATAACATTGCATTCACATAAACCGCTATAAATTAGTGTGACTGGAGTTACTTTAAGATGGCAGCAATCAATTTTAGTCTCGACCCTGCTGGGGATTTTGATTAGGTCAAAACTGGGCATAACCTTTCCATAGAACCCCACTTCAAAACATCTGAGATGTCGCTTTAAAGGTAATAAACACACATCCACACGCCAGGGAGGAGATCAAGGGACTGTAGAGTGCTGGGCTGACCTTGGAGCAATGACAGCATACCTTATGGACTCACAGTCACCTCTGTCTTTCACACTCGCGGTGCGAGACGAGTTGTGTTGGTAATTAATTCAAACCTCCCAGAACAAGGTATCCCCACACGAAGCTGAAAACAGGCTGAATTGTGAAGGAGGGGAGGAAAACTGGGGGGGAGACGAGTGGGAGGTGCATGGTTTGAAGTTTAGATGAGAGACGTAGCTGAAGGACAGGAGCTGCCATCACCGACGGCCACACACGCTGTCAAGAGTGCACGGGGATGGCGTGCCCTGCTAGCAGATGAAAGGGGCACCTGCAGCAGGAAGGAACCGGCGAGGATCTGAAACGCTACCACAGGGAGCGACAACAGCTGTGGTAAACTGCCACGAGTGTCCGCACAGCCTCCAACCTTCCTCCATCTCCTCTCATCCATCTAATGCACCCTCCGCTCTCCACTCATTTACACTCATCCCAACGCAACTCTCCGCACAGCATGCACACGACAAAGATGGAGCGAAGCAGAGAAATGGGGAAAAGGGGAACAACTGACGAGCTTCAACAAAGGGAAGGTGGAACAAGGAAGGTGGCGAAGAGGAGGAGGATGTGTAAGAGACTAGCAATGGATGGGGCCTAGATTAGATTTGCTCCAGTAGCGAAAGATCATAAAAAAACGAGGAGGGGAGGAGAGTGTTGAAGAGACAGAGAGAGGGTGGGGATTAGTGCCACTTCAGGAATGACAGAGAAGTGAGAAAAAAAAAGAAAGAGCGTGAAAGAGCGTTGGGGGGAAGGAGACACATATTCTGAAATTTAGTTGGGATTAGTTTAGGTGAAAGGATAGGATGAGAAGCTGAGGAGCAAATGCGTACGTGCATGTGTGTATGTGTTCATAGGTAGAAATGATCCCCCTCTGAAGTCTTTAAAAGTGAAATGTTGCTCCAAGCAAGAGCAATCTGGGTATTTTCAAGTGGTTTATTTTTTTATTTTTTTTTTGCACAGATGAACTGATCAAGGAATACTGTCAGAAGGTCAAGAATACATTAGCATTTCCCAACTCAACTGCTATCTGATGTTTTTCTAATTAATGACAGCAGGATAATCAGCATATTAAAAAAGTCATCTGCTTGAACCCTGGTAAAAAAAACCAGCAAATTACTCCCCCCCCATCTTGCACCAGAGCAGGAATGACATTTAAGATATTATTTGTGATAAATAATCTTATTTCTTGTGAGGGGAGCAGGGTGGATTTCAGATAATCCCCTCAACCGTCATTTAAAGTAAAACTGCAAGGCGAAAACATTTAATCATATGTTTTAGACCAGGGCTATTCAACTAAATTGCTTAGGGGCCACAGTTACTGAAAGCCAAGAGCTCAGGGGCCAGACATCCAGCAGTTATTCTCATTAAGTAAAGTTGTTTTACAATTTAAAATCAAGTTTTATTTAAAAATGAACCCACTGGCGTGCCAGACTGAGCACACCCATGGGCCTGATTTGGCCACCAGCTGAATAACCCTGTTGTAGACAATCAAGTCCAGCAGCTAGTTACATTGAATCGGGTGGAAAAAAGTGTGTTAGTTCAGTTGGAGACAGCACAACAAGCCCCCCTGCAGACAACACTGGGATGGGAACTGGGACAGACGTCTCGGACACGCATGCAAGGTTATAAACGCCCAACCAACTGCCAGAGATCGCACGCAAAGACCCACAGTCTCATTCAGGAGCGCAGAAACACACAATCACAAAGAAAAAAAAGGAAAAAAGTGTCAGTTCACATTGAACGCACACACACTGACCACCATACAGGGATTCCCACAATGGCTGAGCAATATTCCCAACCGGAATGGGCAGCTCACTGAACCGGAAGACTAACAGTACGCCAGGCGGGCTCTGGACTAGATCAACTCTGAGAATTTCACGCTGAGAAACAGAGATGGGTAGTGGGAGAATGAGGCTGACAAGGAGGTGGATTAAAAGAGAAGGTGCTTAAGAGCAAAGTGGCGCTTAAAAAACAAAAAAAACAACCTACCTCTAATTAGAATCAAAAGCAAACGTAAACCAAGAGTTAAGTTTATAGTTTGGTTAAAAAAAAAAAGCAAGTAGTAGTGTGGATGAGTTGTCTGAACATCATTCTATACTCACTCCTTGATAGTGGAGATGTGAGAGGCAGAAGAGTCTCTTGGTTGTACAAAGAGGAAAAGCATGAAAGGAAGAACAGATAAAAGGAGGAGAGTACTCACTGGGTTCACAGCACACTGTGACACGCAACCTCATACATGGCAGAGGAGGGCCTTCATCTGTCGGCAGAGCTGCAGAGAACAAGCAAAATAAAATGTAAATCAGCTACTTACTCATCAAACCCAACAAACAAGACTCCGGGATGCTCACGTGTGAGGTGTGAAATAAAGATTATGCAGAATCAAATCATTCCAAAAAGGAACCGGAGAAACTCTCGTGCTCCATTTGTGTTTTGTGGCAAAGAAAGTCTTCGGTTAAAAGCTCAAAAACAGGTGGGTTGTTTCTTCTTTTTGTCTCACGTTATCAATTTAAAGATTTACTCTTGTCTTCAGGTGACACAACTTTCCAGGTCATCACAAACGAAGAAGAAAACCCTCAGTAGAGAGTTGCAGGTAGACAACGCAACTGCTCCGTTATCGACTGTGATCCTGGATATCTTGGAAAGAAGAAGAAAAAAGAAAAAGGCCCACAACAGCTGCAGTTAATGTCATTTTTGCTAAAACTAATTTTTAGTGAAGCTGCAGATAACGCACTTTAAAATATTCCCAAACAACTGCTAACTTAACATCGACTCAACACAAGCTGGCTGTAGTTTGTTTCTGTACACATCCATACTTTCTACGGACAAAAACAAGAAACACAGAACGGGAAAAACAATGCAAGTTAAAGTAAATTAAAGTTTATTTACTCCTGTTTAACTTTAGTTTAGCCGAGGCTAAAGTTCACTTTAACTTTACAATTGCTTTCACTTCTGTTCTTACTAAACACAAATAGGAGGTCGGGAACTCATCCAAACTTTCTGAACTGTCAAATCCAATTTACAAGAAACGTCCAAAGTGTTTCACAAAGTCGTCACGAAAGAAATAGATCCAGAAAATGTTTTTTAAATTATGGGCGTACAATAAATTGTGTCATCCCCAACAACTCTGGAAATCAGGGAAAACTGAGAAAATGACTTTCACATTTTCCAGACAGGGAGAAACTCTGGGAATTTGAACACTGATCTGCAAATTAAAGGCTCATCTTTCTGAGATTTAAATGTATACATGTATTAATGATAGTATTCTAGTACCAATGAGTCCATGTTCTGCTTCTACAGTGTACATATGTGTCCTCACTGATTGGTTATGGTGGATTTTTAGTTTCTGATGTTGGAAAGTTAATTATTAAGAACGATGGCTGTATGCACACACCCTACCATCATCTCTGAATGCAACTCTGCCCGCCACCTAAGATGCAAAGTTCTTCTGAGCATATCATGTGAAATATCTCATGGAAATTCAGGATTTACTCAGGGTACACTCATGGGCCATTGCTTTTGTGAACTGCTGGGAGCCTTGGTTTTTACTTGAATGTATTTTTTAAGCCTATGATTTATTGCAAATGGTGGTTTTAAAGCAATGTCCTGTTGAGGTCTGGATCGTGACAAGCTTTCATTGATCGGTAATGGAGATCACACTAGACTCCAGATCTTTATTGTTGGCCTACTGTCGATGGTTTTACCTCTGCTGTGAAACATTGTGATGTATTGTGCCAACATGTTTGTGATATGGAAGTATTTTAAAATAATAAACGAGAACATTTCAGCAGCTGCTTGCAATGGTTGCAAATATGAGTATTTCTTGTTGCAGTAGGAGTAAATTAGACGTTTAAAATCGAAACTCTTAGCTGAGTATAGAGTTCACCCAATTATCTCCTGAAGCTAGCATGACTAAGTAATACACTGTAGAGGGAACTAAAGAGTAGAGACAGGTTTCTATGGAACAGCAATAAGAGGCTGAATTTATTGCTCTGGGATAACCAACCAATGGACCAAATAGGTTGTTTTCATCTTTTGGAGCTGTTGGATCAGCAGTACGTCCTACCCTTCCAATACTAAACAACCAAAACAGATCTGCCCAAGCTGTGTAAATGTTTGCAATCATGTGGCAGATTTTTTCTTCTGGATAAGAATACAGGTAGTCCCCGGTTTACGGCGTTTCGCGTTTACGGCTCCACCCCCAGTGATGTCATTGCGCCGTACGTTGCCTTTTTTAATGCAGCATTTTATAATTTTTTCATTTGTTGGGGGGTATTTTGTTAACTAATTGCTTGGAAACACATTTAAAAACATTAAAACGGCCGTTAGAAGTTGTTTTACATTGAAAAAAAACGTGTTTAAAAAGACATTACCGATCGCCGTTTAGTTTCGGTTTCGTTTTACGGCCGAAAATCCGCGTATACAGCCGCGGATCCGGTTTAAGGCTAAATCGGTATACGGCCGAGCCGTTAGAAGGATCTCAGCCGTAAACCGGGGACTACCTGTATATAAAACTTGTGGAACAGCACGAACACAGATTTTCTTTTCAGCAGCGTAGAGCTACTGACATTATGATACACAAATAAATAAATAAAAATGACTTTATGTATGTAACCTCCAAGCCAGTTTTTAAACTAATTCTTCTTTTTTCGGCTTCTCCCTTTTTCAGGGGTCACCACAGTGAATCAACTCATATGATTGCAATTATTTTTTTACACCGGATGTCCTTCCTGACACAACCGCAGACCCCTGAGCTACCACAGCCCTCTGTGTGAAGAAGAGAGCTGCTATCTAGGGTGCTCGGGGGGGCAGATGGTGGGGGTTAAGGGCTTTACTCAAGGGCCCAGAGTGGGGCAAATGAGGGTGGAGACAGGTGTGGGTGCTTCACCTACCCCACCCACATTTTGATGTTGTCGGTATCGGGAGATGAACCGGCAATCTTCTGATCAGAGACCCATGTTCTCTACCCTCTGCACCACCACTCCCAAATATTGAAATTACTAGAAAGGCTACATAACAGGTGAAACATGAAAATAGAACTTGGAGTAAGATTTTCCACCATGGCACAAGACTAAATATTGTTTAGAACTGTGTACGCCTTACTTTAAAGCAACAAACTATGGTTTATGCTTTATTTATGATTTTTATTATTATAATTTATCAACTGCAAAGACTCCTCTTGAAACAAAAGCCGGTGCATAATGTCTGCCAAGACCTCCAAATAAAAAAATGAAATAATGCAAGTAGCAGACTGATACTTGGTTTTGACCAATAGGATGCACAATATTTACAATGGTTTCGGGATCGGCCAGTATTAGTGTTAAAGTTAAATATTGCACATCAGCCATTCCATCAAAAATAACACCGATATAAAAGACGATGCTTTTGTATGACAACCCAGTGACAAGGATGCCTGCAGCACCAGCACAACATGATGACGTCACACACGCCTACCTGATCTGATCACGGCAGAAAGGAAGAAGTCAAAATGTCAGCGGTGTGTAAGTGTTTTTTTGTTGAGGATGTCGGATTCCAAATATTTTTGGACCATGTTCAGCCTCACTACATCGTCCCCAGAGATATTTTTCCGACGTAACCTTACCCGAGTTACAAGCCGTTATTTCCAACATCATTGAGAAGCTAATAGCTGACAGCACTTGGGTGAGTTTTACCGCAGACATTATGGACGTCGAGTGTCAGCCCGGTTAGCATGATTAATCTTACGGCACAATGGATAGACAAAAACTCTGAACTTAAAAAGGCTGTCCTTCATGCACAAGAGTGCAGAGGATCCTACACAGCTAGGAACCCAGAACAAGCCTCCACAAGTGAGACAGCATCGCAGGTGACTAATGCTAATAAATAACATTCAACACTTTTCATTTAATATAAGTTAAAGAGTTATGCATATCATATGGCTGTTACTGAATACTGTATATGTCACCGGCTTTTACAGCTGTTACACAATTTTTGTAGCAAATAAGCCTAAATAAGAGGGCTATGTTCTGACAAAGGAAAGTATATTAAAATATCGGTATTGATTAATAACATTTAACATATCAGCCAAAATTCCAATATTGTGCATCCCTAGTCTAAATTCATTTGATTTGGTAAAGAGGATAAATAAATAAAAAAACTTGATTGTTAAGTTTTTTTTTGTAAAGTGACATTTGAAAAAATAACTTTGGATTCATTTGGTTTAGGATAGAACCACAAGGGCACATATTATATTTCATCAACTCCAAAATCAGAACTCAGATCTGAGAAATCCCATCCATCTAAACCGTGTTCCAGTTGAACAGCAGAAAATCTGTGAGAAATGCTACTGTTGTTCTCAGTGACAAGGCTTACTGTCACCAATACAAGTTGATTATTTATTTCTCTGTATTTTATGAATTCAACCACAGTAGCAGCATGTTCAATGTGGATGCCATCCTTTTGACGACTTTCTTAGGGTACAAACCAATAAAATGGCTGACTGTTGAATATTGCAACTGTTACTGGGTTTGATTTCTGTGCAGGCAGCCATATTGGAAGTCACCGTTGGTAAGAAAACATCTGTCCTTTGAAGCTGGAATTCTGTCTTCTAGAGATGTTTCAAGTAATGTTTTCATAATTCAGGCTAAAAAATTCTAACTTCTGAATACAAATGTATCGATAACTCACAAAAACATCCCAAATGAAATATGCTGATGTGTGGAAATGACAGTGCCTACAACACTTTCTTCCATTTTAACTTGAACAGTTTGTTTATCAATTTTCGTGTTAAAAATCCCTAATGATGCTCCAGAAGAAGACATGTCCAACTCAAAACGGTCCAAAAGGCAACACTGACTCTCAGACACCCAAACCCTTTCATACAGGCTCAGGTTCCACACTCTTGCACATCTGTACTTCCTTAAAATTCATAAATATGATTAGCAATGGCTTTAAAATGTTTATTAAGACGCCTGAAATTCAGTTTATAACTGTCTTCATGGGTGGTTAATAAGAACAATGTTAACAACCTATATTAGACATAAAGTGGCAAGTTATTGGACTCCCACAGAGATAATTCTTAGGATGAGTCCTAAGCTTCTTCAACAGCTATTTAGACAGTTTTACCTCAGAGTAAGTACAGGTCTGATCCATTTCTTCTGCAGAGTTTTGTCTGTTTTACTGTTTGAATCAGCTACAAAGTCTGCCTAAAGCATCAAAACAGCCAGACCTGCCACCTTTCAGAGAGGTAGCTGCCTTAGGTAGCAGCTTAGATACTCAAATTTACTTTAAAGCCACGTCTCGATGGCATCAATCATTACGAGTGAAGAGCTGCAACTTGCAGGCATTTCTGACAGTAGGTTAGGAATCATTTTTATACAGTGTAGTAAATATTAAACATCTCTCTGCATCATTTACAATGCCCGCACAGTGTGATTTATGCATTTCCACAAAGCATGCAGCAGTCTCCTAAAATGTACACATCCATCTTTCTCTTCAACACCATCTTACAGATGACTTGTTTTTTTCATAAATGGATTTTTTTTCCTCTGAAGAGCAAAAATAAATCATAATTCCTTCAGTTCAAGTGGTTCATGAAGTCACTAGTAATTAGACATTAGGCCACCAGGAGCCAAAACTGAGCTTTAAAGGACTTCAGTTGTTTTAAATAAATGCAGCAGGGCAACATGTCTACTGTTCAGTAAGTCCTTCATATGAAACTAAAGCAGTAAAAACAGTAGCAGATTGTTTTTAGTGGTGAAATAATTAGTTTGACTGTACTTGTTAAAGCAATTCTTAAAAAAAAAAAAAAAAAAAAAGAGCAGACAATTTTAATCTAATTGTGACAAACTGTTAGGAAACACTTGAGGCTACAGTTTTTTGGGGCGGGGGGGGATTTTTCAGCCTTCCAAAGGCCTCATCTCTGCCTCCAGTTCTGGATTCTCCTAATCATGTGAACAGAGTTGTCAATCTTGGCTGACCTCATGATTCAATTACGATTCTTCAGCTAACGATTCAGTGCATCTTCATCTGCTTCATCCTTTTTTTTTTTTTTTTTTGGTTTAACTCACACTTTGCTTCCATTTTCGCAGTGATAAGCAGTTGGATAAACTTTATTGCGTTGAAAACTCAAATGTGTCTCAACGTTGAGGTTGCGTTCCTCCGCTGTAATCACGCTCCGCTAATGTTAGCAAGTTGAAGGGATGTTACTTCTTTGGCATTTTCACATCAACTGAAAGCAGTATTTCAGATTTCTGAAGAAAACTTTTATTTCTGACAAAACCAACATACTAACAGAAAGTTCATGACCAAAGTGGATTATGTCACCTTCCAATAAGTCCAGTCTAAAAGATTTCCACTTTCAGGCCTTTTGTGAGTATATTATTGCCACAATAACATATAACGTAAAACACAAGGTGGTGTAAAGGTTTATAAAGTTAAGTTAATAACAATTTGTTACAAATCTTGGGAGATCTGAGTCATTCTAAGATGGCAGCAAACCTCTTTGTCGGCTTTGAAACTAGCTGTTAGCTCATCGTTTTGATCAGAGTTAAAATCTGTTTCTCCAAATAGAAGTTACTGAACAGTCTACAACATAAAATATTTTAATTGTTCATAACTTTTCCACAAAACTTAACTTTAAATGTCTGAACACATCAACTTCATTTTCCAAGGACTTTCTAAGCCATTTTCCCAGTGGTTTTACTACAGCTATATATATATATTTTTTTTTTTATTAAAATGAAGACAAATAAATGAACACTGCCAACTGTCTTTAGATTTTGTCAGGTTGTCTACAACTTTTCTGTACTTTTTAGTGCTAGCCGTTTATTAAAGTCAAAATGTATTTTCTGTATTTTTATCATTTCTTTGATCTGTGCGGATGTGCACAAAGTGGTGAGCAGACGATCGGTTAATTGTGCATGTCTGTGCATTTGCCTTTAACTTCCAACATGCTGAGCTTGCTTCACCATCCCATGAAATTGTTCCACGCTAAAAGCGGCAGCAGACTATCAGGGGATCTCAAGGTGTTTCCTGTTTTTGGTGACCCCCGACATGAAGTGGGCTTCTCTCAGCACGGGGTGTGGCGAGGGCCGAGGAACTCTGGCTCGAAAGTGTCACGGTCGACAGTGGAGAGGAGCTGAGCTCAGCGCACACTGAGCAAACTAATGCCATTAGTGTTTCTAATACTATTGTGCAGCTCTCCCAGCTAATGCCCATACGCAGTGTCCAGTGCTGAAGGCCCATTATGAGCTCAGACCCCTGAGCCAGACATTTGGACCAACTTTACTCCTAATCTTTGATGTGGACAAAACACATAATCGCTCTGAGCCTGCTGTGACCTGACCGGGAGGGACCTATTGTTGCTCTTCCCACAAAAGCCCAATGAGCATGTGTGCATATATGTGTATGTGTTTGGGGGGGGTACACTCTCATGCCCTCACAATACGCCATTGTCCTTCAAACCTCACAGTAATTTATGTAAAGATTCTCTCTCTCTTTTCTTCTCATCCATGGTCTTTGTTGTTTC
>JARVLU010001073.1:15326839-15338015 GCA_031762415.1 Simpsonichthys santanae | reverse complement strand
TGGGGGGATCCCCCCCCCCCCCCCCCCCCCCACACACACACACACACACTGTCAGGGACGTTTCTGTCAGGTGGTCCTGGTCCATCTTTTTTGCAACCAGAGGTGGATAGAAGGAATATGTTCGCTTCAGGAACCAGGGCCGAAGCTGAAGACCTGGGTAGACATTTAGCCCAGGAATAAATTCTAGATGGAGGAGAATCGAACTTTCCTTGTCGTCGTTCCAGGAAACACGTTTAGCAGCTCTTGTTAGTGTTAGTGCAACTTTGCAAGAACCAGGAGTCAAATCCAGGCTCAAAGAGGTCGACCCATGTGAGTTCTTCTATCGGCCGATATGCATTTGGGTCAACACGTATTCACTGAACTAAACAGGACGATAAATCTTCAGCAACAGTTAGAAGGATGTGTCCTCCTAAAAATATTATAAAGAACAGCATTTTCGCTTGCAAAAAATAAATAAATAAAATTGTGTCTGATTAATTGATTATGTCCAGGCATGGCTGATTTTTATTTTATTTTTAATGGTTAATATGATTAAAATTGACAGCTATTCAGTCTATTTCTGCTCCAAAGTAAAGTACATTTGAATGTACAGTATTAAATTTTAAAAAGCACAAGGAGTCTTTATTAAAAGGAAATGCTGCTTCGGCTTCTGTCTGTAACTCCTCCCTGGGACAGGGTTGTCCTGGAAGCGCCCGGCTGTTTTAGGGAGCACCTGACATTTCTGCCTGTTTTTAGCTCCAACATTTCCAACAGCCTGTAAATGTGCAAATAAAGACAAACACATACTTAACTCTTTAGCAGCTTAAATTAAAAGGAAAACGTCCATATTGTGAGTTTCTCAGCTAATTATGGGGCCCCTTCCCCGTGTTCGCCTAATGGTTAAGTCCGCCTCTGTCCACACCCTCTGTTCCACACATATTCACTTTCTGTCCCTCAGTCTCAGCTCGTAACAGATTTTTTTTCCCATTACGTCTCTAGTTTCTCACACTTCCTCCTCCTCTCCTCTCTGATGTTCACATTTGAAGATCTGAGAGAGGAAATAAAAAAAGAGAAGAGAACCACATCTTGCTGCTCTGCTGTCTTCTCCTCTGTGTGATTCAATTAGGAGCACTTCTTCATCCTGACCTCATTGTGTTGCAGCGGTGTCACTGTTCAATCTCTCCCCTTCCGGCTCCCCCTTCTTCTATCCCTCCCTAACCCCCTTTTTCTTGTTTACACACACTCCGTTAGCCTTTTTGTTATCCTCCTTAATCCTCTGCTTCTCTCTATCTTTCCCCCTCTTTCCTTTTTTAAAAATAGCTGCCTCTTTGAATATTGTCCTCCTGAGTCCAAGGCTCTGCCACTGGATTCAGAAGAACGTCTGAGTTAGGCTACTCGAGGTTTAGGTCTTGTTACGTTGATATTTTCTAAATGTTTCCAAGGATCAGAATTTTTTTTTAATCTTTCTAAATTTAACTAAAAATGGGTGCACGTTTCTACACATCTTCATCTTTGCTCTTGATCTCGTCAGTGTGAAAGATTTCCTAGGCGTCACTCAGGGCATCTCTGCTTTTCTCCTCGCGTGGGCGTTCAGATAAATCCAACTTTTTCCTCTTGATCATGCTTATTAAATGCATACAGGTTATAAAAGCATGTAAAATATGATGATGTGATATCTGTGGACGGTAACTACAGAGCAGCAATTTTAGCTTACAGCTATAAAACTGAAATAAGACGATTAGACGGACATGAATTTGTAGCTCATAACCGAGTTTGATGTGAGCATTGAATCACGTAACAGAAGCAGAAAACATTGCTGCTAATGCATTTTAGCTGATGTTTGTTTTCCACATGGAAGGTTTTCATTCAACCTTTCTTTAAACAGGTTAGTTTTAGTTGTAACTTCTGTTCTGCACGTGGAAGAATAAGGCGCTGATGACGTTCCAGTTTCAGTTGTAGAATCCAACGTGAGCTGATTTAATTTTTATTTTTATTTTTTGGGGAAAACAGGAAACTCAGAAGCGTAAAAGAAAAATGGAAGACTCATCACAGCTAGCGCGAGCAGCGTTAGCCTCGATGAAGCGTGCACTCAATTCCGTGGTTTACTTGCCGATTTAAATCAGTGTGGTTGCATTTTCCCCAAACAAGAACTTAAACAGTGTTTTTTTTTTAACCCTCGGCTCTATCTATCACTAATACAGTTTTTTTATTTATTCCAGGGGCAGAATGTTCTCAGCCCCTGCAAAGTGAGCTTTAATGTGACTTTATTTTCTAAAAAAAAAACAAAAAAAAAACAGTTAATTAAAGAACACTCTGATCTCCGTGGACCTGCCTCTCCCGTTTTTCTCCCTGCACTCGTACACACTGAGCAGGGATAACTTTGCTCTCCCTTTTCCAATTAAACCTAAGCCTTCTTAAGGAATTAGCAGACAAAAGGGGCCCATGGACAGTGGCAGATGAAAGGCTGATAAACTAAAGAGAAACCTGTCTAATCTACTCTTCCGTGCACAAGAAACCAGATCCTGTTTCCAGCGTTTACTCTAATCTCCGAGCTCAAACGTCAGGACGCTCGGTTACAGTTGGCCGTCGGCGGTCGGCCTCCCTGGAGTTCCTCTAGGTTGTGTTGTTGTGTTTAAGGTTTCCAAGGCCAATAATAAGCTGCGCTGCTGCTGTCAGTCTGTGTGGTAAACACACTGTAAAGCCTCAGGACCCTGGAGTTTCTCATGCAGCTTCGAACCCCCTCGAGCCACTCATCAACCACAAGAGACAGGCTGCGTCTGAACCAAGGATTAACTTCACGCACACGCACGTGCACACAAAAACACAAGCAGTAAATACATCATGAATGTGTGACGCATAAGAACACAACTGTCTGTTGTGTTCTCTAATATTTTGTCAAAGATTCATAATTTCCTGTGAGGCGGTGTGATGTTTCTGCACGGGCAGGGGTGTGTGTGTGTGTGTGTTTGCTGGCGTGTGTGTGAGTGTGTGTTCGCCGTGCTACAGATGTCTCTGCTCACCGATGGGTGACCGAAACAAAAACGAATCCATCAGTCCGTTAAATCACACATTATCTTCCACCACCTGGCAATTAGCCACCGCCGCGAGTGTGTGCGTGCACCAGTGGACACACACACACGTGTATGAGTGTAATCTAATAATGCATCAGTTATTTGCATAATAAGTGTCTGGTTGATGTATATTAATTCATCCACCGTGTGTTCTGCGAGCGTTAAGGTGAGCAAACAGGTACGTTTGTGAGACGGGTTTATTTTGCACGTTCGCCATGTTCTGTGTTACATTATTGCACGTTTGTGCGTGTGGTAACTGAGACGGTGAGGTGGAGGTCGTTTCATGTCCATGCGGCTCATCAGAGTGCACCGAGACAACGGAACATGGGAGACGGGTCGACAGAATAATGATGATAATGCCTGGTGTAGTCACTCCGCACAAGAGTGGAGGACCAATCAGCTGTCCCATTTTTGGCAGCGGCACAATATTTAAACAGATACACATTGGCACACAAAGAAGTTTCACTCTGGAACAGGAGACGCCTGACACCACATACAACATGAGGATCAGGCCGTCCATTAGTAAAGAGTAATGTACATACGGGCGAGCAGAGGCCGAGCTGTGGGTGTGGCGTTGTGTGCAGACGCTCGCGCTGAGACGTCATTAATTAAAAGCAGTAGGGAGCACCTGTGTGACGGACAGGTGTTTGCATAATACGATTCCATGTTGGCTCTCCCATGCTGCTGCCATCTCTGAATAGAACGTGTGTTGTTTTTGATTTGGTTGGGTTTCGTCTGGTACATGAGGGGGGCGATGAGCAGCGAACGTGACATACATCGTTTATTTATTTATTTTGTCCTATCTTTCTTTGATAATGAGCTGGATTTCAGGAGCGTGCTTGGTTTGGTGGTATCATAGAGGATTTTTATTTTTATTTTCTTAAGTTGCATTAAATTATTCCACTCTTTGTATTAGTGCACGGTTCTGCGACATTTGGGATCGTAAGAGCCATTTCTGCCACTCCCTAAATAAAATGTGCCTGGAGCCGCAAAACCTGCGTATCAACTGGTGGCTCATGGGCCACTTGGAGGTCGCTGGAGGAGGGCTTTTCTGGCCAGCTGGGGTAGTAACATTATAAGATTAAAAATATAATGAATTTTTACATTTATTGATATTTTTTACATTATAGGGTAAAAGGTAAGACCAAAAGTAGCGAAAAAAAATTATACCGAGTTTCTGCGGGCAATTACATGAGTCTTTCCCCCTGACTTAAAATTAAGTATATTGCTTTGAAGTAATAAAACATAAATGTAAGGTATGCAGAAAAAAATTAGAATTTTGCTGGACAAGTTATTTATTTTTTATTTTATTTTTAAGAGAACGATCCCACTGTAAGCCTGGAGGTTGGATAAATGAAGTATGTAATCAACACATTTCGCTCCTTGTATCACAAGTTAACAGAAAATTGACCAAAAAAATAAACTGCTAAAACTTGCATTTTCTGTTGTGGGTTAAAGAAAAAATAAATAAATATAGTATTATGTTAGGTTTGGTCAAATCTTCAAAGGGCCACAGATGAGAGACTAAAGAGCAGCAAGTGGCCCCAGAGCCACAGATTGCAGACCCCTTGCCTTTTCCCTCTCACCTCATCCACACTTTACTCAGTTTTTCAGAAATTGACCAGTCCTCTTCTGTGTATCAGCCTTGAAAACCTGCCTTCCTGCAGCCCACAAACAAAAACTCCACACATGGATCTCGATAGTCTGAAATATTGAGCCCACTTTGTTTCCTTTCATCCCGTTTGGTTCTTTATTTCTAGCTCACATGATCGACTAATGGGAGGCACTGCTGTGAAAATGGCTTGTTGACGTCTCTGTGCTGGGTCAAATGCTAACTGGTTGCTGTAGTGGTCTGGATTCAATAAAAGTTGTGTTTCGAGGATTCTACAGCTGTGATCCAAATGAAAAGAGACAAAAAATATATATATTTTCTAATCATGCGAAAGGTAAAGTAGGATCATTTGTCTGGCTTTGGTGGTAGTACAGATGTTTAAAAGTGGGGTTCTGTAGAAAATTAAAAACAAATGATATCTTAGTTGTTGTGGATAGCTCACTGAATGAAGTAACAGTTTAATTCTCACCAGATTGATGAGCTAATACAGGACTATTCAACTGGTGGTCCAGGGGCCAAATCAGGCCCACGGGTGAGCTCAGTCCGGCCCACCAACGGGTTTATATTTAAACAAAACAAGATTTTAAACTCAATCCAACTTACTTAATCACAATAACTGCTGGATGTTCAGCCCCTGAGCTCTTGGCTTTCAGTAACTGTGGCCCCCCTGAGCAGTTTAGTTGATTTACCCTGAGCTAACATCTAGTCTGACTAGGGCTACGGCCAAAATAGATTTGCTGTCATTTTACAACTCCTGTCTAAAATATTTCATAATTCATATACTACTGTAAATATCACTTTTTAAACCTTGTACATTGCCATTTTTACACTGTTGTTCCTAAGAAAACATATTTTCCTTGCTAAATGTCCCTAAACTGCATCAAAAGTGCTACAGCTAGGTACTGTAGTCATTTGCACATTATTTATTTATTCATTTATTTATTTTAAGGTCACAATAACCAGTGATGAGAAAATATTTATGGGGATTTTCTTTCTTTTTTATGGGTTTTTATGAAATTGTAATGACTACATTTAAACCCTGTTTCTTCAAACCGAGGTTGTTAAAAGAACTATGTAAAACAGGTAAGATATTAACAGAGCCCTATTCCCCAAAAAAAAAAAAAAAAAAAAAAAAAATCTAAACTATGGTATTACTTTAAGTAAATCTATTGCTGGCCGTGATTTTAGTTAATATAACTCCACAAATTGAATTTAGTAAAAATGTTGACAGACTGAAACACTCATGTTTAGTTTTTAGTTATCTATCAAAAACCACAATCATTTTGGGTGGTTTAAGATTTCAAAGCAAAATTATTACCTGTAATAATAAAACAAATCTAGTAAATTTGTTGTAGAATTACAATAATTAAAAATGTGAATGAACCAACTTTACTTAGCAGGAAAAACTAAACTTAATACTAAAACAGCAATGCTTCCAACTGGTTCGGTTTTTATTTTAGGTTCTGTCTTAAAAGAGCTCCAATTGAAGTGTATTCGGCTGCAGTCATTTCACAAACTCAGAGGAACGCACAGGCAATGCATACACGTGAGACTTGTCCAATTACAGCAGAAATAAATACAGAAACAATAATAAAAATGTGTCATTGTTCCAAATACATTCACTCCGTGGAAAGCTTTCTCTCGGTCTGAGCTCCTTGTAAATATTAATGTGTGCTGTTTAAAATTAAAAAGTAGATGCTGTTCTTTTTTTTTTTTTTTTAACACAGAAAACTATTTATTTTTATATTCTGGGTATGACGTGAGAAATTAGGCCAAAATATGAGGGGTAACATATGCAGAGCAAATATGTGTGGAAAATATGGCATGGGTTTACTTCGTTGTCAAAGCTCAAACCATTTGATACTGATCAGTTTCAAAAAGTTGAACGTTTGTGTGTTTAATTTGCTCATTTTTCACTAAAACAAAAGACTTTAGGTTAAGTCAGGGTGTCAGTTGCACATGTAAACACAGCATTCCTCAGCCTTGAGTGGAAAAAGCTTTGAATCCCACACGCAATCAGTTTCAGCATGAGAAAACTTGAAATCAGGAAGTATAGAAGGTCCAGCGTTTCAAATAAACCAGCTGCATGTTTTAACACATTCGTGCTTCATTTGATTGTCTGTACCTCCTGAGAGGACTCTGCAGTATAAGTTAAGTTCTAATTACAGATAGAAAGTATTTTATTCTAATTTGTTTTGTGTGTGACGACTGATTTTTCTGGTGAAAAAAAAAAAAAAAAAAAAACTAATTTGTTTCCTTCCTGAATGTGTTTCAGTTTAAATCGCCCAAAGTCGCGTGCGAACGCTTCTGCTGGACGCTTCAAACTGCTTACAGCTGTGACTGAGAGCGATTGCTGCGCCTGCTGTGTTCAGGCCGCAGTACTCCCTCTCAGAGCTGCTGTCTGGACAGTCAGAAAATGATTAAAAGCTCCTGTCAGGTGATGCCCATACTGCCCAATTATGGTGACTTTCCAAATACCAACAGTCTGACAGCCACACCTGGGCTCTGGCCAGCTGTGTGAAGATGCAGCGAGCTTAAAGAATGTGGAGCAAGTCTTTTCTTTGCCTTCCGTCCCTGTCCGCAGTCATTCCTCAGATGATCTGACCACCGCAGGAACGCTCAATAAACAGAAAACCAAAGCCAAAGATGACATCTGAAACGATCCGAAGACTTTTATGCTCATTTACGCCTTCGGTTTTAGAATAACTGCTGGTGAGTTTCCATCCAAATGCTAGGCAACTCTTTTAAATGTCACTCCAATAAAAATTCACATCAGACACATTTCCATGAGCTGCTTTGGTTCCAATAAGCCATAAAAGCGGCATGCTGTTGTCTAGTGTCGCTGGTCCAGTCCAGGCTGCATTATTCATGACTAATCAACAGTCGTGGTCACACATCTGATGCAGAAATCCAATAAAAACACTGCAAACGTAACTTTGACCATAAACAGGATAAAATGCTCCTCGGTTTGTCTGGCTTTCTTTTTGTTGTGATCGCTTAAAAAAAGTTATGAACAGCTTTACATTCAAGCAACAGTGAAGCATGGAGCAGTTTCAATTTGATTTCTTTCCTGATTGCTTGTGTGGTTCAGGAATTACTTTTTTGTTCAGCCTTCAAGGACGTATTCAGTCTCTGTTGTACAGAGGCAGAATTACGTTTTTGACCCAAATATCAGGTTTTCTTAAGCGTGCTGACTAATGTGTCCACACAGTTTGTTTGTGTTTCTGCACTGTGCTTTTGTTTGAGTTTATTTGCCTTCTTTTGTTTCTTTTTAAACTTTATATTTTTTGCTATTTTTGGGTGTAACTGGGACCTTGAGTACACAGTTTTGTTCCACCTCTTGTACCACATGTGATGCGATTGATAGTAACGAACCTTGAACCGCGGCGATTCTTTGTGTTTGAATACATTTTGTCCCCTTTTTTTCCTTTCAAAAATGATATTGATCAAAATTGGACAGTGCCTTGGTTTGTTCCCACTTGCACAAAGTATACAGTAGTCCATCGCTACGTCGCGGTTTGACTTTTGCAGACTCACTGTTTTGCGGGATTTCAACGCAAGATTGTACGCAACACACGATTGGCTGATTGATGGAAAGTGACCAACTCTGCATCCTGGGCACTGATTGGCTCAGTCACCATAGCATCAGTCTGTCTGCTCCCTTTTGCTGTGGTCTTTTGTGAAATTTTATACCCTCCTTCCCTCCCTGTCCGCACACCTCTCGGTGCACATCTGGAGGTCACCTTCGCCCGTTGAGCTTGCAGTGCTTGGTGGAGACCTTCCTCTGTGCTGCCCGTGTCCTTAAGCTTACCTGAGACCAGCAAAGGAGACCCGCTCCTGTGGGGGAAGGAGGGCGAAGGCCACAGTGCAAGTGACACGTCACCCCTCTGGGCACGCCCCCATCGCTGTTGTCAGACTCCGCCATCTCAAGCTCTTACCTGGTGCAACGCTCACTATATCAAGAAGGACGATATGGATATACAGGTAGCCCTCGACTTACGACAGAGATCCGTTCTCATGCGGCGGCGTAAACCGAATTTGACATAAGTCGGAACGTACATAAATACATATGACATACCTGTATTCCTCTGCGCTGCACCGCATAACTTTCAACGTAAGTCCGTGGTGATGGCCTTCCTTTTCCTCGATGCACTGCCATCAGAAGAGTCCTCTTTGCGTTTTGGGAGCAATAATGAAGGGCTAATGAAGGGCTAATGGCAAGGGATGCTAGCGACGCCGTCGTCTTCCGCACAGTACGTATTCCTCCGCCGCTTCACCGCGTAACTGTATACTTCCGCAGCTGCGTCGCTGCGTCGCCATTTAACGTCGTAGAACCGTCTTAAAACCGACGTAACTGCGTAACTTGAATAAGGGAGATGCGTTCGTAACCTCGAAACGTTGTAAGACGAGACCGTCGTAACCCGAGGACTACCTGTATATAAATATTACAATAAATTCAATTCCGTGCTTCGTGGATTTTCACCTATCACAGGTGTGTCTGGAACGTAACCTCCGCAATAAGTGAGGGACTGCTGTATAACCAACTATAGACTAGTTTTTAAAACAGGTGTCCATGAATATCACTGTGGATACTTGGTCATAGAGTTTCAAGGTTTGGGGTTCGCTCTGCTCGTCCCAGTGTATAGAGGCTATTCTTATAGACACTATACAGTATGTGCTATTAAAATAATAAAAAGAGACACAAATAAGCAGTTACAATAACAAAACAGTGAACACATTTTTTTAAAGGAAAGCTTAGAATCCAATAAAGACAGATGAATCATGTCTTTAAATTTTAATTTAAATCATATCTGCTCAGACTCAGAGATTAGTCAACAAGAACCATAAGGGTGCTCCGTGGCCTCATGAAATCTGCCTCATCACCAGAATAGACGTCCCGTCTTTTATTTTATTTACCATGAACCTACTTCAGCAGATTATCCTGTGATGTACTTCAAAGCCGCACACTAACCCCCTCATCTAACTTCCAACTTGCTGTTGTAGATATTTACAATTCTCTGAGCCCGAGCTCCAGCAGTGTAATCAGAGCTAATAGCAAGGCTGCGATGTTTACAGGCTGTTTGAAACTGTTTCATATGTCGGTGGATATATCTGAGCATTCACTCTGGCATTTACTGTTTCTCACAAACACTGGGGCTTTTTTTTTAAAGTAAGGGGTGGGGATGGGTAATGGAGACAGTCAGTGCTTTCAACCACACTTGATGCTCATATGCAGTGTTTGTGTAAGGGCTAATGAGAGCAGCGTAGTGGCAGTCTGAGCCTGATCACTGCAGAGCAGAGAGGTCCGGCCTGTCTGAACTCCACAGACATGACAATTAGTGATCTACCACAGAGCGGCTGCTGTCTTCATCAGATTCATGTGAAACACAAATCATCTGTAGCCAGGAAATGCAGGCTGTGCGGAGTCGTAAGGCTTACGTTAATGTAAATTAATGTGAGACTATTGTAAATGTTTTTGCTTAATGTTCAAACTTACTTTAAGTGGGACGTCACTTGTTTGTAGCTTTAGCACACTTCTGAACTCTTTCTTCTTGATGATAAATGGTGAGTGTTTAGTTTTTATTTTGATGGTGCCTTCTCCGTTTCCTTAATACAGACAGATGAGCTGTCTTAAGTGTAAAAGTGGGATTTATCCGCTGAAATGGAAGGGAGTAAAAAAAAAAAAAAAGGAAAAGCAAATTCCTCATTTCACCAAACTACACAAAATTATGCCTATTCCATCAGCGGAGCGAGCGTGGCAGAGAGGGAGTGAGTCTTTAATTGAGGTTTTATCCATTTAAGCTGTCACTAAGAGGCCAACTCTGAAACCTTTTAACCACTCTCCTCTCAGTAATGACACAAATCAGAGAGGAAATGTGTTTGTGTCTGCGTGCGAACGTGTGAATATGTATGCGTTCGCAAGGCGGGAGCGCAATTATGCGGGAATTGGGAAATGGCTAAGTGAATTATGACCTTGTTTCAGCAGAAGGTTTTAATCAGCCCCAGCCAGACCAGAAAGAGACGCAGAAATGTTCGCTGCCGAAGCACTCGGCTCCTGAAGGCAGCAGTAAAACTGCCACTCAAGCAGCCCGCGCAACGTGTCAAAGAAACGGTCAATCAACTGGACGCTCCGGTAGAAAACCATCAGACCGGAAAACTACCGGTGCAAACGTAATCTTTTATGATGAAACTAGACTTGTACAGTATACCTAAATGTGTATACTGTACATGTACTGCTTATTAGTCATTTGGTGTGTGTGTGTGTGTGTGGGTGGGGTGGGGGTGGTCAGGAAAACAACCATGTGTTTTAGGCCTACCACTCAGGGTCGGAACACATTTTCTTAACTCTGCAGTGCTCATCATTTTGGGGTCGAGATGGGGTATGAGAAGAGCAGCCGACTCAGGAACTGAAAGTCCCAGGTTCGATCCCCATCCATTCCCACATGTCGTGGTGTCTCTGAGCAAGACACCCAATCCCTAATCCCAGGCACTGCCCACTGCTCCACCTAGGTGC
>JARVLU010001073.1:15219307-15231335 GCA_031762415.1 Simpsonichthys santanae | reverse complement strand
ATTCTTACAGCTCTTTTCTGTAAAACAAAAATAGGCTGTGTAATTGTTTTACACGCTTTCCCCCAAACATCAATACAGTAGATTAAGTGTGGAACAATGATTGTGTTCTTCTTCTCCTTCTCTGGAAATGAAAACAAAAACTAAACATTTAGTATAACAAATATATTACAAAAGGAAATAAGATGTTAAAGTATTATATTATTATACTTTTTTTTTTAGAAATGCAAAATTAGAAAAGAGAATACAGTATAAGCATGATTGCAGACAGCCATTTTGATCCACACTCCACACCAGTAGGTGGTGGTAATGCACACCTTCTGTTGTTTGCCAACCATCATAAAACTCCATTAAGAAGAAGAAGAAAACAAAAATTGAGTGGCGTCTTATTTGAGTGGTTTTGGGATTTCTGTTTTGTCCTTTTTCAACAATGGACTCAGCATGAGCAAAAGATGAGGCAGAAGGCCATGGAGAATGTTTTTTTCTCACAAGGCGGCTGACGGCTTTGTGTAAGGTAAGAGAAATGTGTGTTTGTTTGCCCTGCACTGTAGTCCACTTCCTGTTTTTTGAGTGGTCTCCGGTCTGCTTGCATTCACACTGCATTCGAACCGCTCTAGAGTTCACTTCAACCGAACTGAGACCTAGGTATTAAAGCAGACCAGAGTTTGTTTTTTTGGTCCATATCAGAGTTTGATTGCACGTTCTCCCCAAACCAACTGGACTTTCTATGCAAAGTAACAGACCAGAGTTCGATTAAAGCAGGCTAAATTGCTGGGCTGGTGTGAATGCACCCTTTGTCTTCTTTGTGCCATCGCACTCTAGGATTTTCAGCTAATGCTTTGCATAGATTTTAAATCCTTTCCTGGACTCTGACTCAACCTGCTCTCTGTGTTCATTGCCTGCCTAGTTTTTAAAATTAATTCCCTTTGTTGCTTGACGTTTATGAGACTGATCACTCTTGTTTAGCATTACCTGGAATTGATGTCACCACTGCAGAAAATGGTTGTACCAAACCAGAAAATCTGTGGTGTTCCTGTGCAAAACGGGTAAAAGTCTTACATTAATCAAAGAACCAGCCAGTTCTTGATACAATACAGTAGTTCTTGTCAACATTGTGCCTATCTGCTGCCAGTAGAAGTGTTGTTTACAAGATGCCGAACCCATCCTTCAACAACAAACCAAACCTTCTTGTTTGAGCTGTTGCAAGACATGTTAGCACGCCGACTCCCAAGATGGTGAATGTTGAAATAAATTCAGAACTGCACCAGTAGTCCTGATTCCCAGTTTGTTGAGTACCTGTATGTGAAAGATGCCCTCAGCAGCTCTGATTTCCAGGCCTCTCATAGCTCAGGGCCAGTACTAAGTACTGGTAGGTTTTAGAAAGAATGGACAAAGAACTACTGGTAGGTTGTTTTTCCACAGCTACAGTGATGCCATCACATTTGAGCTTCTAGTCCAATTTACAATTTCAACATATGTTTAGTGAACTATAGGTTAGTCTGTTGTAAACAATCTGATAATTTTATCACAAGAATTTGATTATAGCTAACTCAGTAACCAGACCAGGCTAACTAGCAGTGAAAACAATGCATTTCCATGTGTTCTAATATTTTCCAGATGCACAGTAAGTCGAGGAAAACAATGACCTTTCAGCTTGAAATTATGCCTTTGATCACCAAAGCATTTGTTCTGTGAGCTGTTTTTCATTCTGCATGCTGTAATTGAAACATTGTTCAATCTTACTGTAGAACAGTTACACAGAAAAGTGTATTTTAACCTTGGCCAGAGTATTAGACAACTTTCCCTGTATTTTTGCTAAGCTTACAGCATATATGAAGATTAAACTTTGCTGGATTACCCTTAAATGTAAAAGAAAATTCTTTGAAAGAATAAAAATATGTTGTAATCCTCAGGATTTGTGTTCAATAATCAAAAGGAAATTTGGGGTGAGGATTAATGAATGAATTTCTGTGAATTCAAATGTAGGGTACTTCTGGAAAAAGGAAGAAAACTTAAGAACCTATTTCCATCCCAGCATTTTATAAGATTCAAATCTCCATGTTTATCTCCATGTTTTATTTGTTGTCGTGAAATGATTATCTTTAAAACCATGCACATAAGAGCAACTTGCAGTGAGGTGTTGGATCAGGAGACATGTGGTCTTCTATGTAACTGTTTTGTTCCCATATTGCCTCTAATCTCCCTCTTGCCTCTTTTTGACTCGGACTACATTTTTGTTCTGCATATAAAGCAAGCATACTTGCACCCATCTCCACTTTTAACCAGTACAGTCTCTCAAATAGCCCAACAGTTCAGCAACTAGCAGCTGAGCCGTCTGCCCCCCCCACCCCCCCCACCCACACACGTTGATGAACACGACTGAAGCTGTGAGCACGTTGGAACTCGATAAGTAGTGCTCTGTCCAAATAGAGGAATTAATGAGAGGAAAAAAATAACAGGCTGCCCTGGTGGGACACTGTGGTGATGTGTGTGTGTGTGAGAGTGCATGACAAATTCAGATCTCAAATGGCTCTGATGCTCTGAGCAATGTGGACTCTGGCCTGGCATACATATGTTTTGCAGTTATAAGAGCTAAGACTAGTTGTTGCGTTCAGATGTATATATATATATATTTTTTTTTTTTCAAATAGCTTAATTACTTTGTGAAAAGGCCAACAAATTTAGCCCATTTTGACTGTTTCCTAACAAAATATATTAACTATAAATGTGGTTGTAATTTAATGTATCTTGTATTAGTCAAAACATTCTTTAAAGTTTAATTCAGATATTTTTTACTAAGGTCAGGTTTTTTTTTTTTTTTTTTTTTTTTTTTTTTTTTTTTTTACTGTTTGCTCAAATTTATGGTTTTTGTTGACTTGTTTTGTTTTATTGAAAGTTATTTTGATTCAAGCTATGTGAGTTCAGCATTTCATTGAAACGTATGAAAAACTTGAGTCCGTCCTCTTGGTTGAAAAATCAAAGTGAACAATACGACTAATATTAAGAAACTTGACAATGTACTGGTTCATTCAAGTAATTTCAACCAATCATGTTGATGTACAGAAGCTGACAGAGGACATGTCTATAAATGTATTTTCTTATTATTTCAAAAGAGTCAAGCTCATTGACATAATATTGTTGATATATTGTGACCAAGAAAATCTTGTTTGTTGCAGTAAATAGAAATTATCAATTTGCAATGAAACAAAATGGATATTTCTCCATCAGAGATTTGAACATTTGTTTTGTCAACTGATTCATATTGAAAATGTCAGATTAAGAATATCCAACATTGATCAATGTGTTACTATTATGACCATCTCTGTGCCGTGATGGCAATACTGAGTGGTGGAACTGGGGGTAACGCAGGAACGGCTCAATTTTGTAACACAATCCTCCAAAGGCTCTTTTACAAAAGGCTTCAGTCCAGGACTGAGACATGTTGTGGCCCCCTCAGTGTGTCTTCTGAGTGGACTGAGGCAGCGAGGGGTGGGGTCAAAGCCAGCTCTCCATGTGGGACGTGAAACTTCTGTGGAGTTTGTACCCAAGATGCAGACAGATGTGGGGAACTTGAAGATAAAACAAAGAATTCTAATGCATTAACTTTAGATTGAAAACAAAGGCTGACATGGGATACAACAGGACATAGAGGAACAGAACATGACAGCACAATACACAGACAACCAAGAAACACAAAGATGCTGAACTTAAAGGGGCACTAACGAGACATAATGACAAACACCTGGGGTGATTGGGAGCAGGTGAAGCAGGAGCTGACAACATGAAGGAAGAAACACATAAACCCAAGAATCTAAAAAAAAAAAAAATGACACAACAGATTCTCACTGATTGTCTTGAGAAAATTAGTTTTTCACAAACATTAACTGGCGCAAGGATCATGAGTTGACTGAAACGTTAAGTGATCTGGAAAATGAATACAGTACGGTGTGTGAAATGAATTACATCGCAAATTTGGCCATTCTCAGCTTCCGTAAAGTGGAAAACCAACCGTAATAAAAATAAAAACACAAAGTTGAGTCACTCCTAAAAGATCTAACTCACACGTAATGTTTCAATACAACATGAATAAACAATCTTCAAAGTTCATGCTCAATAATCCAGGAAGAAAATACAACAAAGTTTAGTCAGGTCCTCTGGACAGTTTCTTTTTTGTTGTTGAGATGTTTTGTCCTTCATCCAAAGGACTTCATCAATCTGAGGAGCCACAAACAAAGTGAGTCCCACAAAGCCCACTGGTTGGTCCACTGTGTGGCTGTGCTGCTTGTGAGACTCAGTTTGTTTGTGGCTTGGATTGATGAAGTCCTTTGGATGAAGGACGAAACGTCTCAACAAAAAAAGAACCCAATCCAGATGACCTGACTGAACTTTGTTGGATAAATAAGCAATCCTGAAAAAATAATATAAAGATACAAACTACTGTTACATGTTTTGTTTTGTTTTAGGCTATTTAGTAAGTGATAGATTGATGTGTATTCAACATGAATAAATAATTTAACAAACCTAAAATCAATATGTTAGTAAACCTGTTTCCATTTTATCTAACAGAGTGTTGAAGGTTAAAGATTTCCTGCTCCTCTTTTATTAAATGCTAATTGAAAACGTTGTCTTTTGACAATTTGTCTCTTGACTGAACAACATCTAACTGTTGTTTTCCTGTAAAAGTCTGCTCTTTTCTCACAAGACAAATCTTGGCTTTTTAAATATCTCTGCAGTAAACGATTGCTTGTGAATCTAACCTGGAGGTAAAGCCATCACTCTGAGGCGGTCCGTCTGACAATCACAGATCTCCATCTCTGCATCATCTCCACGTAGGTTATTGTGCTTTTAAATGACAAACAGGAACCGAAAAGCACAAACAAAACTCTGTCGACGTGTCACTACACATGGAAATGAGCATGTTTATCTGGGCCTGAGTACACATGTACATGTCGGCACATGGAAGAACAAGGCCCTGATACCCTGAGAGGCAGCAGCTAAAGCTTGTAGAATGTGTGCATCATCCCATCAGACCCCCCCCCCCCCCAACTCAAACTCAACTCAAATAACCTCTCTCATTTTGTCAAGACATGCACTAAACCTCAGCTCATCGTCTTATCTCATGTAATTACATTACAGGATTGGCTTCATGTTGCAGGGGCCTCATTTTCAGTTTCTCAGCGCTGTTCTTCTCATTCCCCAGATGAGTGTTTGGTTTGGGGGCTGGTGGAGGCTGGGGTGGGGGGTAAGTTACCTCAAGCAAACCTATCAAAGTCTGAAATTAATGTCTCAGCAGGATTTAGGGTTTAACTTTAGCAGCCTCAAACATAATCTGTGCACTCTGAACAGTACATCCTGAAAAAAAAAAGTTGTTGTCAGGGACAAAGTTTTTACCATCGGAGGATAAAGTCCAGATGGTAAAATCCTTTATAAAAGGAGATTTAATATTCATAGGTTATTGATCATTTCTAGGGGTTTGCAGACACTTTCATGCATTATTTTATCAATTTGCCGGAATATGCTGATGAAAGCTTTTTGTTGATGATGAGATTTCATCTATGCCTTTGCTCATTATCTGCTGCGGTTTCATAACCAAGAACATTGAGCTTTTTATTCTCGCTGCTCTGCCCGGATCTGAACCTGACATCTGACCTCCACATCCATCAGAAGTCAGACGTACACAAACTGTTTTGATAATGACAACGAGTACTTGGGCATTATGCTGACAATTGTATAACACAGCTATCGCTAACACTGTGCTAATTCTCTGCAGATTTGTGCTCCATGGTTTGACCGTTCAGATTGCAGATTTTCATTTCATAGATTGAGCCATTTTCTTACATCATCAGCAGTGATCCATTAAAACGACACACTGCAATATAAACCCACTAACTCCGATGTCAAATGTGTTCGTGGAGATGTTTTTATGGTAACATTTGTTGGTATAATGGCATCACATTCATGTGTTATCTAATTCACAATTATGTTACCTAATATTTGATAAACTATCATGATCACTGCACTTCATCTCAAATAAACCCCAACCCGTTTTATCTAATGCTCCCTAATGGTTGTTCACTAAAGTGATTGTAAAATATTCTTTGTATAAATCAGTATTTTTGAATGAGAATAATTCCTTATTTTGTAGAAACTTTCAACACAACCCACAACAACAGATGTACTGATGGGGCTCAGAAGACACTTCCTCTACACTCATGTCTCCCATCACTGAGAGATGTGAATAGTGAATGTTTGTAGTTTTCAAGATGTGTTTTTTTTTTTTTCTGGACTGAAATTGAACAAGCAATGCAAGTAAAGCTTAATGTTCTTGTTACAAGATATTCAAGTGGGTTGAAATTACAGTGCACTATATATATTGCTTGTCTGAGGAAGTGCAGAGTGGCAGAGCCTGACGAGTGGAGGGAGCAATTTTATGCACAACCAGGTGCAATGGCAGAACTACGGGGTGGTCAATGGTGGTCTTGGGCATTATAGATAATTCCTCAAATTACCACCCCAGTAATTTGAGGAAACTATATTTTTAAACAATGTAAAATCTAGAAAGCATTGTTTCCTGAAAAATAGGGGTGGTTAGTTTATATACGTACTGTATATTTAATGGTGGTGTTGGCTATCTTGGATTTTGACGTGGAAATGTTCAGTATTAATATTTCTTATGCTTACCACACACCAAAATAGGTCAGCAGGTTGTTTATTTTCTAATTTATCCAGCTCACATGGTTTACATATACTACAGTATACATAAATGGAGGTAGCCATCTTGAATTTTGACATATAAACCCAATTTTCTAAAGGAACCTTTCTTATGCCACACACCAAAATAGAAGTTGGTACCTCAATAACTTTTCAAGTTATCATGCTCCCAACATGCACCGGATGGATGGATGGATGGATGGATGGATGGATGGATGGATGGATGGATGGATGCATGGATGGATGGATGGATGGATGCATGGATGGATGGATGCATGGATGGATGCATGGATGGATGCATGGATGCATGGATGGATGGATGCATGGATAAACAGAGGAAAGGTGGAGGGCATTTCCAATTCCCCCTCTTCATTCCTCAGTGGGGGACAAAAATAAATAAATACAGTAATCTTTTTTCAAAAATGGAAATGGTTGACCCGAACGCTCAAGTATGTTTGTCTGTACAAGCACAATACAATGTCATAGAAAACAAAAAATAATTATTTCTCAAATGATTCATATATCTACCACGTGACACGGGGAAAAACTAAAATAATTACAAACATATTTGTAATTACTCTATAAATCCCTGTTTGTATTTTGCCACTGTCCTCTGTGGCAAAGGCATCAGGAGAAACTCTAAGCAAGAGACTGCTGAATGACAAACAGTAACTTGTGGTTCGTTGTGCAAAGCTGCGCTTGTTTCATCCAGTGAAAACCTTAAAAGTCAAATGAACCAGATTTCCAGTAGATCCAGTCATCTCAGGCTTCTGTAATTCCACAAAACTTCAGTTTTCAGACTGGATTAACAAATTAACTGCTGGTCTGAGCGAGGCCGAGACCTTACAGGATTATTGTTTTAAAAAGAACTCCAATCAAAAACTGTTTGTAACTGTTCATGCAAACATTTTTCTATAAACCTATCATTGCTGTTAGTTTTGCTTTATGGGGTTATTCTGGCAGAAATATTTGAAAACTTCTGCAGGAAGTGCCTCCAGCAGCACCAGAAGTACCTCAGGCTACTGCCACCATTTTTAGCACTTGAAAATAATCATGTATTTTTCAATCCAATTTAATGCCAGTGTTTATATAATGGTTTTGTTGTTATTTAATGCTATTATGAATTAGAAACTTTTTTAATGTGGAGCTGTTTGAAGAAAAAGCAATCCACTTTGTTCTCTGCTCAACAGAGACTAGCCTTTAGCTTGTCGCTCTCATCAAATCTTTTTGAATTACAGTAATCTCTTTTGTTTCTTATAGTTTTCTGTGATGAAATAAATGTCATTTTCTAATTGAATGAGAATATTCAGACACCAACACGTTTGTGCCAATATAAAGTTTTTGTTAACCTGGAGAAATGTCATTAATTAAATTAAAAACAGTACTGTGTGTTGTTGTTTTGGCTGCTCTCTCTTTGCAGTAGTAGCCATTGTGAGTGAACTTACATGAAATGTTGGGCAATCATTTTACACCGAAAGACCTTCCCGGCACAACCTGGACTTGAACTCGCAATCTCGGGATTACAAAGCCGCTGCACTGACCTCTGATCTACAATGTGTGTCTGCTCATGAATATCCATGTTTGTCCCCAAAGTTTTTTATCCTAATCTTATCTCAGACATAGGATGACAATGTAAAATATTCTATTTTTGACTCTGAATGAAAAATTAGGCGTTTTATACAATCCAACTCGCTGTGATGTAATGCATCAGAGACAATCTGAGCTCATGTTCTCAGGGTCTGTGTTCAGGATAATCATATTTGTTGAAGCACTCTAGTAAAACAATCAGATGAAACAATACTTTATGGGTGTACAGACAATGAACCCAACCACAGTAAAATAGTAAAGTCAAGTACTTTATTAACACACTCCATACAGGATGTGTTTGATTTAATTTGGTAAAAGCATAATAATAAACCACATGTCCACTGAGAGGTAAAAATAGTCTTGGATTGTAAATAACTCTCCACAAATACATTTATGTCCATCTCAAAATGGTTAAACAAGTCTAAAAATATCACTTGAATTGAAAAAGAGATTAAAGAGGAAGAGTGATGGACAGACAAATACATGATGATGACACAGCTATGGGAGGAAGAGAAAATAGGAGATGAAAGGGGATTACAAATATCAACAGCGGTAAATCAGTGGGATGACACTGAGGGCTGGGGGAGGGGGGAGGGGGGCAGGTGACAGATGATGGAGAAGTAATCTGGGAACATCTGGACATCCTGTCTCAGAGTTGGTGTCTTTTACAAAAAATGTCTGTTCTCTGATTTTTTTTTTTAATAATCATATATGTGATCCAAAACCATTTTGGGTACATCCCGTACTTAGAACACATCATAATGTTCCAAATGTTGTTTTTATCTTGTGCATGTTTTACTTGACTTGTTATACAAGCACCCCTCTGATCGGGCTTCTGCGTGTCCTCAAACATGGCCGACTCAATCAAACGACTGTTTACATGCAGGTGCAGCGACTCTTACTGAAATCATTATGACTACTGTTAGTGGGTAAAAGTTAAAGGTGTTTTGTCAACGTTTAACGAACCATTCACAGAAAAAAAACTGTAAATAGTCACTTTACATTATTGTTGCAATTTATAAAAATATGCAAAAGAATAAACGTAAACGTCCAAGAGACTGGTAAATGGTGCTACGCACAGGACTGTCAAGTTGCAGAACAATTGCAGACTATTTTTTTTTTCTTTAAAGAGCATGGGTTGGTGGTATTGCAATATTTAATTTGCATCACAAGGTACATAGTATTGCAAGGCTCACTCTTAGGACCCACTCTCTTTAGAATCTATATAATTAATGTAGGTCAGAGCATTCCTGACACATCCTTATATTTCTATGCTGACGATACAGTTTTTTATTGTCAAGCTGCAACAGTTGCTAAACTTTTCCAGCTTTCACAGTCCGTTTTAGACATCATCCAGTCAGATTTGTTTCTGTCTCAAACTGGTGCGAAATGCTGATAAAAACAAAGGGAAATTGTTTTGAAACAGGAAGTCGTTACCAGTAATCCTTCCTTCTATCTTATCTACGAATGGTGTTCCTATTGAGTTTGTGGATTCCTACAAACACTTGGGAATCTTGGTTGATGCACATCTCTCTTTGATGCCTCATGTCAAAAATTTGATAAAAATTAACATGTTTCTTTTTCAGAAACAGATATTGTTTAACTCTGAAGGCTAATAAATGCCGTGGGAAAGTAGTCATCATTGGCCATGATGACATTATTTACATGAATGCTCCTGCAAGCTCCCTGCAGATGTTGGACACTGTCTATCATGTCACGCTAAGATTCATAACTGGTTGCAACTACCATACCGGCTATTGCACCTTTTATTCAGTGGGTAACTGGTCATCATCAACTTCACATAGACTCTCTCACTGGTACATTTTCAGCTTTCAATCTCTCCTGCTGCTTTCATACATCTCCTCCTACATGTCACTTAGTCAGTGCAGCTACAGTGCGCGCTCTCAAGACATCATTACCTGCAGCGTCCCCGCAGTGCGGACTGAAAGGGCCTTCTCCTACTCTGCTCCTGGAACATCTTACAAAAAGATCTGAAGCTGATAACTTTGACCTCACTAATGGACTTCAAACAACTGTTAAGTTCAATGCAAAAATCAATGCAGACATGTTCCTGTTTCTATTATTTTTACCCTGTTTCATAATGTAGTTGTTTTTATTTTGTTTTATATTACTATGTTACTTTTTATTTTATATGATTTTTATGACTAATGTTTTCCGTACCTCATCTGTGTTTTGTTTTTTTATGTGTGTGTCTGAAACACGTCTCTCTTGAAAACAAGTCCTCGTATCTCAAAGAGACTTAATTAAAAAAAAAAAAAAATCTGATTTTGTTTTTAAGTAGGCTTCTGGAAATTATATGAATAAATATTTCACCTGCTGACGATGTCTTTAGAAAAACTTTGGTTTGGAAAACAGTTTAATTCTGACTGTACTACCAAGCCATAGGACTACAGTGATTGGCTTCCTAAAACCAACTCCTGTGTCAAAGGTTTTATAGCAGTGCTAATAAACGATGCTTTATGAATCTGTACGTGCTCATCAGCTTTACATAACATAATTCTGTACCTCAATGTTTGATTTTTTTTCTTTGAAATATTAATAGCAGTGGCAGTTAGCTGTAGCACTTTTGATGCTGCCTGGGGGAAAAATTGTGTGCAGCTTTGCATTTGTGCAATGCATAACTGATGCTGGTACAAACATTTATAAATAGTGTTTACAAGAACCACCAAGATGTGAGACTTGCTTCCACTTGGCCTAGCTGTCTACAAATTAATTTGGTTAAAGTTATATTTTATTTCTCTAAACTAGGGTCTTCAAAGAGCTTTCTTGAACAGGTAAGATATTTGTTGTTCATTACCTTTACACAGAACCCTACTTCAAAAGATCTGAGAACATGTATTAAAGGTTAGGTATTGCAAACCAGGCTTAGATATTACAACTGACTCATTAAAATGTGCAGTGGTTAGAGCTGCTGCCTCTCAGCAAGAAGGTCACAGGTTTGCCTGCTATAATTTTACTGAGTGGAGTACACGTTTTCCCCGTGCACATGTTTCTCTGACCACTAGTTTCTTCCCACAGACCAAAAACTAACTGGTTTAAGTGGTAATTCAAATTTGTCCCTAGGTGTGAGCGAGAGAGTGAAAGGATGTTGTCTCGCTCGTCTTTATGTGACCCTTTGAGGGCCCCGCGGAACTGGAAAGGGAGAAGTGGATAAAGGAAATGGATGGATCGGTGAAAAATAAAAAATATATCGGATATAGAAAACATTAGCTTCAGAGATTAACATTTAAAACTACAACATTTGAAAGAATCATCATGAATTGCTTTTCAACAAGAACTACCGGTTATTTGAAATTTGATTCAGTTCAGTGTATTTATCTTGAGGCCGTGGCTTTAAACACTCACATACGTATTGGACCCCAATACTGATGAAGGTAATTTTATTAAATAACTTTTCAAACTGTCCTTCAGCAGATAACATATGGCACACTTGAACAGAACAAGGACATTTCTGATGCTAGACATTATGAATGTTTCCTCCAAGAAGGAAAACCATGTTTGAATGTTTTGGTTTAACAAGAGTTTCCATAAAGTGATTTTAGAGGAGTATTAAATCACACATTGAAATCAATAACTATAAATAAAGGTCAATTTGACCCGAGTCAGATAATGCTAACGTCAGTATTTTAGAGTGTTGATATACAGGTAGTCCTCTACTTACGAACGGGTTCCGTACCTACAAACCGTTCTTAAGTCGATTTTGCTGTAAGTC
>JARVLU010001073.1:15115525-15150731 GCA_031762415.1 Simpsonichthys santanae | reverse complement strand
GGGAGGAAACCGGAGTACCCGGAGGAAACCCACGCATGCACGGAGAGAACATGCAAACTCCACCCAGAAAGGCCCCGTGACCGGGATTCGAACCGGCAACCTTCTCGCTGAGAGGCAGCAGCTCTACCAGTTGCGCCACCGTGCTGCCTCTGTTTTAAATCAATTTAATCAAATGTTTACAGATGTTTAACAACCTGTTAAAATGCACCAAAATGCAGGAAATTGTATCTCTGCTATTCCAAGTTTTCTGGGGGAGGACTCAGCCATGGCACGCCCCACATAAGATTATTTAAGGTTTACTCTGTCATCCTGTATTTTTAAAAGATGATCTTAATCTGAAACTCTGTCATGAAAGGAGGCAAGTGACGTTTAATCCTTTAAGCTTGGCTTTTTATTTTATTTTATATTTTTAGTTTATGTTTTAATATAAATAAAACTCAAGATTTATTTTTGACCTCATTTTGTTGCAGGATATCAACTCAAGTTTGTGCATGTTGATATTCTGCCCTCTAGTGGGAGAAATGTGTATTGCAAAACAAGAAGCTTTAATTTGTAAGGCCTCTAAACAGGAAGTATGATCACAATTATTCCCATGTAAAAAACAAAAAAACAAACTTAATTTTAAATATGACAGAATCTATTATCATTAGTATTTGTTTTTTTAAATTATTATTTTTCTTATCAAAATAATTTAAAACAGACGGTTGTTTTAAAGACATTCGTTGTCAGTGTAAGGTTTTGTTACCGAGGGCTCGTCACGTCCTGAGGAAGATGGAACCACTCCTGTAATTTAGCCTCCTGCCCAACCCCCACCTGCATATGTGGCAAACAAAACAAACAAAAAAAAAAACTAAGATCAAACTAAGAAAAAGAAATCAGAAAAATTTTGACAAGCTCAATGTCTATTTGAGCTGCTGTTAAATAAAAAAAAAAAACTAAAACGTTCCCTTACCTTCACCAAGTAAGACCCAGGCTCCACAGAGCATGCCCAGTAGTGTCTGCCTTGAGTGACAGCCAGGTCCGCCACCAGCAGGTCAGAGGTCAAGTGGCACGAGGTGAGGGCGCGATCCGCGGCCTGAAGAAGAGAGATACCGGGTACGCTACGGGCGTAAGTCTGCCCTCTACCCAACGCTAAGCGGTCAGCATGCAGACCCCAGCGAGAGTCCAAGGAGAAACTCAAAACTGAAAGAGAAGAAGAAACGTTACCCAGTTATAAAAAAAGACAGTTGAAGGAGAAGAAGTCAACAAAACTATCAAGAAACAAACAGAAGGAAACAAAACAAAAAAAGTGACAAACCAGTGAAAACTGCTGAAATTTACAGAAAAAGCTGAACTGAGTGAAGGAGCAGAACACTAACTAAAAGCTAAAAGAAGCATAAGGTTAGCTAATGGCTATACGCACAAATAGGCTAGCTAAAAGTAGCAAAATGCTAACTAAAATGAGCAAGGGTATGCTAAATGCTAAAATGCTAGCTAAAAGCAAGAAGTAAAAAAAAGTTTGCTAAAAGCTAAAAAAAAAAAAAAAGTCTAAATTAAAGCAAAATATATAAACATTTATAAAAAGGCTAGCTAAAATCTAAATGTATAAAAGTACGAGACTAAACGTTTATTGTCTTAAACGTGCCAAAGCCTAACTGGAAGCTAAAAGTAGCAAAAGAAAAAGTAGCTTGAAAATAAAAAAATTAAAACTAAATGCAAAATTAGCAAAAAGTAGCTAAAAACTAAAGTTAGCATAAATAGGCAAAAGTAGCGCAAATATGCTGAAGATTTCAATGACAGCAATATTTTTGAGGGGTTTTTGTCCTATGTGGGAAATATTGGGCAATAAAGTTAAATATTTGGAAAAATATAAATATTACAAAAAAAAAAAAAAGTCACAGCACTTATCTCCCAAATTAAAGTTTTGATATGAGAACGGCTAAAAGAGCACAAAGTATGCAGTTGTAGTCAAACTGGAAAAATGTTGCAGGAAAATGAAAAGCAGGAAAACAATAATGTGAGTGCTGACTCAGCATTTACACAACAATAAAAACAAAGCTACAACTAATGACTGTGGAAAATGAAAAAAGCAACTTATCAGACAGAAACAAGAAAAACAGACCACTACATTTTGCCAGTGTTCCAGCAGGTTAGCTAAAATCAGAAAATACTGTAGTTCAAAACAAAACTTCTCAAACAATAAAGAATTTCTGAAAGTGCAGAAAGACAGACCTGCAGCATGAAAGACAGAAGCTGAGGTTTATGACTGGGATGATGACACTGGAATGCAGAGAAAAAAGCAAATCTGTGCAGAAACTGAGATTTAAAAAAAAAAAGTGGGAATGGAGGAAATCAAGGGATGGAGAGAAAAAACAAGATTAGTCAATTAATTGATAAATGACAACAATGGGGAGAAAATGAGATTTTTCAACTAGTTCAGCAGCAAAAGTTACTAGAAAGTTCCTGGAGAAACTTTGAAAGAGAGTGCCATGCTAATTTAAAATTTGAGCTACCGTTATACCAAGTTTCAACTGAATGGTTCTAAATTGGCCAGATTATCTTCTTTTTTTCTTTCTTTTTAGCTAAGGTGACCATATTAGATTTTTTTTTTTTTATCCAATATGTGATGGGGAATGTTCTCAGCTACAACCTCATCAAATTTCAGCTCTATATGTGTAACAATGGCTGAGGTAATGCCATTTAAATGTAGCTTTGGTGGCCATCTTGAATCTTTAGATTTGAATTCAGTATTTAGTGGGGAATGCTCTTGGCTACCAACACATCAAATTTCTGTTCAATATCTCCAAAAAATGGCTGATTTTAATTTTTTTTTCCTTCCTTTTTTTTAGCTCAGGCAGCCATCTTGGATATTTGATTTGCAGCCAGAGACTATTAGGGATCATTCTCAGCTACCAGTACACCAAATTTCAGCTGAATAGCTCTAAAAACGGCTAAGTTACCATATTTTTTCCCTTTTAGCTAAGGCGGCCATCTTGGATGTTTGATTTGCATAAGGAATGCATAACAGCTCGCTCTCAGCTACAACCATACCAAAGTTTAGCTCGGTATCTCAAAGAATGACTGAGTTATAGACAATTTTGTGTTTGCTGAGGTAGCTGTGGCAGCCATCTTGAATTAAAATGGCTCCAAACGTTAATCAGTCCTAGACGTCTGGTGATTACTTTCTGTGAGTTTCAAACAAACAACAAATCCAACAGTGGTTTTCCAAGTTCTCATCAGGGAGCTCTCCACTCTTGTCATGTGACCTCACAGAAGCAGTTAGTGTGAGGAGGAGTGTTCTGTCAGGTTTTTTATGGGGAAAAAATCTATCTTCATTTACAAATTACATCACCATGGTAACTCACAACGCCAATAAAAGCAAGAGCACACATCACGGCGCCAAGCCGGTCGTTTTGTTATAACATTTGTGTGGGTACACATTGCAGTTCGGGCTGCATTAAAGTTGATGGAAGGGTAAGATATAAAGTTAAGAAACCCTTGTCAGGTGGATAACAACAGGTGCTGCCTTATACTACACAGTCCCCAGTTATCAGTCTTTAAATTCAGAATGCAATGAAAATGCATTGAAGCAAGAAACAAGAGTACAGATTAGTGCTATGTATGAAATAACTGCTAGCGTGTGCACGACTTACCTGGTGCGGGAGGTGTGTGGAGGTAAACCTCTTCGCTGTACTCCCCAAACCCAGCCTTGTTGCAGCCCCTCACCCTGAGAACGTACACGCTGTCCATCTGCAGCCGCTCGATCACCGCGCTGGTGCCTTTCACCTCGTTCAGGCGCTGCCACGGCGTAGAGGAACTGGGGGAGCCGGCGCCGCCCCACACGGCTCCAGCTCCCCCGGCTCGGCGCTGGTACTCGACCGAAAAGTGCCAGGCCGGCGCTGAGTCCTGAGGGAGGCGCCAGCACAGAAACAGCTGGTCATAGGCTAGAGTTTTCTGAGTGTCGATGACCGGAGCCAGAGGAGCTACAGAGCAGCAGAACGATCAAAACACAGACAGAGGTCAATGATGTCAGAGGTCACTGATGCCCATCAGAAATGGCTGCACAACAAGAGGATGAGCTCACCTTGTATGAACCGCACGCTGTTGATGAGTTGGATTTCTTTGGATGCATCGAGGTGGAAGTGTCTGAAGGAGGTCTCAGCAGCAACAGAGAAACACTGCAGGTTGTCTTTGGCTTTCAGCAGCCTGCAGAGAGGAAGGTGGCGTTGAGACGGAGAAAAACCAACATTTCTTTCAAAGATCAAAAATAAACAGCTTGTAGCTTCAAATGCTGAACTTTTAAACAGCAACCTTAAATGTTCAGCTACTACCCCAACACATTTTAGCTCATTTCTGCAAAAGTGACTGCATTAAAGCCACTTTTGTGTTTGCTAAGGTCAATTGGGTGTGGTGGCCATTGTGAACCAGATGAACTCCAGATGTTATATAAATGTGGCAGCCATCTTGAAACAGGAAAACTCCAAACATTGAACAGTAGCAGATGAACATCTACTGATTACTTTCTGAAAGCTTCAATAAGATCCATCCAGTGGGTTGAGAGATATTTTGCTAACAGACAGACAGGATTGAATCACTATCCATTTGTTCATGTTTTACACATCAGTCTCATGCAATTCATAAGCTCTCAGTTTATATGTTGGAGATGATGCTCAGTTACTACCACTACAAACATTAGATTAATATCTGCAACACTGACTGAGTTATAGACACTTTTGTGTTTGCCGAGGTCAGATATTTGTGGCGGCCATCTTGAACCAGGTTGACTCCAAACATTAATCAGCTGTGAATAAAATCATCACGTTCTGAAAATTGTATTAAAATCTGCTCAGTGGAGATACTGTACTTTGCTAACCAACAACATAAACACACAGACACAAGCAGCTGTGTCTCTTCGTGGCGGCGGGTGACACAAACAGGAAGTGCACCATCCACGTCCATCTTGGTAACTGTCTTACCTGTTGTGCGTAACCCTCGCAGCCTGAATGAAGCAGGGGGCGTCCGTCTCTTTGAGCAGCTCCTGGGTGTACACCATGAGACCTGCCTGCTCCAGCAGACCCTGCTTCTCAGAGACCTGAGCGGACAGGGCCTCCCCCCTCCTGCTCCTGGACCCCTCCAGGGCCGAGGCCAAAGCCCCCTGACGCTCAGCGACCGCTGCTCCCAGCTCCCTGATGCACTGAGTGAGCTGCTGCAGAGCTACTGCACTGTTAGCCTGCAGGTGAAACATTCAGGTGTCACTTCATGATGTAGCTCTGATGAAACCTCATCCTTTGTTTAAAGCTCACCGGTGAATTTGAACAGACATAATTAATTCAACACTTTTTAAGGACTTTGAGAACAGTTATTTTAGTCATTTGATATAGTGATTTATATAGTGATATATGGTGATATTCCACCAAAGTCCATGCTCAGTAATCCAGGTATAAAATTCAACAATGCACGGGCAGGTCACCTGGTTGGTTTATTTTTTTTTTTTTTTTTTGTGCTGAGACGTTTCACCTTCCATCCAGAAGGCTTCATCAGTCTGAGGAAACACCAAACAAAACTGCTTCTCCCACAACAGACTACTCTAAAGTGGAAAAAAACAGTTATATTGGTGCTAAAATGGGTTCTATACCTGGATTATTGAGCATGGACTTTGGTGTTTTGAACCAGTTTGACATGACTGTTGACGAGGGAGAGGGCGGGCACCGGCGGAGAGGGTGTCCCCCAGAGACCAGCTTAGCACCAACATAACTGGTCAGTACAAAAAAAAAAAAAGAAACCGTCCAGATAACCTGACTGAAAATTGTTGGATATGGTAACAGTATTTCATAAAATACAAACCAAAACTCACATTTTACTTGATTTGTTTACAACGTTAATAATATAAATACAGTACAGTACTGACTTTGCATTTACACAATTGTTTTGCTATCAATTTAGTTTTCTGTATGATTTTTACAACCGAACCACTGCAGTGCACTTTGGAGTTTTTGTAACTTTTATACTTTTCAAAACATTTCACTTCATTTACAACATTATCTACAGAAATACACTGAGATCTCTGAATCCTTCAAACACGTTCTCGCTGCCTGAACAGCTAAAAGCTACTGTTAGCTTTTAGCTTATTGGACAGGACACTGAACCCCTCCTTGCCTCCGATGTGTGTCCCATCAGTGTATGAGCATGATAAAGCTCTGATTATTCTTTGTAGAGATCTAGTAAAGAGCTGTATGAATGGGTAAGTGAGGACACAGATTGTAGTGTAAAGCATTTTGAGTATCTTGAAAAAATGAAAAGGTGCTATATAAGTACAGTCCATTTACCATTTTAGCTATCCTTTAGCTACTTCTCTGTTTTACCAGCCTTTTGTTACATCCAACTGTTGTTCTAGATGTAGTTTTTAATGACCGTTCTCATACTTCACTCTTTGAGCTCGTCTTTTCTTACTGTCACTTTTATCAGGTTTTCCCCATTTTAGCTTCTAGCTAGTCTTTTCCTACTTTCAGATCGCCTTTGGCTAATTATGCATTTAGCTATCCTTTTGTAACTGAAACATTTAGCTAGCCACTTTTTAAAATGTAGCTATGTTTTTGCTACGTTCATCCTTTAGCTTAGTTTAAGTTGCTTTTAGCTGGTGTTTTGCTACTTTAGCTAGCCATTAGGAGGGGGGGGGTCTATGTTTTGCTTTCAGCTAGTCTTGTGTCCCTTTAAACTTTTAACTTCATTCAGACAAAATTTTGCTACTCTTAGCATTTGTTTAGAATTTACTTATGGCTTATAGCTAGGATTTTGCTTCTTTTTACACTCAACTAAACGTTCATAACAATATAACTTTTATATGAGCGGTGCCCTTTGGAGCTACAGTATAAAATGTTAATGAATGCATTAACAACAATTGTAAAACAAAAATGCTGTTAAAGCAAAGAAGCAAAATAATTATCGGTTTTGACGCTTGAGCATGTCTGTTGTAAATTCAGTCACGTAGCGTTGAACGTGACGGCAGTTGTGCAGGATGAGAAGGTTTACGCACCTCCATCTGTTTAATTGCAGATTCCAGCTGACTGATCTGACTCTGTATGGTCTCCTGATTGGCCAGAATGAAGCTGACTTCTTTGTTGATCTTGTCCTGTGAAAACAAAAAGGTTGGTGTCGCTGCTGGATCCAGCGCGGTGGAAACTCGCTGTGCACACGCACCTTGAGCGCCTGGTAGGCCTGTGCTATGGGTAAAACCTTGTGTCCATGGTGGACTCGGCGCAGCTTACAAAGCGGACACACCAGCCGCTGGCAGTTACGGCAGTACCACTGCAGTCTCTCCTGCTCGTGCTCTGTGCACGTGAGGACCTGCAGCACAAAATAAGTGAGAGCGCCACAGAACAGAAGCTGCCGTGAGCTGATCTCAGAAACAACCGTCAAACCTTTGGCCTGAAGCTGTTGGTGGGGAGAATGTGTTCGTGCTGAGCTCGAGGCGTCCCCCAGGGGTGGTAGAGTTTGAAACACTCGTTGCAGAAGTTGGTCTTGCAGTTGGCACAGCCCTTAGTGGCCTCCAGGGACTGAGGAGGTTTGCAGAAGCTGCACATAATCGCCACGCTGCCCAGACTTAACGTCTGCCGGTACCTGAAGGGAAGACAGCTCTCAGGCCAACGTGCAGAAAAGAATATGTTTGAAAAGGAGGCTCGTTCACGTTGCTCTATTTTATTTTAGCTGCCTGACCTGGATACGTCGCCGGCCTTGTTCATGCGCCTGCGCCGGTAAAACACACAGCGTCACACTTTTCTCACAAGCATCAGCTGTTTGTGGCTGCGGCTTTCTGACCCGACCTCGTGTTTAGGAAAACAATTAAGCTCATGATGACTGTGTCTGCTTGAATTATTTTAAAATATTGTTTAAAAAAAATGTTAATCTGACCATTTTACTGACACTCACACAGCTGTTGGTTTGACCAAGAGTAAAGGAGAGACTCACTACTGGAACAAATGATTGTCCACTTCAAGCAGTGACTGATTAGCCCGTTACTCTTTTGTAAACACGTGATGGTTGTTGTTGTTGCGGGAGCAAATACGAACTATGTACGAGTGAAATCCGAGATGGCAACATGGCCTCCATCTCTGCTCCATCTGATGCAGCTAAAACAATCTCCTGACCTGCGGCGTCGTGCGTTTGTGTGTTCGAATGTTGCACGCCAACCTTTCAACGACGCGCTCCAGAGTGAGGTTACGAAAGCAGTCGGCGAGTCCTTTCTCCCCGAGCTCCACGTCCTGCTGACAGGAAGGACAGGGGAACAGCATGGGGGGAGGGGCCGCCTCCCGTCGCCTCAGACCGGGGTACGTCCCACATACTGGGAGAAGGAGACAGGTGCAGAGAAGGTCGAAGGGTGGTGGTGGGGGGGGGGACACAGAGAGAGAGGCAGAGGAGAGATGGGTGGAATAGAGTTTATGAAGTGCAGGAAGAAGCTGAGAGTCTTCACTGAAAAATTTAAAGAAGTTAAATGTAGCAAAATGCTGGCTAAAAGCCAAAAGTATAAGAATACTCATATAAACACACATTAAAACAGTTTAAAAGAATGTGAAGGGTAATGTATTCATGTTGAGTAAAAATCTAAATAAATATCCAGAAAAGTATAAACATTACACAAACCAAAAGGCCTCCATCTCCTGCACGTTTTGACGCATGAATGGCTAAAAATAACACAAGCTACGCCTAAGTGTTTAGATTAAAAATCAATGTGAATATTGAATCTGTTCACACTGTTAGCGCCTTGCTTGACAGATCCTCGCTGTCTATTCTCGGCTCTTAGATGCTTCTAGCATCTTTGGCCTTTTCTTTCCGTGTTTTTGAATGAGAAATGAGCCAAATGCACAAAGTGTTGTGTCTCCTGTAGGACACGTTGTATCACAGCCTCATTTCTGCATCTTTATATTACTGTATCTCCTCTGTCACTTGAAAGCTGAGGTCATTCCAGGTGAACTACCCAAGAAGCTGTAATTAATTGTGGTGCATAAAAACACTTTCCTCTACCTGTTTTGAGGACCCTCTCGAGCCGGTCAGGAGTCCGGGGTGTGGGCCTGCGTGTCCCTCGTGGAGAGCGAGTGTTTGGTGTGGAAGCTGGAGAGTTGGGCTCTGGAGGGAGATCCGGAGGAGGGTAGCCTCTCTGTACGAGCACCTCAGCCGCACAGAGGAGACACACGCTGTGCTGGCAGGGGAGAAGGATGGGCTGCTTCACCATCTCATCGCACACTGGGCAGCGCAGCTCCTGCTCCATGCTCTTCATACTGGACTGGAGGAGCAAGGAAGGAACAGAATTATCAAAACTTCAAAACGGGCTGGGTCAAGAAAATGAATGCTCGTTACATTAAAGTGAAGCTGTCAAGAGGTTGTGAACACAAGTTTCTGTGTCCAGGCTGGTGTTTAATGTACAAAGAAGAAAAACATATTTCTGGCATCCTTATAAAAAAATGAAAAGAAAATAGATTTTAAAGTGTGCATGCAAGGCATGTCGTTTCTAACAAGCTGTGGTAGTCCCTCTTCTCTTTGCAGCAGCAGCATCCCGTTTCTATGACAACGAGCATCATCTCCGCCTTTTCGGCCCAAAGCCTTCCATGGTTTTTACAAACAGATTTACAATAATGTTGCTAAAAATCAAATCATCCGTTTGTCTAGTAGCTGCAACTTTTAGGATTATTTATTTATTTATGTATTACTCTGTCATTTTAACAGGGCTACGGATCGATACAGAAAAAAATAATTTGTATGGCCCACATTCCTTCATGAAACACCTCTGCATCCAAATGCTCAATATGAGCATTTCCTAACGTTCGTGTGTGTTCGCTGCGTGAGGCAAATGGATATCTCGGTTACAAACAACACAAAGGTTTAAATAAAAACAGTCACACTCACATTAACGCGAACCAGCGCGTCCATAGAGGTAAAGGCTTGAAAGTCCGCTGCTGCCATGCCACCTCGATTGTAAGGGTCTCTGCGACGCACAAGCGCTTCCAGGAGCAGGTTATCCTGATGGAGCTCGATGAAGCGAAATCCAGGCCTTAAACTGATGAAGCGTCACCAGTAAATCATTGTGCCTGAGGAAAGCTGCTGAGGCTGACTGGGCGGAAGAGACCGACATAAATAAATAAATAAATAAATAATGGGGGTTGGAAATCTCCGGCTCGAGCTCTTTTTGTATATCTGTTCCAGCTATTTTATGTTAAGTATAGTTTACAAGCATTTGTCTCTTATAAATGTCCACTTCATAGACTATAGTAAATCCTTCTAATAATTAAGGTCTCGTTTTGTCGGGTCTGCACGTTTAAGCCCAGGTTGCGTGAGCTAAGAAAAAATATATAATACTTAAATACCTTTAAAACTTATTCTTATTCTACACCTGCGTCGCTATATCCTCTAACAACGTAAAAACTCTGATTGCTGAATATTTCCATTTTTGTTTTTTCACTGCATAAACCTCGCATTTCTAGTCATTTTTAGTGTAACCACAAGATGGCAGCATCGACCATTTTATAGTTACTAATGCGCATGCTCCAGTACACGGCAGTTTTTTTTTTTAAATTTTATTTTTCCTTACGAATGTTCGTATCATCACTCCTCCTTATTTCATAAAAATTATAAACATTTATTTTGAAACTCTTCGCATTCACTTTTATAAACGGTTAATTTTTCTACCAGATATCTATGCTTAAAAGGGACTCCTTTTTGCTGCCAGAAAATACGCATGCGCATTAGTATCTTGTGTTAAACTAGACAAAACAAGTACAGCAGGAAAACTACAAGCATATAGCTTATCTTGGACAAAAGAATGAAAGTAAAAAGGAAACAGTACTGCAGATAAGTTTAAAGGAAAATACAAAAAGCAAAATAATAAAACAACAGCGGAACCTTTAAATGTTCGTTGTTCTTCCGGTCAATGATATCGTGCGGACTTTTCCTGTGATTGTTGTAGCAACAGATTTTGAAGCGTCTGTCATGTAGCAACGTGAAGATGTTGGCTGTGTTTGTTAAAGTAAGGTACCGCAAACAAATGCACAGAGGCTTTTAAACTAAACTCTATAGATGATTTTAAGCTAAGAGCTTAGCTTGCTATTTTTGTTTTTTTTACTAGACTGAATAAAGTCTTAACTAACAACTGGAAGTTTAGCACTTTTAGCTAGACGTGCTTAGCAAAACATCCACTTTTAACGATATCGATTTTATAACTAATTGCTTTTTTTTTTTTTTTAACTTCACTTGCTGTTTTCATTAACTTTGTATAATTGAAAGTAAACAATAATAGCATGTCGGCTATTAGCAGTCTTGTCCCTGCACGGTTTCTCACCATCATAGCTCACCTTGTCATTGTTATCACCATCTTCTGGTCAAGGGTAAGTAAAAAGGTCATTTTTATTTTTGACTTATGACTAGAGCGAGATTTTTTTTTAATCTTTTGCAAGATTTACTGTAATTGATTTGATGTATTGTTAATTAAATAAAGTATTCGCTAAATACTGTAGTAGATAAGATGGATAATACTGTACTGTATAAGATTTTGCTATGTTTGAACTTGAAATATGGATGCATGATGTATGCTAATTTTTGCTGTTTTGTATTATATTGGATAGGTGAAGATTTAAGAATGCAATATGTTTCTTATGAACATATCTTTTCCAGTGTGTAAAAATATTTTATTCCCAAAATCAGCTTTTCATGAGCTTGGGGACATTCCCATTTGTCAGCCTTTTATGGTGAATATATTTCACTCATCCCAAAGTATGTAGTGATGAGAACATTATCAAAACATAAAGCAATAGTGTTTCGTTGTCTGAAAGGTACAGGCGTTTTTTTTTTTTTTAATCAAATAATGTTTTTATGAAAGCTGTGATCGTACAGTTTCATACTATCAACAAATATGGAATTAAAATACAATAAGACTCGGATATCGAGTTTATCTGAAATGTAAAGTATATAAAAGAAGAAAAAAATCAAACAATGTATAGGACTTTTATGATTTAGTTCAGTATCTGAGATTATGAATCAAGATAAACACAACAGGCATACTAATTGTTGCTGTTCTATTGAGAAATTCATGCTAGTTTGTTGTTTTTTTAACAGGAAAATAATGTGAAGGCATGTTTACCTCTGGATTTTACACAAGAGCAGTATGACATTGAAGACAAAAAGTGAGTAGATGTTTGATCAATTTAAAACTCATGAGTACCTTACAATCTAACATGTGCTTCTTCTTTTTTAGGCTGGTGGTAGCTCTGGCAGTGACTCTCGGGCTGTTTGGAATCGAGCTGGCTGGTTTCTTTTCAGGAGTGTCCATGTTCAACTGCAGCCAAGGTCTCCTTTGTATCCTTTACACTGTTGATGTGTGACATCTCTCAAATGAAGACCAATAATATTCAAAATGCTCACACTCAGCACCAGTAAACATTTGGCTAAAGGTGTGTTCCATATACCCATTTCTTTAGCTGCTGCTGAATAATAGTGAAAAGAGCACCATAGCTACAGCTGCAGTAGTTTTCCACTTTGTGAAGGTTGTTCCTTGTGAAGGTTTCTCTCCTTTTTACGTCTCAAATGAAAACATAAAGTTAATAGTCAAGGAAATTCATTCAACCTTTATTTAGGCAGGTTAATCTCATTGTGTGTTATCAAATGTTATCAACTAAAGCGTCTATTTGGAATCAGTCAGTTATTTGAGTCACTAGTTACAGTTCCATGACTCAGACTCGTTTATGTGTAACGATTGGCCTGCTGTAGCTACAGGAGTCCATGCTAGTGCCTCAGTGGCTCTGCTTTTCTTTCTGTTTGAGCAGTGGGACTGTGACATCTACTGGTGGATCCTTGCCATTTGCAGGTTAGTGTTTTGTTTTTTAGAAGAGTTTTTCCCTAACTGAAAATTCCCTCCAGCATTGGCTGTCCACTGCAGTGCATCTGTGTCCTTGTCTTTCTTTGTGTTTGAGAAGTGGGAATGCTGGACATACTGGGTGATTTTTGCCACCTGCAGGTTGGTGTGCCTGTGTGTAGCTGTAATGTTTTTAAAATCCTAGTTACAGAGGCTGACTAGATGGTGAATATGATAATGAAGAATCCTTATGGATATATCTCTGCCTATCTTTCCAGTGTCCTGCCAGCCTTTGTGGAGGTTCTTCTGTTTATTGCAGTTTTTGGACTGAAGAAGAAGCCCTTATAAAAGGCAAGACATGAAAATGATTCAGCTTCATCTGGTTAAAGACACCTCTCAGAACAAATACTGTAGACTGAAGACCCATGAGTTAGTAATAATCTACAGAAGAGTGACCTGACGAAAATGACCCTGACACTCACTTAATGGAACAGCACCAGCAAACATCAAGGAACAAGAGAAGTCTTTTTTATATATACAGTACTGTATTTGAAATGTACAAAGAGAAAATAGTTTGTTTATTTGAAACATATTGTAGTGTTAGGTTTTCAAAAATTGTGTCTGAAACATTTCATTAGATTAGTCAATACGTTTCACAATTAAAACATGTTTCTGCCGTCATTCTGTATGCTTCTTGTAAATGTAACTTTTCTAAAGGTTTTTTTTTTTTTACAAGTCTTTGTATTTTATAGAGAAGGCATCAAGAGTTTTACTCTAATATTATTACAATAAATCCAGTGATATGTAGAGAATTTATTTTTATAGACTTTTTCAAACACTGGTTTCATAAAAATTATGACATTTTCTAAACTGTAACAACAGACACAACACACACCAGTGTCTCCACAAACCAGATGAGTGTATTTAGGACAAACTCGGTGGATTTTTTTTTTTATTTTTTTTTTCCACAAATAAAACCTGGTTTTATTGCAAAATGAACTTCTTGACAAGCTTTCCTTTGTTAGCTGTTTTTATGTGATTTGTCTATAAGTTATATTTATTTTTCCTTTCCTTTACAGTATTGTATTCTGTGCTATGTTTATTTGTGATAGAGGCAAAGTCAGACAGTCGCTTTAGGTTTTTAATCTTGCAGTTATTGTGTTGATAGATTTTGACCATCAGTGTATATGAAATAAATTAATCTGCAGTTGCAAAAAGATTCTAGAGTGAAGTCAGAAATGGGAACAAGTTACAAGCTAGTTTGGGAGATAATTGAAGTCTTTCATTAAAACAATTAACTGTGAAACGGGAATAAGAAACAGATAAGGTTAGTACAACAATTGATGTACTATATATAGTGAGGCCAAACTAATACATCAAAAGTTGAATTGGAAGCACAAATAAATTCATAATACAGTATAAAGGTTTCTGAGCTGTTGTACAAACAAACGGTTTCAAGGAATAAACAGAAAATTTTTACAAAAACTAATTGAAACAACGTGAGGAATATAAAAAATGTCAAGAATTAATTTTAAATAGGTGAATAATTTTAAAAGAAAATACACGTGCTTCACCTTGCCAAAAGCAAACCAAACAGTATTGGAATCAACTTTTTTAATTAGAATTTTGACAACATTTAAGTTTACTAAATTTGATCCAAAAATAAATTAAAGTCATTTAAGGCCCAGGTAAAAGGGAAGGTTTGCCTTTTTAGTAAAAAGCTGTGATTTATTTTCAGGGCTCCGCCTACTGGTCCTTCTTGAAATTACCTCCGGGTAGCGAGACGTTACATTTTTCGTTCCATGGGCCGGTGTTAATTATTTCCCCTTGACAAGTTAAATTTTCTTCCTTCGATTTTGTCTCCCGGCGTGGATCCGTTTAAAATTTCAGTCATGGGTATGTTGTACAAATTTTTTTCATTTACATTTAAAGCGTCAAGTAAATTCACGAAAAAAAAGTTCAATAGAAGTGGGTCAAGCTAACGCTAAACGATAAATGATTATTAGCTTAACAAGATTTAGTTCAGTTCAGTTTAGTTCAGTTTGTTGCTCTAGAATAGAACTGTTTTATATTTAATATGTGCGTGGAACATTATGCTAGAAGTGTGTTGTAATAATGTTGGTTCTTCGAGCTAAGAGCTACGTCGGATATGTTTCTGTTCGAACAATGACGTGGCGTAAAGGAGTAGCTGTCAAATTCAAACATGTCGGTTTTTATGGCACAAAGAAATATACTGTACTGTAAACCCACAGGCAATATAATGCTCTGAAGTTTAGACATTTGCTAGCTTATGGTGTTGCTTGTTATATTGTACAGTACTTTGGTTGGTCTTGTTGTTTTTGTGCTTTTATAAATAAAGTGATATGGTAACTTAATGCAGCTTGGTGTTGCTTTCTATCCATATGAACTGAGCTATTTCATGTAATAATCATAGACATATTCTATGGTAATAATCCGCCTTGTTTTACGTGTCCTGTGTCTGGCTTTCCCAGCAGTGAACACAGGAACGTCCTTGGTGCTGTCCAGCCTGCTGTCAGTGCTGGTTTTTGCTGGGATGCAGATGTTCAGTAAACAGCTGGGATCCACTGAGTGGCTCACCATCCTGGGAGGTTTCCTGGGCTCAGTCCTCTTCATCTGCTCCCTCACTGTATCCTTCGTGGTGAAATGTTAGCCTCATATTAGTGCTTTGAAAGTACTGACCAAAAAGTATGAAATAAAACTTGAGATGGTTCCCCTGAACTTTCATCAAATGGTTCAGTTTGAAAGAGTTTACTCCAGTATTTTGTCCTGATATATTTATGGACATTTGTAAAATGTGCGTATGCACTCCATGTAAATGAAGCACTCAGTTTATGTAAAGAGACTGATCTACAGTAGACTGGCTGTAGTCTGCGCAGATAAACGTTTATGGCATAACTGGACAAGTGTAGAATCTAGATGTGTACCGTAAGTGGAATTATAAAGTAAATTTCTAAATGCAACAGGAAAAAAGCGTGCAAAGTATCACATTTTTTGCATGTACATCATCAGGGGTCAAGCAGGGACATGGAGCGCCATAAAGACAGAGCTCAGCATTTAAAACGTGTGGATATTGCTAAACTTCTGCTAGACCAGTAAGTTGACCAGTTCAAACCAAACTATTTATCTGCATACTTTACAAATCTGAATATAAATACAAACTAATCCATCAAAATCGTCAGATTTGTCTTATCCTGAATTGCTCGTCTCTAGTGACTTCTTTTTAGTCGCCATAGTTGTAAACCCCTGTGGGAGTTGGTGTCAAGGACAAAAAGATGGTGTCAGAAACTTTGCTTACAATTTTTTAATTCGAGGTCCCATTAAACATTGATGTAACGAAAACAAATGTACACATTTGATTCATTCTATGTTTTTCTTTTTGTTTTGTTTTCTGATCTTTATGATGTTTTAAAGTCTACTTTTTCTTGAGGTGGATTTATTTATTTATTTCTACTAACTAGTTTTCTCACAGTGTCATCTGTAGAAGTTAATCTGGTGTCTTTCTTTCTATCTGTAGATTGTTCAATTTTAATAATCTTCATTATCCCAAGGGGATTGTTTCACAATCAGTAGACACATAAAACATCTATACTAGACGTTAAGATACTAAAATAACAGAACAGAAGTTAACACTGTTCATTGAGATGCCTCTTCACTACAGGGATTAATTATTTGTTCAGTCTGTTTGTTCTACATCTGGACAGCAGATACATCCAGATGGAAACGACCTGAACTCACCATGGAGTGGATGATCAGGATCTGCCAGAATCAGCTAGGCCTTGTTTACTGATCGCACCTTGTGTAGGTCAGTGAGGTTCTGTAGGGCTATGCCAGCAGCTTTGCTGCACGTTCTGACAATCCCCGAGAGTTGGTTCCTGTTATTCCACGTTAAAAATCCAAACCTGATGTTGCACCTTAACTTCATTTTCAGGCTTTCAATAATCTAGAAAACCTGGTATTCGGAAAAGGTTTCCAAGCCAAGATATTTCCAGAGAGTAAGTAAAAAGTGACTGAAACTAAACCTCAGCACACACTTTCACTTTCACTAACTATTTCGTTTAATATTTCTGTAACAATTTTTCAATATCGAGTGTAAACTCCTGTTTTAACACCCAGACGATAATTGTCATTTAGAAAATGTATATAAACGTCACCTCTTTTATTGAACATAAATAAGTTTACGTTTTATATGCAAACTTTTGCTTTGTTTTCAATAATTTCAAACTATCATAGTCTCTGGTATTAAAGCGGTGCTCCTCATTTATGTTGTTTGATCTGCTGTTTTTTAGTTCTGCTGTGCTTGTTCCTGTCACTGTTTGCTTCTGGTCTGGTGCATCGTGTCTGCGTCACCACCTGGTAAGTGACCTCTCTGCAGCAGCATCAATATTACATTTAGCCACTTTTTTAAACGTGTTTGTTTGTACTTTTCTCTGTCCAGTCTGATATTCTCCCTCTTCGCCTTGTACTACATCAACAAGATATCCGCTGCTCTCTACCAAGCAGCTGCTCCAGCAGTTCCCCCGGCCAAAGTTCCCAGCAAGAGCAAAAAGAAGAACTGAAGAATCTGCCATGACACCATTAGCCAGTCAGCACGGTCAAGGTGCTGTTGTTACTGTAACATGGTTTTGTCAAAACTACTTCAATTAGTGAGTCTTTTTTTTTTTTTTTTTTTTTAATGATGGTTTTGGAAAGTGCCCTAGGTCTGCATGCGGCCTTCATGAACGAATCCTAAAGTGACTTTTTACATTCCATCAACCCCCGTTTCCTCAGCACTGATGACTAAAGAGATTCAACGAACATACAACAGCAAGTCATGTTTCGTTTTTTGGTTTTCCTCATTTGTTTTGTAATTAAAATTTGTAAAAAATACTTTGCTTGTTTTGTTCTTCTGTCAAACCCTGTTTAGTGTGTCGTGTATGGGTAAAAAGCCTCTATCCCTGCAGGAGCCAGACTTTCTCCCTTCGTCATTTGTCAAATAATGGCCAATAGATGTAAACAATAAATGTTTTATTACAAAAAGTTCAATTTGGAAAGTATTAATCTGGACAGCAGTGGTGAAAGAAAATAATTTCATGATGTCCTGCAATAAACAACACAAAGTGAGTACCGGTACTTTCATTTTATCTCCCTAATGCAGGGGTGTCAAACTCATTTACTAAAGGGGCCAAAATTAAAACCTTTTTCAAACTAAGGGCCAATTTCAAAAACTACATTAACAAACCAGATACCCAGCACCTTTTCTTGGTCACTGGTTCCTCAACAAGAGTTTGATTGGTCTCACATAATCAAAGATTACTGAAAAATATCAAGAGATAGAAGCATTTTATGTTTCTCATATCATTTTGGGGGCCAGATAAGATTTCAATGAGGGCCACATTTGGCCCCCGGGCCTTGACTTTGACACATATGCCCTAATGGATCAGAATCATCTACTCGTGAAACCCTGTTGTTACTCTGAAAGTTTTATTTTGGAAGTTTCAAAAGGGGTGAACTAGTCAAAATTATTCCTTTACAGGGGGAAAAATGGTTGTTAAAACTTGCTAGTTTGTCACAAAGTCTGAACTTTAGAAGACGTGTCACAGCAGGTGCAGTGAAGCTGTTTGTGTGTAACAGCAACTGGGTGGTTCTGCCTAAATCAGTGAGCAAATACACAATATGATCAGTAAACAATTGTATGAGACGCCCCCACAGCTTTAAAAACTTCATGGTGTTGAGACCAGGCCACACAAATTCACAGCTGTCTTAAAGTTTTATGTCAAACTTTGTCATTTTTAAAGTCTTCATAGCTTTTTTTTTTGGGGGGGGCTGCTTTTAAAACTTTTTTTCTGCCCATTGTACCTGGAAAATATGAGAAAAGTGGACAAATGAAGGCTTTTCTATGACTGAAAGATGTTTATACAGTATATTTTAGAGGTTCACCATCCTTCAGTCGATCATCTTTATGCTGCGTTTTTAGCCAATAGCTCTTTAGGAATCAACTTGTTGGTGCTAAAATACTATTTTCTGTGTAAAACTGTTGTTTTGAAAAAGGTTTGTAAGATCAGTCATCCAGGTAGATTAAAAAAAATCTTAAATCATGTCATCTTGACCAGTTTCTTTAAGTGAGAAATGTTTTGTCCCCCATCCAGAGGACTTCCTACTACGGCCTGCCAACCAGATCTGTCTCATAGGTATCCTTCACTGCTGTGCTTCAAGCCAACCTCCTGTTGGAATCTCAGAAATAGGCTTTTAACGTGAAAAACACGTCCATCAAAATAATCATGTACAACAATCAAATGTTAAAAGTGCAGGTGTACCTGAAAGACAAAAACACATGTCAATGATAGAAACATAATTACAAATACAAAACAGGTTGAGCAGAGTAAGTAAACACAACAGGATAGTGAAGAAATGTGGTCAGTTTGTCCTCCAGCAGTCTGAGTCTACAACTTGCTACTCACAAAGCCTGAGTTCACCAAGGTCAAAGTGGTTCAGCAAAATGTTTGTAAGCTCAATCGTTCAGGTAGATTAAAAAAAAGTTTAAATCATGTCATCTGGACCAGTTTCTTTAAGTGAGATATGTTTCATCCCCCATCCAGAGGACTTCGTCAGTCTGTGGCCGGCCAACCGGATGAGACTAACAGGCCACAGACTGACGAAGTCCTCTGGATGATAAAATGTTTCACTTAAAGAAACTGGTCCAGATGACACGATTTAACCTTTTTATCATATAGTGCTTGGTATTTTTCACATATTTAACTGAAGAAATGGAAACAAATTACGTCTTTTTTTTTTTTTTGGTAACAAAACCTAAAGGTCACGTTTGAAATAAATTATTTTGTTGAAGTTGTGCCAACACAACACTGGTTCATTTTTTGGGGTCTGAGCAAAGGTGTTCAGGAACTCTAGAGCTACTGATCAAGACCACTTTAAAAAGATGTAAGTTCTGGCTTCCTGCAAGACAAACCTGAAGAATGAGGGTCAAGAACTGTTAAGTTCAGACTTGCAGACTGCCAGCAGATTCCTCTGGTCGAGCTGCGTGTCTGAGGTATGACGACATCAAACACTTTACTGTAGTCAGGGTGTGCTCCTGCCAACAATGCACACAGTTTGACAGTTATCAAGTTTTCCCTTCTTGTCTGTGCAACGATGTTAAAACACAGTTAATCTCTTCAATACTCATGTAGGAACAACTCGTGGAGGATTGTTCTTTTTTCTCCGTCCTCTGTCTGCTCCTCTCTCCCTCCTCCTCCACAGCGTGTTGGGCGTTTCCCATCTGACTCCAAACTCCTGAATAAACTTCCAGCAAACCACAGCACTCTTCATTGGAGCTCGCAGCTTGTGCCTCATCCTGATCTGGTAAGCCTTTAAAAACCTTTTTTTTTTTTTAAGCATCCAGACCTGTTTGTTTTTCCTATTCCTCACAGCTTCAGGCTTGTTTTTAACTCCTCACAGCTGCAGCATGTTCTCTGCTTTCCTTCCTCTGCAAAATGTCTGTTCATTTTGCTGTAAACACCTCGGTGTGGCTGGAATAAACTAATAATGGATAAATGAAAGAGAAAATGGAGAAATGGTGTGAAGATTTCATGTTCCAGGGGCTAAAAAGTGATGTCGGCCCAAAAGAATTTGCTTTGAGTGCCATGAGACCAACACCCACATCCTCACTGAGATCCATGTTGGTTTTAGGAGAACGTTATTTTTAATGAAGGTGCATGTGTCTGAGCTGTGAATAATTATATCAACAGTACTTGTGCTTTTGTGTAAAATAAATCCATGTTCTCAGATAATTGAATCCAGAATCTTACTAAAAGCCCTCAATGACCTAGCTCCATCTTATGGATCGTATCGTTCCATATTTTCCTAACAGAGCACTTTGCTGTCAGACTGCAGGCTTACTCGCGGTTCCTAGAGTTTCCAAAAGCAGAATGGGAGGAATCAAAGTTCATGCTCAATCATCCAGGTACAAAATCTAAAAATGGTAATCAACCAGTTTGCTGGTTGCTCCACTCCAAATAAAGGAACTGTTCAGATGACCTGATTGACCATTATTGGATTTTGTACCTGGATGATTGCGCATGAACTTTGATGTCTTGAACCAATTTGGCTGTGGCTGCCTGTCTGGGAGGAGTCAACAGGGGGACAGGACAGCCCCCAGACACCATCTTATCACCAGCAAACTGATTGCTTCACTAAAAAAGTGTACTGCTTAGTGAAGAAAATTGTTTACTTGAGACTCCTCAGACTGATGAAGCCCTCTGGATAGGGGGGCGAAACGTCTTTCCACAAAAAAGAAACTGTCCAGTTGACCTGATTCACCATTATTGGAGAATGGTCTTATCAGCTTCCTCTCTTGTGGAACCAACTTCCAGTCTCTGTCCATAGGACTGACACATTGTCCAGTTTAAGACTGGGCTTAAGACTTTCCTTTTTGATAAATCCTATAGTTAGGGTTGGATTGTTATGCTGCCTTAGACTACTGGATGATAAATTGACCTCATTTCCTTAAATGAATTGTTAAAATTGAATAGTTTTAATTTGAAACTATTTCTGTCACATGATTCTTGACCTGCCATTGTGTATCTGTTCCTCTCAAACTTAGCCAGTCAAAGCAGATGTCCGCTTGTCCTGAGTCTGGTTCTGCTAAAGGTTTCTTCCTCGTGAGGGAGTTTTTCCTTTCCACTGTCGCCTTCTTGCTCGCTCAAGATTAGAGTTTTGTAAAGGAGTTAAATTCAAAGCAGTCTGCTCCTCAGATAAATAATGTTAAATTATTATTTTTATAGTATATGAATGTTTCTGTTCAGTGCTCTGAGATGACTTCTGTTGTGACTTGGTGCTATTTAAATAAACTGAACTGAATTGAATTGAAGTACAGTACAATAGTTGTAACATAAGAAGGAAAAAGAAGGAAAGTTTACTTTTTTTTTGGTCTCCTTTCAGTGCTCACTTCTGCAGCCATGACTGAACTGGAGAAATCTATGGAGTCGATGATCGTCGTCTTCCACCGTTACGCCAAAGAGAGTGGAAATAAAACCACCTTGAGCAAGAAGGAGCTGAAAAAACTGATTGAGAATGAGTTGCCCAGCTTCCTGAAGGTGAGGCCCCTCAGTCTCCGTCACAGATGAGAGTCTGTAACTTGTGTGTTTTCAACTTTGCACCATCTGTTTCTGTTAGAGCCAGAAAAGCCCCGACACCGTGGAGCGGATCATCAAAGATCTGGACGAAAACAAAGACGACGAGTTGGATTTCGAGGAGTTCGTACCCTTCGTCGCCGGCATCACCATCGCCTGTGAAAAACATTTCGCTTTGTGTCAGGAGCAGAAGGGAAAGAAGTGTTAACAGAAGACGCTGACGAGGATTTGTTTTAGATGACCGCGTATATGCTGTATGGCAAATCCACATTAAAAGATAACCTTTGACACTTTGTTAACTCTTTAAAAATAAAAATTAAAAAGGGTTTAACTTGTGAAAGCTGTCGTCAATCTGCTGCAGTTTAGTCGAGAATCAGTTTCTTTAACACAAGCAATCATTTTAGGTTATGCCAGTGTTTTAGAAATGCCTCTAAGTAAGTTGACTTCTGAAGCACATCAAATTACCCATAATCCTTCTGGGGTCTTTTAGCTGGAGGCAGCAGTTTTTAAACTGCAGGGAAATTGTTTCTCTGAGGATTGTAATAAAGTCAGATAAAGGAAGGTATGCAACCTCCTCAGGTTTAAAATCAGCATGCAGCACTGTGCAAAAGTTTTAAACGTTTATTTCCAAGCAACTAGACATCCATATAATCCTTAGAAGTTCTCTTTTTCAGTAGTTCAGACATTCGGGAGGACTTTCAAATGATTTATTTGGATTCTGGCTGCTTTTTTTTTAAAATCCATTATCTGTCCAGTTTATGCATCTGGTCATGACAGCATACTGAGCAGTAGGTGTTGTTTAACCCCAGGCCTAGGGTCATTTTGACCTAAGGACTGCAGGAGGGTTAAAATAAAAAAGGCACAAGGATAGAGGACAAGCTGAGGATAAAAGACAATGTGTCTGCACTAAAATAAAACTAATAGCGGATGAACATTATCTGAAAGTTGTGTCAGGGACAAGTTCAGCAAAGATCTGAAGCAGAGAAGCAACATCATCTGTCACGTTTTCAGCTAATGAACCCATCGTTGGTGCTACAATCTAACTTTATGGGTCCAGCTGTGTTATGTTTTGTGTTTTTTATAGCTCACTACACAAAAAATGGGAACAAATTGCATCTCTGTGACAAGCTGTAGGTTTAACTGTGAGCTGAGGAGAATTTGTAATGAATGGTTCAAAAGTGGACTAACAAACTAAAAGCACTCGACTCTGAAATGATCCGGTACTGGACAGAAGGTGGGTGAAAAAACATCCAACGTTAAAATAAAAATCACAGAACTTCAGAAAACTTGAAGAACTATTGATCAAGATCATTTTAAAAGATTACAAGAAAGTCTAGCTCCTAAAAAAAAAAAACACAACATAAATATAAAATACACCTTATATGTGTGACATCATTACTACTTTGTAAATGAAATACCGTTATTAATCTTCACATTTACAATTTTGTTTTTTGTTATTGTCACATTCAAAATTGCCTTTTGTCAAAAAAACAAAACAAAAAAAAAAAAACAAAGCAGTTCTAAGCAGTAAGTTGTACATTTGTTTGATTTTATTTATGTAACTCAGAAAGCAAAGCAAAATCTTAACTTCTAAAAGCCTCAAGTTAAAGTCACCATACGTTCCACACCAAAAAGACACAAGTTGAGCTGAAAATTTGAACATTTCATGAATCAGTAAGACATTATTTTTAAATGCTTTCTGTCGTGGTGGAAAAAAAAGAAGATTCCCAGAACAGACCAAGGCGTATTTCATCAGATTTATTGTCAAAGCTTTGGAGAGCAGTCCAACATTGACAGAACATGCAGTTACACTGTTATCAGTGCTCTCCTCCATGTGAAACCCTGACCTGCTCTAACTCTCTGGACCAGACAAGTTAGTTTTATAGAATAATCTCACTGTCCATGCCCTCAGCCCCTCCCCTCCATGTCTGCTAAGCCGTCGTCCAAGGGTCCACTGCAGACACGAAGGAGTGAATCTGAGTCAAGGACTCTGCTTGAGTCACGTCACCATAACATATCAACTCTATCAAATCAATGTACCTGTTATTTCTGTTCCTCACTGACTTGTCACAGTAGGAGTGATTACATGGGACTGTTGATATCACACATCACAACATGAGCAGAAGGACATTGCAGAACGATCCCACAGGAGAAGTATTGATCATGATGAGTGCAAATAATACACATTGGACTGACACTTTCAAATTGTGACTTATGTTTTGAGTTATATGGGAAAAGCTCAAAATAGTAATTGAAAATCTGTATTTTTTTATTTATTTTCCTCTTAAATGTTTGATTAAATTTTCAGTAACATTTCAAAGATATATCACATACATTTTCCAGATTATGGTGGCCTAAGCAAGCCTCTCTTTACAAAAATAATTCCAAAAACAAGAAAAAAATGGATAAAACACCCCCCCCCCTGCTGCCCAATAAATAAATAAATAAATGAAGTACTGTATACTGTACTGTATATGAAAATCTGTATTTCAGAGCACAGATGCAGGTCTCATGGGTACACTGTCACCAGTAGATGGTGATACAAGGTTAGGAGAAAAAGCAGCCGGTGGTTCAACACTCTACATGGCAACCATCCTGGAAAACAAAGTCAAAGTGGAGTTAAACGGCACAGACCGAACAGCAAAACATCTCACATTTTTCTATATTTATTTTTTAAGAATATATTTTTTTTAATTTTTTTTTTTACGTATGAACATCTCTGTGCTTTTAAACGCCGTACATGTACAAAACAAACAGCCAAAGGTTTGAAGAACCAACTCCAAACACACAGCAGGGCTTGACTAGGTGTGTCCAAACATGTACGACAAACTAATGAAAGTAAACAGCAAAGAAATATATTCATTTTTAAAACGTTCTCTGCCCACAGAGCAGCCATTTGATATAGTTAGAATTTATGTAAAGTGTTGAACTAGTTGCACGAATAGGCTGACTTTGAAACTGACGAATAAAGAACAGAGTACAGTCTATTTTCACTCTTTACGTCCTGCTCCTCACACTTTAACAATCTCAGCTTGCCTCCAAATTTTCTCTGCTTTGTCTCAAAACCATTTCCTGAGGAACAGGAAAACAATTACATGTGGATTTTGTAGCCACCTTATTTTCAGTAACACTTTCAGAGTGAAACAGGAACTCGTCCAAGAAGATTAAAATGATTATTTTCAGTATTTTACAGTGAACTGTGAGAAGAAATTAAAAACAAATGTGTTTGTAGTCAGCAACAGTTGGCCATTGTTCAGGTTTAATGCCAACTAACCACAAAGATGTCATCTACACAGATGGATTAATTATTGAAAGATACAAATCTCATATTTAACTGGAGGATGTGACATCACTGAAAGTCTTTACCGTATTTTTCGGAGTACAAGGTGCAATATCAACAAACGGGTCTGTTTTCATACATAATGTGCATTAAATGAAACAAAACAGTCAGATAAGTCAAACTTTATTCAACTCATTCACAATAATTCTCAACATTGTTCACTTGTACCACATAAAATCGGTTCATGGTCAGCACTGGTAACCACAGTGCTGACTGGTAAGTCTGGTAAGCACAACCATAATTAATATATAAGGTGCAGCGGATTATGAGGTTCACTGTCAATTTTTGAGAAAATTAAAGGATTTTTAGTGCACCTTATAGTCCAAAAAATACGATAATTAATTTGTTTTTGGAGAAATGTGATGTTTTATAGCATCGCACGTGGCTACTTTTCATCACAACACAGCTTGTTGTGGATTATTGGCAGTAGTGATGACATCACCACTCTTCTTTTACCAGTAATTGTTTATATTTGTGTAAAAGTGGGAACGGTGATGCAAAGGTTAGAGGAGGTGGGCCTGTGATCGGAAGGTCGCCGGTTTGACTCCCTGAACCGACACCATCAAAATATGGGTGTGAAAGGTGGAGCACCCACACCTCCTTTGTTTACCCCACTCTGGACCTTTGAGCAAGGCCCCCAACCCCCACCATGCTCATTCTGCTCCACACAGCGAGCTGTGGCTGTGCCAGGAAGCTAAAATAATTGCCAAGTCTTCATGTGAGTTAGTTTGCAGTGTGTGAGGAAGAGAGAAGCTCTTGAATAAAACTAGAGAAATTGCATTTCCTGTGAAAATGTAGCGTGAATGCTTAATGCAGAACTTGCTGAAGAGCAGCTGAAATTAGCTAAAAACAAGCTGAAATGTAGCTAAAATGTAAGAATAAGCCTAAATTAGCAGAAGAAAGCAGAAAGAACACATTTGCTGGAAAAAGCAAAAATAAACCCCAAAAAGTGGAAATATCTGAAAAAAGCTGAAATTAGCAACAACAACAAAAAATCTGCTGAAAAGTAGCTAAAACAGCAGAAAGAAGCTTAAATTACCAGGAAGTGGAGAGAGCACATTTTTGCTGAACTAGGCCGAAAAAAGTTACCCTATATTTGCTTGAACCTGCTTCTGTGACAAACCAGTTGTCCTCATGTCAGTAAAATTTCTCTCTGTGTGAATTTTTACAAATCATTCACATGATTGAGATCCATTTCTCTTTCATATGATTTTTGGCACGTAACTCATTTTTGTGCTGTTTCAACAATCAGAACGTTCAGCTCATTCAGGACATTCCTGCTTTGAATTTTGGTATTTGTAAAATTCTTACTTTTTGAAATACAGTACAGTATTTAGATTTGTCTGCCATGTTGTTCATGTTTTTCTGATGGAGCTCTTCACATCCTTCAAACTGTGCTGTTTGAAGCCTTGCTCATTTCAGCTTTTGCTCTGGTTCAGCTTCTTTGAGCTCATTTCAGCTTTTTTTCCCCCCCTGCTGTTTTTACACGCCTTTCAGCTTCTTTCTGCTACTTTCAGATGTATTTTGCATTTTCAGCTACTTTCTTTGTTATATTTCTGCTAAATTTAGCCATTTTCTACCCCCCACCCTCAACCCCACCCCCTTACATCTTTTGTGCTTCTTTCTTTAATAATTTAGTCTTTTTCTGCTCCTTTCAGCCTCTTTCTGCTAGTTTCAGCTTCATTTGCACTTTGTCGGCTACTATTTGTTGCTAATTTCAGCTTATTCTTCTCATTTACGATACATTTCTGCTCTTTTCAGCTTTTTCTATACATTTCTTTTCTACTGTTTTCTACCGTACTTTTCAGACTATAAGGCGCACCGGATTAGAAGGTGCATTAAGTGAAACAAGTTCATTTTGACATATTTTTGAGCACCATGTACCATATAAAATCAGTTTGAAGTCAGTAAACACAACCAGAATTAATACATAAGATGCACTGTGTTATAAGGCTCACTGTTGATTTTTGAGAATATTAAAGGATTCTAAGTGTGCCTTATAGTCTGAAAAATACGGTACTTTCAGCAGGAGTCAGTTGTTGTAATTCATCTTTCACTCAGAGTTTAGCGATTAAATCTTTTCAGCCTGGTTTCAACTTCTTCAGCAGTTTTCAGCAAAAATCATTCATTCATTTATCAGGAAATTCAGTTTCTCTAGTTTGAATTAGACATTTAGTTCTACAATATAACTTCATCACTGGAGAAGTATGTACACAAACTAGAGGTAAAATGTGGATTTTTCTTAATATATTTTTTACATGTCAAATAATTTTTAGCACCTTATTTTACACCTGAAAACTAAGAATAATGAACTGTGTAATAACAAACACTATGTTTGAGCTGTGCCTTGAAGAGAACCAGCGGGTCCTCTCCAGCAGACAAACTGTAATGCATCTCCTACAGCAACAGGCAGAAAGATACATGCTTTTTGTTCCTGAGTCAACACAATACTTGGGCTCTGTTTCCTTCCTCTCTCCTGCAGGGGACATCTGATCGTTCTCAATGAGTGAACGTAACACAGCCCTATTAAAAAGTGAAGTGATCCACAGCAGCGGGAACTTGGGGGGGTCAAAAAGACGAGGAATGTACGGTGCCTCCAGTCTGCTGCTTCAGAACAGAGGAGTGGAAAAATGAGAACGAGTGTCAGCTTTGTGAGGCAGGAAGGAGGAGAAACTTCTTCCATCACATCCAAACCCTCAGCCAAAGGAGGTTTTTGCTAACAGACTGTTAAAGTTGAAAGAATGTGCAAAAGTTCTGATTTGTTTACATTTTATAGACTTTCTTTATCATCTTTGAGGTGGTCCTGATCAGTCGATCTTCAGACTAATAAAGTTTTTTTCCCCTCCTCATTGTCTGTTACTAAACAATCCACGGACTCATTCAAACACAAAACTGTTTCCAACTCATTTGGTAAAGCAGTGATTTAGATTGTGATGTCATTTGTTTCACTGTGGTAGTTCAAGTCCAAGTCAATTTTATTGTCATTTGCATCGCATGTGGTACATGAGATGGAACGTAATTGCAGTTGCATCCAAAAATAACAAAAATACAAAGTGTAAAAAGAAACAATATACAAGGATCTAAGATATACAACAAATACTAACAATGCAAAACAATACAGCGTAACAACAGCAGCCCAAACATGAGCCTGTGTGAGCAGATGGATATGAATGAATACAGCAACATGAGATAATCAGCAGCATGAAATCAGCAGCATGGATAATCAACAGCACAGATAAGTCACATATCACCAATTAAAGTGGCATTACAGTGATTTATTTTTCTTGATGCCAATTAAAGGTTGTGAAGGAGTTGCCAAACTGTAAACTGTCATCTCATGATGAAAATGGACACAGCTGACGTGGTTTTGTTCAAACCTTCAAACGATATTACAAGATCTGTCAGAGCTCAACGTGCATGTTGAGGATGACTCTCGGGCTGCTAATTAACTAAACTTTAGCTCAACATCTGTAAGACTGACTGAAGTAAAGCCATTTTAGAGACAGCTGTGTTTGATTAGTTCAATCAGGTTGATTCCATTAGTCGTACACATTGTTCATCCAGGGATTACTTTCTGTGAGTCTGTTCAGTGGTTTGTGAGATATTTTGCTAACGCTACAAGCAAACACAAAGATGGGCAAGAGCACACTGTAAAAACGGGACAATGAACATGAGAGGATGTTTGGGCCTGAGACGTTTCTGCAGCTGATGAACTAAATCTGAAAAGAGTGACCTGCAGAAAATAGAAACACACACACACACAACTTGTCATTGACTCTGACTTATTTCTTCCTGACATGACTCAGTGAAAGTTGTGTCTTAAATGATTTTCTCTGTTTGAGGCAGTGAAACTCATTCGAGTCTGTGTGGAGGAAAGAAAAGGAAAGAAAAGAGCTGCCATTCTGCCTGCACACAAAAACACTTTCCTAATTTTACCACTCTCTGCTGCACTGATGAGAGACAGGAGTTGTGTGGCAGCTGTGGGTGGAGTGAAGCACATATCAGGGGCATGAATCACTGCTGGTGTGTGTGTGCGTGCGTGCGTGCGTGTGTGCGTGCATGTGTGCGTGTGTGTGTGTGTCACAGCATGTCCACTGTTTAAGAGGGCCGTCTTTCTGCTCAGCCTGACGGCAGCAGCTGGGACCGGGGGCTCAGAGGTTTTCATTATTCACCTGGTGAGCAGAAACTCAAGCAGGTGAGTACTCCGAGAAAACAATTCAATGCAGGAGTGAGTTTTGTGGAAAGAATGAAAATGGATGTGTGCAAACCAAATGCAGCGCAGTTAAAAAAAAAAAAAAAAAAGAAGGAAAAATTAAAAGCAAGATGCATGACTAGGCTAAACATGTGCAGCGTTTACTGAAATCTGCATGTGAAGATGTATGATTTCACATTTAGCCACAGTTTTAAAACGCGTCGTCTGTGGAATCCTGCAGCATATTTTATGTTATCTGGTTCTTAAGAGTATTTCCTCCTGCATCACTTCTGATTTCGTATTTTTCATCCCATGCAGCTTTAACCATGGCCCGTTTGGATCAGGTCATCACAAACATTGTGGACATCTTCATGGAATATGCCGACACTGAAGGCAACAAATGTCAGTTAAACAAGGAGGAGCTCAAGAAGCTGTTTGAAACTGAGATACAGAGTGCTGAGTTAAAGGTGAGCATCTGTACACTTTAAAAATCTCTTTTGATTATGTTGTTTATTTGTCATGTGCAGGTTAACACAAGGTCAACAACGCAACGAAATGTTCAGGATGAGAAGAACCGATTTGGCTCGCTAAAAACAAAACAAAAACTAAAGCATACAATAAGGTACAAAATAAAGTACCAAAAGGTGAAAAAGAAATATATTAAACAACAACATAGTAGAAAATAACTGTGCAAGTAGAATGAATACATATAAGTATTTCACAGGTAGTAATATAAATGCACATGATATATATAACATATATATATATATATATGATATTTATTATTGTTTGAACTGATTGTTTGAAAAAAGGGGCAGATATATAATAATAGTTTTTCTTCTTTCATTTTTTAAATATTTTGTATGTTATCATTTATGGGATTGTTTGGTATTGTATTTTTTTTAAATGAACACATAAAATAAACATAAACATTTAACATAACTAACATATACGTATAACTTATAAAATATACTTTTCATGAGCTAATAACCATTTTATCTTCCCTCGTGTGGTTCATGCTGCTGACGGTGCATCTGTCTTCTCCAGGAGAAGATCAGTGCGAATGACATCGAGGAGATCATGGAAATGCTGGACAAAAACCATGATGGAGAGGTGAACTTCCGCGAGTTTTGTCGGTGCGTGTGCGACCTCGCCAAATGCTACTACCACAAGAAGACGGGCAGAGGCGGGAAGAAGGGCAAGGGCAGAGGGCAGGAGGGGGAGCAGGAAGACTGCAAGAGCTAAAACACCTTCAAGAACAAGAACATGCATGTAAAGAGGGACGCCACCAAGGGGGCGGGGAGTGGGGGGGTCCAAGGGGTCAAAGGCCCCCCTGTATAAATTTTCTGGACACCCCCCTCGCTCCACCTGGAGGCGCCCCTGTGTAAATTACAATGACTCTACTGCTCTCTGTAAAGACGTGTGCAAACTTTCTGAAAATAAAAAGTATCTCTGAAGTCTGCATGCTCGTGGCAGTGTCGTGTTTGGAGAGAGGCGCACGACTCACCAAACGTTCAACAGAGTTTCTGGTGCGCACACATCACCGTAAGTCACTCCTCAGGTGAAGTCTGGTTTGTTGCGTTTACCATTGTAACCAGTGGCCTCCTGTGTCCTGGTCATGAAGCAGCAGGACTCCACCAGTTCTGACCACAGCAGAGAGGGCAACAGAAACCCACACTCCTCTGCAACACAAAGTGCATGAACTTACAAACAATGTGAACTAATACACTTCATGAAAAAATTGTCAGACCACCACTTTACATGTTGCCCATTCCAGAACCAGAACTAAACTTAAAGTTGTGACTTCACAAACACCAGTGAAGTAGAAGATGTAGACATGCATCATGTTAGTGATGGGGTCAGACATTTAAAAACAATATTAATATTAATATGATGTTGGTACCACAGAAGAAGAAGAAGAAAAAAAGACAGAATAATATCTTGAACTTAAAGACAAACATGAAGACAGGTTGGAAGCTCCTAGAGTCTGATTTGTAAACAATTTTAACATAAAACTTATTGTGTGTGATTATATCAAGTCTTGGAGTGGTGGTGTGGGAGCAGTGGCGCAGAGGCTAGAGAAGGTGAGCCTGTGATCAGAAGGTCGTCGGTTCAACTCCCTGGACTCAAAACATCAAAATGTGGGTGGGAAACATGAAGCTCCCACACCTGCCTCCACCCCGGGCCCCTATTTATTTGTCTTCCCAAGATCTCGTGGCTCACCTGCGGATCGATATTGTCCCTTCAACTTCCAAACAACTACCTAAAGTATCTCACCAGCGGGTGAAGAGCTTCTCAGCGTGACCTCAGCCAAAGTGAGGAGTACTTTCAGGAGGACTAATCCTCACAAAGCGACCGGCCCAGACAACATCTCCGGTAAGGTGCTGAGAGAATGTGCTGATCAGCTCTGAGAGATGCTGGCCGACATCTTTAACTCCTCACTAACCCTGGCAACAGTTCCAAGACCGCCACCATCATCCCAGTCCCAAAGAGCTCTACAGTGACTGGTCTGAATGACTATCAGCCAGTGGCCCTCACCCTGATAGTCTGTAAATGCTTTGAAAAACTGGTCATTTTTCTCCACTTAAATTATGATAATGGATTTTATTTGGTGCTTCCAGTAATTCATGTAACATCTCTCCCTGTCTAGGTTTTGCGCTCCCTCACGTAAAAAGTCTAGGAGTGGAGCTTGACTGTAACTTAAAGCTAAATAAACAGATTGATTATGTTGTGAAAGCAAGCTTCTTTCAGCTCCGTCTGCTTTCTAAAGTAAAAGCACTCCTTATGGTCGTAGTGATCTGGAGAAGGCCCTCCATGCCTTTGCTCTGGGCTTGATTACTGTAATGCCTTGTATGTCACTATAAATCAGTCTTCTATCTCAACATGAACTGCACACGTGACACACAGAGGACTGTGGTAGTTCCGTGGTCTGTGGCTGCATCAGGAACGGCATCCAACGTAAAACAAATGTCAAGTCTTCGTGCGAGTTAGTTCGCTGTGGCGACCTCTGAAGAAGGGAGTGGCCGAAAGAAAAGATCAAGTCTTAAGTAGAACCCAGTTCAATTCCCAGTCATTTAAATGTGGTTCAAACTTATTTCCGGTTTTTATTTTGCAGCTAAAAATGAAAATGCCTCATTGTTAATCAAACTGAAAAGTTTTATCCACAAAGAAAAACAACTTTTTTTAAGATAGCTGAACTCTAAAAATTAGGTTAAATGAAAAGGTGATGACAAACAATATCTTACCTGTTTTGGATAGCTCTTTGAACAACCTCAGTGTAGAGTTTAACTCTGACCATAAGAATGAGCCAATGACTAGTCCAAGTTGAACCAAGGCCCAAGTGATTGCTGCCATCTTAAAACAATATTGAGCTTTAAAAAATACACTGACTTTTTTAAGCAACTGGTTTTTTTTTTAAATATAAAAACATGATCATTACTACAGAACTTGTAATTTGCAGCAACAAGCTGTAGCACCTCCAACAGGAATATGGTATCTTATTTTTTCTAGAATAAATGTATAATAAGAAATTAACATGCTTGAATGAACCACCTTGAAGCTTGTTTGACCTGACTCCACTCAAACCTGCTTTGAGCTCATCAGCCTGCTCAGAAACAAACTTTATTTCTCTAAACCAGTGCTTCTCAGTTATTTTCTGGTGTTTGAGCAGAACAGGTTGTGCAGGTTCTCAAGGACAGCATCAGGTTCAGTTAGGAGGGTCTATGCACTGAATAGTACCTAAGCTTTGCTCTAGGTCCATCTTCAGCGTTTGACGTGTATTTTTCAAACTGATCAGAGAAGAACGCATGAAAAAATGTTAAAGAACACACAAAAGATATAAGTACAAGTAAAACATGTGCACCTTAATAAAAAAGAAGCCTATCCAATAGTGAGTTGTTTGTGTGCACCTGGGGCACAGCAGATGGGTGTGTGTTAAACTGCAATCTAAAGTGTGAGGTGTTGGATAATAAATAATAGTATATCATGCACAGAAAAGAGAGAACAGACAAACAAACTTAAATGTTTGTTTAGAAGGAAACAAGGAAACAACTGCAGTTATAGACCATGCTGTTGTAAAAATATAAAACCTGCAATAGTCTTTCTTTCTCTAATGTGGATGAGTGAAAGAGGCTCACAAGATGGATAAAGTTTATTATTATTATTTTACTATTTTTACTTTGATTTGTTGGTTCCCTCCTCTTCATGACGGTGACGCAACTGGTAGCGCTGCTGCCTCTCCGCGAGCAGGTCCCTGGCTCAAATCCCGATTCGGGGGCCTTTCTGGGCGGAGTTTGCATGTTCTCTCCGTGCATGTGTGGGTTTTCTCCGGGTACTCCAGTTTCCTCTCACAGACCAAAAACATGCATGTTAGGCTGATTGGTAACTCTAAATTGTCCCTAGGTGTGAGTGAGAGAATGTTTGTTTGTCTCTATGTGTCCCTGTGATGGACTTGCGACCTGGGTGTACCCCGCCCCTCGCACACTGATGGCTGCATGGGCACCATTGACCCTCGTGACCCAAAATGGAAGAAGCGGGTAAAAGATAATGGATGGATGGATCCCTCCTCCAGTAGCTAGTCTGCAGATGTTCAGAAACTGTATGCTTCCTCCGAGTTGCCAGATGGAGGCAGTGTTTTATCACACTATCTGTCCAAGCCACACAAACAGTCCTTTGTTTCTAAACTGAAATGTGTCCTTAAAGACATTTGTCCAGATGACATGATTTAACCTTTTATGTTTTTGTCCTTAAAGATGTGACACTAATGTCATGGTACTACTGTAAGCAGATTTAGTTTATGTTTTGTACATGTTGGTCATAAACTCTCCTTTGACTTTCTTACTTTCAAACAGCTTTTTTTTTTTTTTTTTTAATCACTGTGAGTCTGTTTGGGGAGGATTTATTTTAAATGCCAGATATAATTGCAGCTCTGCTCTGAATAAACAGGTTACTGCATGTTAGCGTCGTCAAAACACTGTAATAATAAGCTGACAATGAACGCAGCAGAAACATCTTCTGCCCGAAAATTCAACATAAGCAGAGCTTCTCGATTCACATGGCGAATGTGCAAAAACTAAACGTCACACTCCGACAATAGATGAAGTGCAAGTGACGGAAACATCTGCACATGTAAAGGTTTTATAAGGCATTTTGTTGAAGATGTACAAAAACATGCACTTTTCTACCCTGGTGGTGTCTTTCAAGATGACAGAAGCGCTAAATGCACCCCCACACCATCAGAGAGGCAGGCTTTTGACCTGTTCGTTGATACCAAACGGTCCCTGTCCTCTTTAGTACTGAGGATGTGGTGATTTTCAAAACCGCAGAACCACAGAGTGGTTTGTCACTTTGCCTCATTGCATTTCAAATGAGCTTTGGTCCAGAGGAAACAGCAGCGTTCCTGCACGGTGGTTTCATGTTTTCAAAGCTTTAACCGACATTTGTGGATGGCTCGTCAAGATGTGTTTACAGACAATAATTTGACCAGGTAGTGATGTCCGTGAGAAAATCAGACCTGTTTTTAACTCAGTGCTGCCTGAGGGGCTGAAGATGCAGGCATCCAGTATTGACTGTAAGCCCCGTCAACTCATGAGGCACATTTTAATGAAACAACAGTCAGGTCATCTGGACGGTTGTCTTTTTTTTTTTTTTTTTTTTTTTATGACTCAAGATGACTCAAGTAATAGGTATTTTAATAATCGGTCACTTGATTACCATGACGCAGGTTCTTCTTGTCT
>JARVLU010001073.1:15066331-15083801 GCA_031762415.1 Simpsonichthys santanae | reverse complement strand
CCAGAGTGGGGCAAATTAGGGTGGAGGCGGGTGTTTCACCTTTTTCCACCCACATTTTTTTGATGTTGTCGGTTCCGGGGCTTGAACCGGTGATCTTCCGATCACAGGCCCACCGTCTCTAACCCCTGCGCCACCACTCCCCAGATAGATACTGGCTTTTAGTTCCTGATCCCTTCAGTGGAAACTCAATAAGTTCAGAGTTGTTGTCATTGGTCAGACTTTCCGCAGCTGGAAAGCAACTTCTGGTTTCTAATTCAAAAACTAGTTCCAGTTAAACATCAGAAACTTCTGCAGCATCTTCTTGTAATCTTGTTTAAAACCACGTTCCCCGTGCCTGTCAATGTTTTCTTTCAGTACCTGAGTTTGTTGAGAAGTTGCGACGGCTACAATGAGATCATCTTCCCTCACTGTTCCTGCGACTCCAGGCGTAAAGGCCACGTGATCACAGCCATCAGTATACAAAACTTCAAGCTGCACGCCTGCACAGAGGAAGGCACGCTTGAGGTGAGTCCTCCTCCTCATTTGTTTGTCTGTTGACACAACTTCATGTAGAATGAAGTGCACGGATTAAAGGCTGCTTGTTGTTCCAGAGTCAGGCGATTTTGTTTGACTGGGGGGAGATGCAGAGGTGGGACACAGACGAAGAGGGCATGGCTTTCTGCTTTGAGTATGTACGAGGCGAGAAGAAGCCCCGCTGGGTGAAGATTTTTACTCCTTATGTAAGTTAAGTGTCAGACACACACAAGTTCATTAATATATTGTTGCTGGATGACATACAGTAGTCCCTCGTTTATTTCAGGGGTTACGTTCCATTCCCCCCGCAATAAGTGAAAATCCATGAAGTAGCAACGTTATATTTATTTTAGTAATTATATATATTTTAAGATTTTAGAAACCCTTCCCACACTCTTGCAATGTTCTAAACTCTTAAACCTACGTCATTTTAACAACATACGTAAATGTAGCTACTAAATTTTACTCCCCAGGCTCTGCAGAACAGGAGTGGGTCTCGTTCTGGTCCGACTCTGTTCTGGTCCGACTCTGTTCCATTTCTGCAGACCTATCCTGCAGTGATGAAGCCCACAATCAATGTTCTAAACTCTTTAACCTACTATTTTTAACAACATATTAGAGCTGTCATTTCTAACCCGGGCCATGATCATGTGCTGGATGGGCGAGCCAGGTCGGGCTTTTGATTGCGTCAGCGGATCAGCCGCAATTCAATTTTATGACAACATGGCTTGCCACACCTTCACCAGCTGCACGTGGCCATTTCACCGCGAGCTGACCGGCCTTGAAAGAGGTAAAATAAAGTTCAGTTAAGCTTCAGATGGGACTGTACTACTAGACAGTGATCCATCACCCAAATGGACGTTCAGCCGCTGCACTCAGCGGACACGCGCGGCCGACGACCCCAACAGGTGAGATCCCAAAGCAGACGTGTCAGAGCAGTCCGTGTCTGAATAATGTAGAATGCAGGCAGAAACAGGGTTTTAATGTTCTTTGACGGCCATGAAAGGACAAACACCCCCTCAGCTCCGACCTTCTGCCCCTTTTATTCAACCGTGCACATCCACCGACCGTACTGTTACTTCGTTGGGTCGGGGTGGGGTTCGGATCAGATCAGAATTTTTGGGCCCGAATGTAACTCTACAACATATTTACATGTAGCTACTAAATTTTTCTTACTGGACTCTGCAGAACAGCAGCGGCTCGGTTCCGCTCTGACTTGGTTCCATTTCAGCAGACCTACCCTGCTGGTTCCGGTCGGCTCCCTGGCTCAGGGTAGTGGCGGAGGGCTCCAAATGGCTGAAGTCCTCATGGGCTGACAGCTCTCAAGATTCACAGATGGGTCTGGAAGTCCAGTTTTCTTCGTTTCTGGTCCGGTGCCGGGGGTTCCATGTTACTCTCTGCATCTGCTAGGCGCCAAAGTCACTGTAATAAGCGCCAAAAAATGTTTTTCCCATCAGATCAAAACTTTCCCTCTAGTATTTCAGCAGAAGGAAATGGGCTTCTGGGCAGAGCACTGTTGGCTTCTGGGAAATGTAGTCATTATGAGTGAGAATACAGTGGAGGCTTACTGAGGGAAAAAAAAACTACAAAATGGCAACGCCTGTCTGAAATATTTTATTTTTTCGTTAACTTTTTACTGTACAGTATCCAGTACTGTCCCAATCACGTGAGTAATATTAAAATTGACAATCCTGTCGTGTACAATAGATTTTCTCGTGCTCAATCTTACTTTGAAAAATGGCGAAGGGGCGAGTCTGCGAAAGTCGAACGTTCAGTTGTGAGGGACTACTGTATTTCAGGTTTTATTCAGTTTACATGATTACCAAAGACAAGTGAGATGCTGTTTTTATGAAAACTTTAACGTTAACCTCTTTTTCGTCATTCCTAACCTGCATCTCTGTTTGTGTTCACCGCGCACGGACAATGTTTAGTTTAACTACATGCACGAATGCTTCGAGAGAGTCTTCTGTGAGCTGAAGTGGAGGAAAGAGGTAACAACAATCTCCTGCCTGCATGCTGTTCGAGTACACAAGAAGACTTTTAACCAACCGTTGTGCTTTCAGGTGGAAGAGGAGGCGATAGATAAGGACAATAAGAACTGCAGTAAAGACGGTATGTGTGGAAAGGTAAGACTTCCTGTCTGAATCCAGGTGAATCTCTTCTGTCTTTGTGTGTGTAGGATTGTGACTCCTGATTGCTGCTTCTGTTGTAGAATATTTTCCAGCTGCTTCGCCACAGAAGAGATGGAGGGACGTAAGATGGAAGATCCTCGCCTCTTCGGTACAGAGACTTTCACCAACTCGGCTGGCCCTGACCTAACCCTGGACTCAACAGCGTTCAGCTGTGACCTACGTGGACATTATTTACACTCCATCATCACAAGAAGCTACTCCCAACACACAGACCTGCTGAAACATTAAACAAACAGAAGCGTCCACCTCCTGAATCCAGCACATCGTAATCACTCATTAAGCAGAGAATTTATAGACTCAAAGTGACGGATTCATGCATCTTTTGTCCTTGACAAGGACACAAAGTGGCGTTTGGTGTGCTCGTGGAGAGGATTGAAACTTTTGTCTCTTCAGTAGCATAACTTGGGGGGAAAAAAGCAGAAGTGAATTTGTTGGTGCACTAACAAAGAAAGAAAATTGGAAGCTGTTAGCTGTCACGAGGGAGGACAGATGATAGTCATTCAGAGGGCTGACCACAGGAAGCTGCTCAGCATGTCAGTTTTGGAGAGAAGCAGCAGCGTCTTGTGGACACAGGACATCTGAGCGTGGAGCCCCCAGCAGACACAAGAGAAACCATGGTGGACATCTTGCAGTGGAAGTTGCACTTACATTTTAATCTGCTGGGTGCTTCATTTGCTTTTAAAAAAACGATGAACAAAAACCTTGAGGAAAAAAGTTCAGAAAACGTGCATTTATTTTATTTTATTTGTTTATTTGTAAGAGCAGAAACAAGGTTTGACACTAACATTGCACTTTATCCAACTGTAGGAAAAACGCCCTAATGGAAACTGACACAGCGGCATGATACTGGAATAAGTTGAAACTTTATATAAATATTTAACTGGCTGCAGTGGGATTATAAACAGCATCAAGTGGTATCCTCCCCATTCAGAGCCATGCATTAAATACAGTATTATGTGAACAATCCATGCAAATGTTTTTGCAAAACTGGCCGTTTAAGTCACAGTGTATCTGAGTGAGTTTCCCCAGAATAAACAGCAGGGGTCCTCTCTGATTCACAGGGATTACTTGTCTCTGGGAGCTCCCACAGGATTTACTGTATATCAGGCCAGTAATTCAAACGACTTTTCCACGCCGCAGTGTTTATCTCTGTAGAAGACGGGTGAACCACTGCAGATTCAAACTGTACTGAGACGGAGATCTCCGTGCAGAAGAAATGTTTTCGCCTTTGCAAAACAAGATAAATAGGACAGCTGGAGCCAGAGATCGATCATGAAGGTCTCCTAACATCTGATCCCAGCCTAAAACCTGATAATCTGATCATCTGGTGCTGATATCAACCTAAAAATAAAAATAAACTGAAAGATTGTGACACGTTAGGCTGATTCTAAAATAATTCCAAGATTGATTATAAGAAGATTGATAAAAGATTGGTCATTTACAAATTATTTAGGAAGATATTAATTGTTCATAACATTTCCACAGAACCCCACTGAAAAATAATGACACTACCCATTTAAAGTCCAACTTTTCCTCTGCAGGTAATCAGGTTATTCGTCTTATTTTGGTACCACTTTACAATAAGGCTCCCCTTATAGATGGCTAATAAATTGTTTATAGACACTTTATAAATCATTAACTGTTTATTATGCATTAATTAAGGGTGATGAGGCAAAACTGACCAGTTTCTTACCAAGTAGTGAGCCAAATCTGTTCACCTGTATATTTCATGTAGAGCTGTTCTATTAAACATTTCAGATGAAGTTACTACCTTGTAAGCACATTTGTAAATCTAATTTTTTTTTTAGGCTATAATATTAGCTTTATATACTTACAATGCAGTGATAGCATACAATATGCTAAAGAAATAGGTTTCCAAATGCTCATTGTGCTTACAAGGTAGTCTGAAATGTGTAATATAACAACTCTAGATGAAATATACTGTATAGGTGAACAGCTTTGGCTCATTATTTGGCAAGAAACTGGTCAGTTTTGTCTCTGTCACCCTTAATTAATGCATAATAAGCAGTTATTAATGATTTAGAGGAACTAATAATGTATCTATAAACTGCTATCCACCCATAAGGGGAGCCTTACTGTAAAGTGGTACTCTAATGTTTGACGATCTACAAGCATTTTTAGAGTTCACGTCCATGAATGTTTGTCCCGGTGCTGCTCACAAGCTGATTAATGTGCTAAAACAGACCTTTGTGGGATCATGCAGGCGTTTTAATGGAAACTATGGATCCTTTAATTGAAAGACTGAACGTGCAATCCTGGAGGCCGAATCCATTTAGTTGGGTTCTTGTCTGTTTACTGAACCAAGTCGAGCATTGTCGATTTTCTGACACCCTGAAGCGCGCGCCTTCTTCGGCTCTCCACCACGTTCCCCCTTTTCCTCTTTTTTTGTCTTCTTGTTCCGTCTACAGACAATGTTATTTATTTCGACGCAACAGTGTTAAATTCAGCTGATGGCTCTCGAATCGGTGAACGATGGAGACTTAAGCTGCGAACCCTTTGTCGTATGCAAATGTAAAATGGAACCAGATGCGTAACTTACTGTAAAGAAAATGTAACATATTCTTTTAAATAAATTGATTTATTGATGCAAACACATTCTTCGTTTTTGTGCCGAGGCCTGGAAAGGATGAGCTGCTAAAAATGTCAACGTTGTGTGTGCAAATCTCTGGGTGAGTTGGATTTACACAGATTCTCCGCTCTACTTTTCGTACTGTGCTCTGCTTTCCCGTGTTAGTTTTTGTTTTTTTTTTACATCGCCCTGTTTTTGCTTCCTCGATCCCACTGACTAATGAGATCTGGGAGACAATTACCCAACAGGCAGAGAAACGGTTGTTCCACACTGACCTGCATCAAGTGTCTGCACCCTGGTAATTAAAAGCCATTGACTGTCGGTGGATATTATCTGAGAACATCTGAATGTTGAGCAGCGAGCACGTCTGGAGCCACTCCAGAGAGACAACGATCTTTCTTCCAAGTGCTGACACGTTTTGTATCGCGTTGCTTTTGAATAGTATTAATAAATCTCAGCTTCTTTCATCTTGAATATGTCCCTTTGGGGAAAAAAAAAAACGCATGGCATCTATAATTGAGAATTATTTCTCGTCCACTGGAACTGCCTGCATCACTTATGAGATGGACAACTGAGTATGTCCCCATGCGCCCACTCAAGAAGACTGAGGAGAAAAATTAGTTTCCAAACTGATGAACTATAACAAACCTGCTCCAGACAACTTGATTTATGGTTTTATTTGTGATCATGTAAAATTCAAAAAAGTTCAAGACAGAAACATCTGGACTTTGGTTTGGAACCGAAGACGTTTCGCTTCTCATCTGAGGAGATTTCTCAAAGAACAGTGTGTGTGGGGTTGGAGTTATAAAGCTGAGGGAATACGTGTGCAGATCGCCCTGTCACTCCTCACAATAGAGGTTTGTTTAGGTCTTTGTTAGTCTGAGACACAGATGGACTCTGGTCACATGGATGAAATTCCTGATGGGTGTGAACCTGACTGGGTATCAGGCCTAAAGCTTCATTATCACTTATAAGAAGTTGAAATCTTGAGAGGACCTCCTCTGTTTAAAGATGGTTTCTCTCGTTTTACATAAATAGCTTCCTTCAAGTGTGAACACTTTGGTCCTCAAAGGAGTGTCCTTTATCCTTGAGCTGCAGGTAAACTGCTCAGTCTTGTCCTGAGGAGCTGCTGGTTCTCTCCTGAGTTGAGCCATGCGTCTGTGGAGAAGCTGTTTAGTTTCTCCAGTAGAGATGTGGACATTCACTAGACTGCAGACACCACATCACTCTGTGTTTGGGTGTTTTGTCCTCAGGGTGGACCAGCCTCCTGGGTCCTGGGTTTGAAATGTACTGGGATGTTGTGTTTGGAGAAAATCCCTCTCTCAGCAGCAACTTAAGGGACGACAATGTTTTTCCTTCTCTTCTTCTCCTGGTTCTGTTCAGTGGTGGGTTTCGTAGATTTCCTCGCAGACTTGACAAAAGCCTCGTTGCTTGGAGAGTGTTTTTGACATGTTTTTGTTCCTTTTTCTTCCCTGCTGTCTTCATGGGGACGTGTTCAGCCCCATTCTGATGACAGAGTTTGTTTTCCAGTAGATGGTGAGTCAAACTGATCGGGTGTGGTTTCCTGTAGTCTTCAGTGTTGACTGTCCCCTCAATTAAATGTGATCATTTAAACTCTTATATTAAGTTGAGCTGAATGTTAAAACACAGACTGGAAGAAGTATGGAGTCAGGTTTTTTTTTTTTTTTTTCCCACGTTTGGATGAACATGAAATAGAGAAAAATTATGGACTTCTATGGAGCCTGCCAGATGGTTAAATAAAAATCAGTAAGAACTGCTAAACTGAAGAAACAAATTCTGTTGATTGAAAAAATAAATAAATAAAAAATGGAGTCCATGTGCAGAAGATGTGTCCAGTTTTGTTGCTGGTGTGGACAAAGAAACAAAAGAATTCAGCACCTGAATTGAAAAAAAAAGTTTGGAGATTGTTTAATCATCCATCTGTAAAATTCTGAAGTGTAGTACTTACTACCTAAAGCACATCAAATACTTTTGAATCTGTTAAAAACATCCCAACCGTTAAAATATACCCAGACCTGTCTGAGAATTTTTTTAAATAAATATATTGACAGTTGCTGGTGCGAAGTTCATTTTGTACTAGAAACACTTGCACATGCAGGTTCAAAGTTTCTGTTCAGCAGATTGGATTCAATCTTCCCCGCAGAGCGTTGGCAACTTATCACTGGGCATGCTGGTGGTTTTATGTTAGTTTGATGGTTTCAAATTGATCCTAGAAGGGTCGGTAGTTTACTATTGTTCTAAAGTATAAGAACCTGAACTTTAAACTGAGCAGTTTAGTTTCAGAGAATAAGAAAAAAGCTTTACACACTCTTACAGTAAATATTCTAAATTTAAATAAACCCTCAAAGTACTCTCTGCATTGCAGCAGTCTGTGAATATAAAATGTTTTTAAGAAGTTTAAAACAGACACACATGCAGACTCTTAATCATGTGTAAACTTTACACAGTGGGTCTAAGTTTGCCCCTAAAAGAACACATTTGGTGTTAATAGATTTATAAAATGATTCTGTTTAATCGAAATAAACTTGAACCCTGGAATAAGAACAAAAAACGTATTTAGAAAAATCCTCTATACTGTGAAGTCTTCATTGGTTGGTGAAATATTCAGGAAAACTATATATATACCGTACATATACATACTGTATATATACAGTATACATATATATGTTCCGTCTACAGACAATATGCTAAAGAAATGTTTCCAAATGCCCATTGTGCTTATTAATGCAACCCTCATATATAATTTTTTTTTTTTTTTTTTTTTTTTTACTTTCAAGTTCAGGTTTTTAAGGGTATTATATTTTATATAATACCCTTAAAAACCTGAACTTGAAAGTTTAAAATTAAAAAAGAGAACATTCCAGTGCACAAAATTTAGAAACTCTGTGTTTGAGGAGACCACAGAACCAAAAACTGTTCAGAAAGCTCAACAAAAACAAACACAAATATTGAAAACCAGAAGAAACTGTATTTAAATGAACTCACGACAGGAAAATAAAATGTAAAAGATCAATTCTATGGCAAAAAAAATACATTTTAGTATTTATTTATTTATTATTAGTTGTAATATTCTAGATGTGTGTGTGTTGTTTTATTCTTTTTTTTTTTCTCTCGACTTCTTTCTTTCGAGTCTCCCCCGTTTTATTTTCTCCATATAAACGGCATCAGCAGCAGCAGCAGCATGGAGCTGACAGCAGCAGGAAGCTCACAGATGAGACGACACCAGGAGTTTGTGTTATACCGCAGTGAGTCTGCAGCAGCTTCTCTCATGTTTGCTCTGCTTCTTGTCTCTGTGTGCAGCTCTGTGCAACATCTGCAGCCACAGATCACAGTGGGTCACTGAATGCAGAGGCAGATGTTCTGCATCCAGTCTCCTGCTTGTTGCATTGTGCTCCTCTGAACAGAAACCCCTGCGTGAGCCCTCGACTGAGAGCAGGTGGGTGACTGTGGAGGAGGAGAGCGTCCAAGATTTATTACCTCTGCCTTATTGCATTTCTCAGCAGCTGCATGGGTCGTGCAAACAAAAAGGAGGTCGGTAGGCCATTGACACGCACTATCTGACACTGCCTGCCTCCAATGAAACGTCACATTAAAGGCCTCAGGGCTGGAGCTGTGTGAATAAATCTGTGCCAAGACATCAATTAGCCAAATTCCATCATCATAAAGCGTTGGTATTATTTCAAAGTCAATCATTTTAAATGGTCATGTGTGCCAAATCCTCACATTAATCTAGTTAAAGACACCTGATTTCAGCTCTGAGTACTGTATATGTCCAGTTGCCTGTAAATGCTGGTCTGAGTGCAGCTTAGCAGCAGCATCCAAGCAGAGGGGGGTGGAGGGGGGGGGGGATTGACTACTTTTCCTCTCTCATTAATGACCAATCAGTTAAAAACTTTATTGGTCCCAATGTGCTCCCTCAGCACATTCTTCCCCCCACCCTCCCTCCATTTCTCTGAACCAGACCCATCAAACCACCTTGTTCTCTCTTGCATTCTGCATCTTCTTTCTCTCTCTCTCTCTCTCTTCCTTTATTGCTGCGCTTCATTACTTCCATCTCCACCCCACACACCCTGGCTCTGCTTAGCTTCTGTGTCCTTAAAAAAATTTTTTTTCACTCAAAGGGAGGTGAGTCAGAAAATAAAACATTTGATTTATCCGTAAAGAATGTAAAAGACAGTAGTTAATTTCCAGTCTGATCCTCCTGTATCATAAAAAAATCATGATTTGCATACAAAGTTACAGAGGTTGTATTTTCTGGCACACACTGAATGCTGATAGAAAGGTGACATCACCTACATGTGCCATTTGAAAGGTTATATATTAAATTTTCCTTCAACTTAAGCACTTTAGTGACACCTATAGTACACTAAACAATTGTTTAAAAAAATACTTTTTATTCTTTGAGTGAAAATAGGCCTGCTTGTGCATAGGGTCTAATTTGTTCAAAGATTAAATCTTGTTTTTTTTTACCATATATATTTGAGAAATCTCATTAATGTCTTTACGCTTCCTGTTTTCAAGTTCAAGTTTCGTTATTGTCGTTCGCATCACGTGATCGGTGGAACAAAATTGTGTACTAATTGTTTTACCTGTAGTGTTATGAGTTAGGCAAAGACCAAAGTGGAATGCTGCCATTTTAAAATGATTTATCTCAAAGATGTTATAACTTTATGTAAGTGAAACCCTGTTTTATAAACCTTTATATTGTGGTAAGTTTCATAGATGAATATTTACATCAAAGTCTGTAATTGTTGTTAGCTAGCAGTAGCTATAACTCTTTCATCTGGAAATTACTAAATTTGAAACACTGTTTAACACAAAATTGGTTGCAGTGAAAGGGTTTGTCAAATTACTTTTATATGAATTGAAATGAAAGTTTCAGGTTGTTTTAAGTTGGCACCAATCTGTTTTGGTGTTAGCCCAGACTAGCTGTTAGCCGTTGGCTAGTCTATCTGGTCTGAATTCTGCTGCGATCCATTTGTTCCCAGAAGAGTTTCTTAGTTTCAAATGAAAAATCAACTGGAGCGCCCTTCAACGTCAGAATTTTGACTCAGAAAGTGGGAGATTCAAAAATCTAATATGGCTGACTCACATATGAAAAGCTGCGTTGGCTGCTGTAATAAACCTTTATTTTAACTTTTCATTGTTTGCATCTCAGTAATCGAGTTACACACGTAGCACTTTCCATCCACTATAGTGTCACCTGGAGTCGTTTGTTTGAATGCGCAGAATACAAAAACATCCAACATCACCAGCTTGTATTGATAACAGTAGTTCGCCTGGTCACTGAGTGCAGCCAGTTGCTAACCGTACTGGTTTTCCGAGTTGCAGCTGGAACACAGTAAAGTCGGGAATTATGTTGTTTCCAGATGTGCCTTCTGACATAAACACAGCAAACAACTGTATTTCTTCAAATTGAAGTTGTTTCAAGAACTGTCTGAAACAGGTTAGATATTTATTGTTCATAATTTTAAAAAGACAAATTTTTAAATTCCAACCCTCCTCTTTATTTTGTATATAAATAACAGAACTTTAACCCTTACCATAACTGTTACTATGGGATTTTCTGCATCTTTATTTGCTGTTTATGCTGATTTTTACATTATTTTTTCATTAAAAAAATTACCGGTAGATGATTTTTTGCATAAAAGTTCAAAAAGGAAAGTGATTAAACTCAATGTCCTGAGTTCAAATCACAGATTTGACTCAAAAACATCAACTAAAATATGACCCATAATGAAAGAAACAAGTTGTGAGAAAACCGATAGACCATTGTTCAGAAAACAATATAACTTTAAAGATTTGTAGGTGAATTTCAGACCAACAAGATGAGCAAACACTGAGTTTTAATGCAATCCTGAACTGCAGTTGAGCATCCTCCCATACAAATCGAGTGAACTCACATTTTTATAGATGTAAATTACACATCAACTTCCTGTGAGACTCTACCCTAAAAACTATTTTATATAAGTTTTCTAAAGAAATTAAGATCCTTCACAAACGTCAGTGAAAGCAAGAAGATAAATGGGAGCATGAGTATCAGAAAGTGTAAAGTTCCAGGTTTGTTGTCCACAGTTTCAGCTTTTAAAGTGACAATTGTTGTGCTTCCATCAGATTTAATGCCACCACCTCTTTCTAAAACCTTTCAGAGGAAGTCTTTGGACAGAGCCACTCCAAAGTTGGGTGCAGCCATGAGGATAGCAATGGTGCAGATGATGTTGAAGACGCTGAACCCAACCAGGCACAGGCGGTCGATGACGGCTGCAGCGAACTGCCACTGCTCCGCCACGCTCAGCTGACGGTCCTGCTCGCGAACGCGCTCCACCAAGAACTGTACCTCCGCCAGGAGAGCCTGCAGCTGATTGTCCACTGCTGCAGATCGAGTGAGCCCGCTCTGGGCGTGCAGAGGTGCTGATCTCCCTCCCTCCTGCTCTACACCACAAGGGGCTGCAGTGGAGGGGTCAGGGTCAGGGGATGCAAGAGTTTCCAATGTGGCCATCCCAAACTTTGAAGGTTGGAGGTGTTGAAGTGTTGGTAAATCTCCAGTTGTTCCTCCCACTGCTGCCCCTTCCTCTCCCTCTCCTCTGGTGTTCCTCCCATGGCTGGTGGTTCTGCACCTTGGGGCTGGTTCCAGTTCTGCAGTAGCCTGGAAGGTCTGAAAGCCCATGTAAGGCAGGTGGCCATTAGGCTGCAGGTGTGGATTGGGGTTGGGGTCTCTGTGGCTTGTGTTAGGAAGGGTACTGGTGTGGAAATTTGGTCGGAGTGGGTGGCTGAGCTGAGCCAGGCTCGCCTGCAGAGAGTTGAGGCTCTGTGGGAGGACAGATGGGGCTGGAGTGGGGATAGTGGTGGTGGTTGTGGTGGTAGGAGAGGGCAACGTCTTGCTGCGAGAGTCTGCTTGGCAGTTTGAGAGAGTTGGCTCCGTTCCTTCGCCTGGACGCTTCATACGCAGAAACCAAGGGACCCACTGCAGCAGAACCAAGTGCACCTGATGGACCAGAGAGAATTTGAAAATCCATAAAGCACATGAAGCCAAATCACAACCGAAAGTGACACACAGATGTTTCTGCAGTGGTGAACAGCTGAAGGAACAGTTCAGATTTTATTTTAACTGGGCTTGTGTGGTACTCTATAGTCAACATTGTATCGGCAATAGAAGGCAGTCAGAGTGATGTCAGACTGGGGAGGAAAGATTTTCATGTCAAACAAGATGGGGCAAAACAATTCGTCATAGTTAAGAAACTCAATACTTTCAACATCATCCCTTATTGCACAAGACAGTCGTTTACTTTGTCATTATTTTATTATCTGAGCAACATCTGTGTTGCTAGCACAGAAACTACTTGTGTATCCTTCCATAGATCGGCAGTGACACCTACAACCATAACCATGACACATTTGGAGTGAGGAAATCTGCATGAGCCAGGCTATACAAAAGGAAAAACTGTTAGAAAGACAAAGAATTAATCTGATCAGAAGGATGCATTAATGCTTTATGTGTTTAGCAACATAGATGTTGGGTATAAGATATATTAGTGCCAAAGTCAGCATGAGTTTCAAGTAAAGGTGATGAGGTATAAAAATTATTCAATATGAGGTCAAATAAGATAGTTTTTTTTTAGCTTGACAATGTTGAAGGCAGAAGTTTGCTGGTTTATTCCACTCTGTCCTGAGTTGACATTAGCTTGACTCCCCAATGAGAATTTCTTCATGAGCCTCTGAACTAAAATTGTTCAAACTGTTGTTTACAGTAGGTAAGATGCTGAAGCAGTGGTGATTTTAACCTCTTTTTGGGGGTGCCCAAGTACCCTTAAATTTTAACTCAGCACCCCTGAAAATGTGATGACAAGCAGCATGCAGGACAGAAGCATGCTCTATTCACAAAGGGAGAGCTGTTGGTCAGGCTACTTCTTTTTGCGCCATTAACTCTAAAATAGTTACTGAATCAAGTGTTTACTTATGTAGGTAAACATAAATGTTTAACAACCTGTTAAAATACACCAAAATGCAGGAAATGGCATCTACTTTATTAAAAAATTTCTGGGGGAGGACCCTCCCCCACCACCACCACCATCAATGTGTCCCCTCATATTACAGATGTTGGTCAAGCCAAGAGCCATTGTCAGCACTGGGGGCTAAGTGTCCCTAAAGGTCAGATTCTAGAACCGCCCCTGTATTTTCTTTAAATAAAGTTAAACTGACCAAATGAGTAGGAGGACACTTCAACAAGAGGACCTGACTCAACCTTGTTAGATTCATATACAGTACCTGGATTATTGAGCATGCATTAAGACATATGAATCAAACATTAAACCATCTGAAAAAAACATGAGTTACTTATGAACATTCTTGAGTTACAATTTTCATGTCACCCAAATATGTGACACTTTTAGAAAATGCAATATGAAAGGATTTAAAATAAAAGGACGAAAAAGCACTTTGCTAAGGTTGTTTGCTTTTAATTATGAAGTGTTGATCTTGACGTCTGTACTTCTGTTGATTTCACGTCCAGACAGGAAAAAAGATTTAACTTGTTTGACATTTTAAATAATAAAAAGAAATGTAATCTATGGCCTTGATATAAAAACATTTCACAGGAATTTAAAAAAAAAAACAACAAAAAAACAAAGGAGACTCAAACGTCTCATCTCTAGACACACATCTAATTAAAGAAATGCTGCCTTCATCCCAGAGGCTTAAACTAAGATCCTCTTATGTTGAGAACTGATGGCATTATTGAATATACCGGTAATGCTGTGTGTGGTCTCATAGTGTTTAAATGAGTTTGTTATTCTCTCGATGGTATAACTCACCCAACGTGGTATGTGTCCATTGTTCAGACTGTGGTGATGGAACTGGAGGACGATGACTGTGGCCACCACTGACATCCCAACAATCACCATGGTGCTGGCAAAGTACTGGCCTGCAATGCACAACAGTCAGCGTTTTTTACAATCCTTGTATCCGGCCTTAAAAGATTAAAAAAGGAACATCGGTATGCAATGCACACAAAAGAAAACTGACCAATCAAGGGTACAGAATCTGAGGTGGCGGGCATAATCTCTGCAACCATCAGCATGAAGACCGTTAGAGACAGCAGAACAGTGATGCCTGAAGGTTGCCAAAAAATAAAATAATAAATTAGATGAGAAACTTTTAGAAAAGAAGGTTCATGAGTTAATTACAAACTTTTTTTGTCTGCTTAGTTTGATTTCTCGCCAAAAGCATCTGTCCTTCTAATATTTCCTAAAAATCACATTCGATTTTCTCGCTTCTCTGTCTTTGCCTTCCCACCTCAGATAGCTAATGCAAAAAAACGCTGACAAAAGAAGCGGACCAGAAAGAAACCCCTTTTATAATGAAGGCGCAGTGAGAAAAAAGGCATTTTTCATATTATGAGTTGAACGCTCTCATTCTTATTGTCACTCCGTTACTTGCTCCTCTTAATTCCTCACCGAGGCTGATCTTCTCCCCGGAGTTAGCCGGCAGCAGGAAGACCAGCAGGGTCATGGAGGAGAGGAGCACGCACGGAATCAGCAGGTTGAGAGCGTAGAACAATGTTCTCCGTCGTAACGTCACCACAAATGTAACGTCAGGGTACGGCTCTGCACAGCAGTCATAGAAAACCTCGTGACGATCTCCAGGGACCTCTGGGATAAAAAGATAAAAACATAAAAGAAGAGGTTTGTTGCTAATTTATTGTTGTAACATTAATGTTGATCATTTTTATCCCAGGAAATCTATTAATGTCATAAAAGCATCAGGTTAAAGGGATTTTGAAATGGAACGGTTTGAATAATGAATATCTTACCTGTTGTAGATAGCTCTTTGAATGACCTCCATTCAAAGAAATAGCATTAATGCTAACTGAATTTATGAGCAAATAGCTAGTCCAACTGGGACTAAGATCAAAGTTACATTTCTGGAGTCTTAATACTTAATACAACTCCATTTTCAAAAACAGTTCATGAAGCAATATTTGAAAAACCTTTACACCATCATCACATTCATATTACTGGTACATAGTTACTCTGGCAGAAATATACCGGTAGTAATGTTCCAGCTGAACATGTTCCAGGTGGCACCAGAAGTGCTACAGCTATCTGCTGATGCTATTGTTCTTGTATCTAATCACAGAATCATTTGCTCCAGATGTTACGTCACAGACATCTACGCTGAAATAGTCAGATTTTCCGTGAAAAAACACAGCGCCAAATTTAAAATGATTTGAATGAAATTTTCATATATTTATCATTTTGTTTGCACAAACGAACATAGTTGAATGATACAAGATATATATGTTGTGCCATTTTATGCAAAGTTCAAACATCATGTCAGTGGACCTTTAAGACTTTTAGCTTTTAGCTAGGCTTTTGATACTTTTAGCTTTTAGCTGTTTTGTTGCTTTTAACTTCTAGTTAGATTTTTGCTCCTTTGAGCTAACTTTTTTACATTTTAGCTTTGCGCTAGCCCTTTTGCAATTTATTTTGCTTCTATATGCTCTTGTTACTTTTACCTACAGTAGATTCCTGCCTTAGCTTCTAACTACCATTCTTCTACTTTTAGCTTTTAGCTACTAGTATGTTCAACTTTCAACCTCTAGCCAGATTTTTGCTATTTTAACATTTAGCTAAACTTTTTCTATGGCTTTGCTACTTTTTGCTAATGGTTTTCTACTGTTAGCTTATAGACTTTTACTACTTTTGGTTTTAGAGAGGCTTTTGGCACTTTTGGAGTTTAGGTAAAAATGTTCTGCTTTTATCTAATGTTTTGCTCCTTTTAGCTTGAACAATTCAGTTTCAGCTTTCATAGAAAATGCAGCTTCTCTGGACTGGTTACCTTTAGTATGTTTACAGATGAAGTGTGTTTGATGCTACACACACTACATACCCATCAGATCCCACTCTCCATTGGACATGTACCCTGACACGTCGGCCTCCTTCATCTGGATGTCCATCAGCCAGCCATCAAAAGTCCACGAGCCGAACTTCAGCTCACATCGCTGGATGTCAAATGGAAACCATCTCACGTCCACATTACATGTACTGACAAATATTCCTTCAAATTGCAGGAAAAAGAACATTAGTTTAATTATCAGCCATGTAAATGTTCCCAGTTTGAGACAGAGGGGCTTATAGCTCAGTGTGAAGTAAGAGGAAAAATTGCTGTAAACAATTTCCAGATTTCATTTACTGCAGCGTTTGTCAGGGCAGCGTTTCCTCTGAATGTTAAAACAAGTTTGGAGCAGAAGTCTCCAGCTGATGAAGCAAACGTACCTGGAGGCAGAAACTCACAGAAGCCACTGGAGTTGACCAGCACGTTGGTCTTGAAGGTGGCGTCAAACTTATCGTGAGCGCTGAAGGACGATCAGAAAGAAACCGTTTGAAAAGACGGAGCAGCGTGGATGGTGGTATAAATATCTGCATGTCACACACCTGTTGTACAACAATATGTCAGGGGTCCAAACCTGGTCGGGGCTGAAACGCAGGTTCTTCACTCCAGGATACTCTGACTGGTTCCACTGCAGGTAGTGGTCATACCACTGCTAGGAGACGTAACATCTTGATTTGTCATTTTCTGGTGGTACTGATGTTGTTTTTATGATTGCTACTTGCTCAGCACTGTGCATAAGTCTTCAGTCATTCTTTATTACCACCTGCCACCATGAAATGTGGCCAGTAACATAAACCAGGGCTATTCAACTAAACTGCTCAGGGGGCCACAGTTAAGCCAAGAGCTCAGGGGCCGAACATCCAGCAGTTATTGCCACTAAGTACGTTTATTTTATGGTTTACAATCTATTTTTATTTAAAAATGAACCCATTGGTGGACCAAACTGAGTTCACCCGTGGGCCTGATTTGGCCCCCGGGCCACCAGTTGAATAGCCCTGACTTAAACCTCCATTTGTTTGTCTGTTAGCAAAATATTAATGAGCTACATGACATACAGGTAGTCCCCGACTTACGGCCCCCCTGACTTAAGGCATTTCGGACTTACGGCCCGCCTCCCCAGTGATGTCGTCACACCTCCCATTGACTTTCAATAGCTGCACAGTGCCTATTCTATGGTTTTTTTGAGGGTACTGTGTTAGCTAACTGCTTGGAAATACAGTACTGTACATGTTTATGGTACAGAATGTACGCTGGTGTTGTGTTA
>JARVLU010001073.1:15048875-15059506 GCA_031762415.1 Simpsonichthys santanae | reverse complement strand
GTCCCGTGGAGCTGACTGAACCCGACGAAATTAAGGAAATAACGTCAAGAATTCAGCGCGAAAACGTGAGAACGTACATAGAGCTGTGTAGGTGAACTGCCTGCGTTCAGTACACGCGTACGGAGCGGTGTACAGCCGTACGCAGAGCTATACTGGGGGCTTGAGGATATTTAAAAGACAAGAGCCAGTAGTGATCAGCATCCCACCTCCAGACCAACACATTTATTATTTAGGACAAATTAAGGAGGGGGAAAACTAGTTATATCGCAAAATTTATCATTATTATGATAATGCTCTGAAATATCGCAATATAATTTTTGAGCCATATCGCCCACCCCTAACTTCAGTACATGAAGCTTGTATGTGCAAAATTAAATCTGAAATTAATAAAACATTGTTTCTGAAATCCTCCTCTCTAGCTACCGGTGAGCGGCAGCACTCTGCACGACCAGATAGCGATGTTGAGCCACCAGCGTTTCAATGCCCTGACCACACGGATCCAGCACAGCCTTCTCGGGCGCAAGATTCTGGCCACCATTGTCATGAGGAAGGGGGAGGGCCTGGGGACTGTCGTCAGCCTTGGAACTGGTAAATCCACAACCTTCGTTATGCAGCCTGTGAAGTGGTTCAACAAATTGAGGAAAGTGTGCCGTCACTGCAATCTACCATGTTTAGTTTTAACAGGAACAGAATGAGGTCACCACAGAACTGGGAGGCGATGAGTTGTCACAATGTTTGACATTGAACTCATCTGCTTTTTTGTTTTTTTCCTGTCAGGAAATCGTTGTGTCAAAGGGGAGGAGCTGAGCCTTAAAGGGGAGACGGTCAATGACTGCCATGCTGAAATCATCTCCAGAAGGGGTTTTATTCGGTAGAACATGATATCGTGCTCCCTTATCGACGTTTCTCCTTCATTTCTAAATATACCTCCAGCTCTCCAAGAAGCAGTCTGCACGATTGTATTTGAAGTGCAACTCACTGTCTCCTTTGCTCTCAGGTTTCTGTACAGCGAGCTGCTCAGGCACTATGATGGAGCAGACGACAGCATATTCGAGCCAGCGGAAGACGGCAAACTCAAGATCAAGCCTGACATTACATTCCACCTCTACATCAGGTGGAGGATTAGACGCGCTCTCTCTCTAAGCTCGCCCTCCTCAAAAGACCTGGGATACGGTGGTGTTTCTTGTGCAAAGCTGACCAGTTGTAATTTTTAGTTTCTGTTCATTTTTTTCATCCATAGCACGGCACCTTGCGGGGACGGCGCTCTGTTCGATAAGTCATGCAGTGAGACGGGAGATGAAGTTCAGGGCCACCAGCCTCTGTTTGAGAATGTAAAGCAGGGCAAGCTTCGAACTAAAGTGGAGAATGGTGAGATTTCCACTGGTTCTGTTCCAGCCCTGGTCTGTCTGCAGGAGATGTAAGCTCTATCACTGTGTGCGTCGCTGCTGTTCTCAGGTGAGGGGACCATCCCAGTGGAGTCAAGTGCCATTGTTCCCACCTGGGACGGCATCCAGCATGGTGAAAGGCTGCGCACCATGAGCTGCAGCGATAAGATTCTGCGCTGGAACGTGCTGGGCCTGCAGGGGGCGCTGCTCTCCCATTTCTTGCATCCCATCTACCTGAAGTCCATCACTCTTGGTAAATCATCCTGATCACTGTCAGCTGGTGTCAGTTAAATGAGATTACTCCCATGCTGACATCGCTTTACGACTCAGATTCTTCTTTTCTGACCTGTATTTGCTGCGTTTCTCTGCCAGGCTATTTGTACAGCCACGGTCACCTGACACGTGCTGTCTGCTGCCGGCTGGCCAGAGACAATGAAGCCTTTTCCAGCAGTCTACCACCCTCCTTCAAGCTGAACCACCCCGAGGTAACAAAACAAGTCTTTAACAAAGTCAGACACGGACATAAATCACAAACATCGAGGTCAATCTCATTAAATTAAATAATTAAGCTGCCAACCTTCCTGTTTGTGCCTACACGGCTGTTTTTCATTGTTCCTCTAATGTAAATTGAACTCATCCATCAGTTAATGAGTGGAACGGTGTTTGTTTCACTGCCAGGAAAAATGGCCGAAAAGTAGTAGCTAGTGGTTTCAATCCATCTCATTTCTTATATGAGCTTTTTTTTAAATTCAGCTTTGGCTTTTATTCACCCATCAGTGAGAGGGACTAAAGTAACTGGCATTACTCAATTATTTGGGACTTGCTGCTTTCAGATGAACCAAATGTCATTTTCGTCTGAACTGTAGGTGGGCAGAGTGAGCGTGTACGACTCCACGCGCCACACAGGCAAGACCAAGGAGTCCAGTGTGAACTGGTGCCTTCAGGACCAGCACAATGTGGAGGTGCTGGATGGGACAAAAGGCAAACTGGATGGGTACGTAGTAGACTGTCAGCACACTTTGTTGTTTGTTAATGCTGTAGATGTTGTCGCTTCAACAGTTTATAATGGGAGCTGTTTTTGTTAGAGGCTGCAAATTGTTTTTGTATTTACCAGAACAACTTTAAATCTGGGGCAAAATGTAGATTTTAAGTTGATCCATGTATAGTCTAGATCTGTATATTTTCAGTTTTGTGTGGCAAATTTCTCAAGTCTTATTTCAGTAAATGGCAGAGAACTACAAATTTTTCTATGAACGCCTTTAAAAACTCCATTTGAATTCATTCATTCAACCTTTATTTAAACAGATAAGTCACATTGAGCCACGAAGACTCATTTACAAGTGAGACCTGTTTGGACAGACAATAAAATGCAGTCACTCTAACAATTTTGTTTTTCTATATAGATCTCATCTAAAATGTTTTTATTTTTTACAAGATAAAATAACGGAAGAAAAAAGGAAACAAGGACATTTGAACTTGTACTCGGTCTGAAAGAAATTAAATAAATGGTATTGGGAACCCCTAATTTTGACCTTTTTGCCACTCAATAAATTCACACAAATTAAGTTCAGACCTTTTTCTGTCCAGAACAGCTTCAGCAACGTTTGTGGATTTCCTTCTAATGAGCCTCTCATTTTCTATTTCCTTCCACACAGCGAGGACATTTCTACACTCATTCAACATTTAATCATGATAGTGAAGTTATGTATTTTTTAGCGTATAAATCGCATAAGCGTCACTGTTGACCCGTCACGTTTATTATGTGTTTATTTAATTATCAAAACCGCTTCATTTTGCCTGGGCAGCATGGCGCATCCATCCCTCCATCGCGGCCGGAGCCGCTAGCTCTCCAGCGTTCCTCCACCAGCTGAGTGAAGCGAGAGTGTGCGCGGGAGGACTCGCTGTTGCAGTTCTTAGAAATTTAAGGTGTTAGTCCAAAATTGCGTTATGAATTTGGGAAAAAATAAAAGTATACAAGTCACTTCACCGTGTAAGTCTCAGGACTGACAAATCTATGCAAAAAAACTGACTTATACGTCGGAAAATACGTTACTTGTCATAGTGGATGAACAACGGCTTCAAAAATTAACCATATATATTTTTTGTTTGTTTGTTTGTTTTATTTGTAGTAAGAAATCTTTATCTACAAACATCAGATTTACACCCAACCATAAAGCTACCAACACTGTGTTTTAGGCACTGAAATAAACTGTTTTTTACTCTCAGCAATTGTAAAGAATTTTAGTTTAAAAAATTGTTCAATCTCATAATTCTTGCTCATCTACACAATCCTTAGACGACTGATGCTGGATGATCATATTTTTTTTCAGGAAGTAGTGTTACATTGTTACCTTAAAGTGGAGTCAAACAACAACATTTGCCAATTTGAAAGAGCATTTGTTGCTGTGAACTTTAGATCTATACGATACTCTCACAGAAACAAATACAATATACTGTATAGTAGGAGTTTTTATTAACTAGTCAGATTTAACAAAATATGTTATTTAAACCAACCAGAGTGGTGCACAGCACGTTATATTACAAACTAAACAGCAACCTCTATGTTACAAGTAGCTTGCTTGTGTCACCTCAGCTGTCACATTTGTTTTTGTGTTCTTTTATTTTTTTATACAGTATACTTAACTAAAAAACATCTAAATGTTTTCCCTCCAGGAACAAACAGGCCATGTCTCGGGTGACCAAGTCCAACCTGTTTTGTTTGTTCCGTGCTCTGTGCCAGAGGTGTGGCCGCTCCGACCTCCTCTGCCTGTCCTCCTACGGCCAAGCCAAGATGTCTGCTGTGCCCTTCCAGATCGCCAAGCAGCAGTTCTTTAAGTCTCTCAGCGACCACGGCTACGGAGCCTGGATCAGCAAGCCGATGGAGGAGAAGAACTTCGAGGTGACAGAGGGAAACAGAAACAACACGTGCCTCCCGTTGGGGTACGGAAACGGTAAAAGAGAAGAAGCAATGGAGTGCAAGGAAGATGTGCAGATCAGCACAGGCTTCTTTACTCAATGAAATATGTGGAGGAAGACAAGTAGAAAGCAGGGGCCGATTAAAGGGCTGTACATGTCATAAAGGAGAAGAACAATCAAAGAATGAAAAGCCAGTGGCCAGAAATGTGTCTTCTGATGGAACTTGGTTGAAGGCTGCAGAGAGGGGATAGAAAGGGACAGGAAACATCAAGGGCAGCGCTCGCAATATGAGAGTCTCAGGACAGAGCTGGGGAGAACTCCGCTGGATGTAAACACTACGTGCAAAGTTAATTTTTGACATCAGTAATCTCTATGACAAACAGCTGCACGTCTTCATCGCAACAGTTTGTAAACCGTTAGTTTGTATTATGTTGACCATACCGTTCGTCTCGCTCAACTTTTCTTTAAACTGAAGTTTCTGTTTGAGTATTTCCTGTGTTGTGAATGTTTAAAAAGGAGCATTTGTGAGCATCGCAAATGCAAACTGGACCAAAGAGTTCTGTTCGTATCAGGCTGCAGTTTATGTTTTTATTTTGCTGCAGGAGCTCAGGCGTGTCTGACATCAGTTTCAAAGTTTCCTGCCAATTTAAAGTTGTTTTTTTTTTTTTTTTTTTTTTTTTTTTTGCAACTGCATGAATCACTTCAAAATTTAGGAGACTTAAATCGTTCTGAGATAGTTGAAAGTCAGTCTGTTGGAATACGTGCCAGTTATTATTTTTACAAAGTTTGACCCAAACTGGGAGCGATTAGTGAAGATATTTGAGTCTTTAGGACTTAATGATGTGGCTGTTTGTCGAGCTAATCTTTTTAATGTTGGAGCGTTGTTATTAGGCGTGACTGAATCAATATTTGAATAAATATGTCTGGTTTCTATGGAAGAGGATGAGGGCCACAGTGAAAAGAATTTTTATTTTATTCTTTTCAGAATTATGACTAATCTTTTTAAAAATAAATACATTTTTACTGTAGCCCTTATCCTCTTCTATAGTTTCCTGCATTTTTCATGTAAAACGTAATTTTAGGACATAACTAGCTCTTCAGTTTTGCAAGTTCAACAAAAATTTGTCCTAAGTTTGAATTTCATAAAAATAAAAAATGTTTTTTTAATCCAAAGATTGTAAACTGAACATAGTGCATGTCCACATGTCAAAAAGACAGTTATGAATCTTACTCTATGCACGCATAGCCGAGCATCAAACTTTACGAATAACCAAAATAGTGTCCATCACATCTGTATGCATCAGTGACTTAAATATCTTCAGTAATTACCTCCCGTTATGGTCAAACTTTATATGAAATGACATAACTAAGATAAAAACAGGAGCTGATATTTACGAGTTGTCACATGGATCGATCTTAACTCGGCTCCACTTCCTGTTCTGTGGCACGTCGTTCTTATAAGACTGGTTGTGCGGCTTAATAAAAATGACTAAATATCTTGAATTATCTTGTATAAAAGAGCAAACAAATTTAAACATCAAAAGCATAATTTCTGTAGTTTTAGACACTGAATTAATAAAACTTGGACATAGTCATTTTAGTAGTTTAAAGCTGAATCGTTTGTCACAAATAAAAACAACAACAGACAATGAGAAGCTATAAGGAGTCACGGGCGTTCACTCAATATGCGACTAATTATGCATTGAGTTGCAGCGATTGTGTGTTTTCGTTATAATTTGAGTTTTAGGCTTGAAGACGATTCTGAAGTCAAACAACACATCCCATCAAGTTTAATAAATGTTAAAAGTAAAGTCCAAATGGAAAAGCTGTGAGTCCATCCCATGTTCCAATAGTTTACAGAACTGGCAGCAAATAACCTGCAGTTGACGTTTACCGTTTCTCACGTGGTTGTGGATGAATTTTGGCCCACTATTATTTATGACTATTAATAATCGGCTTTTTAAAAATGTTTTAAAGTGCATCATTGGCTTGTATCTTAAAGTGAACCGTCAAACTGCCTGGGAAATGCTTTTCCAAACTTCACGCTCGGAAATGAAACCGCTCATTAACCTGTTTTCAAACCCGATAGCCCCAAACGCTGACTAGCTTTTACTTTTTCAGTTCGCTGTAGCTGCAGAAACTTAAAAATGCTGATATAAAGTGCAGAAAACTGCATTTTTTTCCCCCTCTCCCCACGTTGAATCAACTTCAGGTTGCACTCACGTAGTGTAGATGAGGGTGAAGTTAGATCCAGGATCTTGTTCAGCAGCAGTCAGTCTGAGCTCATGGTGGAGATACGGAGCTTCTCCTGTAAATAAGATCAACTTTTACACATCAGCTTGTTTTCACTGTCACTCCTGTCCGTAATCCTCTGATTAACACCAGCTGTAAAATTTATAAACTGTACACTCGATACTGTCCATCGCTCCACTTGTTGCCATAGTTACCATTAACGTAGCATAAGTCAGTGCAGTCCTTTGGTCGGCCCCATTCTGTGCTTATTAGTGTTTCTTAAAAAAAAAAATAGCTGTGCTATAAGAAGTTCAATATTTCTGTTTTTCTGGCTTGTATGTTTTTGAGTGATCCTGTCTTTGTTCCATTTATTTTTGTAATTAATACCCATGCTTGCAGGTTGTTAGAAAGCTCTTGAAAGCCTCAAATTGTTCCTTCATGTTAATTTTTACATCCTGATTCGGGGCCGGAGTCTTGACTCTGACCTTTTTTCAAGAAGACCAGAAGAATTGAAAAACGGGACTTTGTCTTCAAATACACTTTGTTTGCGTTTAGTGGATGATGCAATATATACATAATTTGTACACAAATACATGAATGCACAGGCGTACAGTGGGATTTAGAGGCCTGAGTCCTGTTTTTGAAGCAGCTTTAGAAGATCTAAATCATAAATTTGGTCTTGAAAGAGCTGCAGGGATATTATTCTGAGGCGCTTTTTTTTTTTTTAATCGAGCACAGAAAAGCTATGCAAGTCTGCACTCCGGTTGTTCAAGCAGTTTGTAACTCTGGTGTTTTTACAGAGTTTGAAAATGTTTCATGGTTTCAAGCATGAAGTTGTGTCTGTAGAACAGAGAACCTGCTTTTGGACGACGTTGCAGCACCTCAATTAATTTTTACACCTCAAAACAAACGTTCAGATCTTTTGAAGTGGGATTCAATGGAAAAGTTGTAGCTAGCGCTTTGAATGACCTCAGTTTCTTCCTAATAAGGGTCGTTCATCCACAACAGGTAAGAATAATTGTTTCTAACCTTTTTACTTTAAAAGATCTGATCATATCGCGTAAAGCAGCAAATTAAATTATGCATTTATTAGCTACTGATATAGCAATATAGATACTTAATTGTATTTCTTATTCGCGTTGACTTTTTCAATAAAATCACAAATTCATTGTTAGATTGTGACAATTTCCGTTGTGGACTCAGACCTCTGAACCCCACTGTATGCAGAAACCGATGCTTGGACTTTAAATGCTGTAAATAGTCAGTCTGTGTGGGCGTGTATTTGTGTATTTTTAATGTATATATCTTGTAGATCATCTTAAAATTGTATTTTTTTTTTCATTTCTTTTATGATGTTTAAATTGAGATTCTAGTGGGGAAAAACATTGTTTGACAAATGAAAGTTAAACAAATAAATACATCTGTTCCCATTTATTTTGCTTCTTGATTAATTTCCTTGGAGTTGAAATGATTAAATGACACATGTTTAAATTATTTTTTCTAGAGTCTAAATCCAGAGTCGGAACTACTGCTGTTGAAACGGGCCTAAGTTCACTTGTAGAGTTTCATGCGTGACAAAGCTGTGGATTACATTTATTCTAAAACTAGGATTTTGTTTTGGCTGAAGGTTTGACTGAGTACAGGATTTTTAAAATAATTGATGACAGCGACTTGTCTCGCTTTCTTCTAATCTACCTTCCATGTCCTGAAACGATCCTCTGAAGGATCAGCAGATGGAGATGTCTACACCTAAAACCAGCTGGTTTACTGTTTTCAGAGACAGCCAAACAAAATATCTGCTTTAATACTCCTGCATTGATCTGTGAAACAAATAACATTTTATTCTTCTAGCAAATAGAAGTTTGTGTTGAAGCCCATTTTGATGGTTCTCTTAAAAATCAATACAAAAAAACTCTTTCCTAATCATTATAGTATTTTTTTCCATTAGAATTAAGATCAAGAACGTCTTAACATAATGTCTGTTTTTGATATTTTAGCCCAATGTTTGAAACAATGTTGCAGTTTCACTAAAACATGGATACATTGCTGTTGAACCAGCAGATCCAATAGTCTGAGCTCTGGTCACATGCACAAAGCCGTGTGTGGTTGGTTCTGTCTGGCAACAAAAGGACATCAGGTGGGCATAACATGTAAATCTGTTAACGGCGCAACATTAGTTAAAATGTTGAAGTATCCTAAAGCTTTTCAACATGCAGAAAAATAAGAGTTCTAGAAATGAAGCACTTTACAATTTTTATACAAATAAAAATATTAGGGGTGCAGATTTCCTTGATTTTGGGAAATCGGAAATCGGCCAATGCTTGCATGAGAAACCAATTTTACCGATTTTTTATCTAGTTTTAGCAATTGTCTAAACTTAATTTATATTTCAGAGCACTACCTTGTGACCAGTTAAAACAAGTTTTTATTGTTTCTAGAATATTGTTCACGGGTCTGTTTTTCAACAAAATAAGATTGAAATTGAAGGTGCATTGTGACCTTACAACATCTAACAGTTCTGCTTATAAAACAAAATCTGTATCGGCAAGTCAGACTTTTTAGAAATTGGTGATCGGTGATCGGCCAAAAAACTGCAATCGGTGCACCCCTAATATATATTTGTGTGTGTATATATATATATGTGTGTGTATATATATTGTATATATATTATTTTTATTTATTTATTTTATATATTAGTGCTGGACAATAATTCGATATAGATATATCTTGCAATAAACTTTTATTCAATAACGAAGATGTGAATTTTAAGCATATTTTCGATAATTTGAAAAGATTAGAGCATTTCACTGGCGCTTTTCTTTTTCTGTTCGGGTTGAAGCGGCCGCTTCAATTTCAACCCGGACAGAAAAAGCTGTAGCACAAATACGTAAGTGTGTTATGACGTAGATATTACGCAGAGCTCGAGTTCAGAAGGCATTAGCGATAGCAGGCTAAGCTAATCTCCAACGCTCGTTCAGTTTTCTCTTCAAAACGAGTGCTCTTGACCGTCAGAATGTGATTGAACAATGTTTCACAAGCAAAGAGAAAGCAGATGATATCACTGAAATGAGAGGAAAGACTAATTCGTCGGTGTGGAATTGGTTCGGCTTTCTAAGATGTGTTAAACTGCAGTTTTTTTCTTCTGCAGCGAGGTCCTACTTGGTCTCTTTATGCTGCAAAACGTGACTGAGTCGTTCTAACTATCAGTGGGAACATCTAACTTGTTTAATCTGAAGAGTTTCCACTCGATAGATGTCAGAAGATGAAGTACAATAAAGTTTGAGCTACGTGTCCCTGAAACCACGACGTACTGAAACAAACAGCCCCAGCGCTGCATGTTTTTTTTTTTATTAATTTTTTCAAAATAAAACAAATTTCATCAGAAAGAAGAAAAAAATTCTTATATCTGCCCCTTATTTAAAAACGACAAAATAACTACAAACAACAACCTTCACTTGATCAGTCTCCAAACTGAAAACAAAAAAACTTCATGTATCCTTCACCTGCACTATACCTTCCCAACAACTTTAATCATCTTTTAAAACATTTACCGTAAATTGTCTTAGAAATGTTTATGGTGATATCAAGTCAACTCTACAATCCTGTTCCCTGAATTACAACACAGCTCCTTCAGACTAGTTCTAAAGGAAGTTTTTACAAACATTTACATTATCTTAAGGTTATAATGACTCTTTTTAACAAATTTTAATTGAATATTTGGGGGTAATATTTTTTTAATGATGTTTATACATGACTTGTAAAATACTATGTTCAACCAATCATATTTTTTTTTTTTATAATTTCATCCATCCATTCTCTTCCACTTATCCGGGGTCGGGTCGTGGGGGTAGCAGCCTAAGTAAAGAGGCCCAGACTTCCCTCTTCCCAGCCACTTGGGCCAGGTCCTCCAGGGGAATCCCAAGGCATTCCCAGGCCAGCCGAGAAACATAGTCCCTCAATCATGTCCTGGGTCTTCCTCTGGGTCTCCTCCCGGTGGGACATGCCCAGAACACCTCACCAAGGAGGTGTCCAGGAGGCATCCTAACCAGATGCCCGAGCCACCTCAACTGGCTCCTCTCGATGTGGAGAAGCAGCGGC
>JARVLU010001073.1:14983540-14993929 GCA_031762415.1 Simpsonichthys santanae | reverse complement strand
CATTAGGTAATACATTCAGCAAGTACTTTTACTTTAATACTTTAAGTATTTTTAAAAGCAAGTACTTATTTACTTTTGCTTAAGTAAAAACATTAATATGGTACTTCTACTTTTACTAGAGTACATGTTTGTCTGTTTTTTGTACTTTTACTTAAGTACAGTGTTAGAGTACTTTCTCCACCACTGCATATAAAACATTTAAAATATAGAAAAGCAATTCTGAAACCTGTACTCCTCCAAAGATGGCTCATAAGTAAATCCTAACCTTTTTTTTAATCTTTTGATTTTCTTCCTCTAAACCCATTGTGTGCATTCTTGAGCACAAATGTGTGTGTGTGTGTGTTGGGGGGGGTAAGTTTTCCATTGCCCTAAAGCGAGGGGTGAGCAGGTTAAAAGAAGCCGCTGAAGTGTTGTGAGCTGCATTGATTGGAAGTTCCCCAGTGCATTGATTATAAAGCCTATCAAAGTAGGCAAGAAGAGGATTTAAAGCTCGACTCCAGACAGATATTGATGGGTCAAATACTACAATCCTACTTCTCCTCAGCTTTGATTTTAAAATGTTAATAGGATTTTTCCTTGGGGATGTTGGACGTCTGACAGGAGAAACCAGATTAATTATTAAATCTGGATAATTAGGACTCTTATATGATGCTGTGACTTATTTATTTAACTATAAACTGAGTACCATAACAAATGCATTAACTGTCTGTTTTTTTATTGTTGTCTTTGTTTTCTCTCTGCAGAGCTCCATGTACTCTCTGGCACTGAAGTGTCTGATCAGCCTGTCCACAGTCATCCTGCTGGGACTCATCATAGCCTACCACGCACGAGAGGTTCAGGTAAATCACGTGTGCATGCATCGGCTGAGATACAGCCCATACAAAATCAATGCATTTAATCAAACGGGCCAGAATGAGAGTGAGTTGTGCTGGTGAGCCTGTAACAAATGTCTGAACCCAGTTTCAACAACAGCAATTTACTAAAAACTGCTGGAGTTACGGTAGAGTCTAAAACAGGCTAATGTTTTTCACTTCAGGTTTCTTCTTCATTTTCCATCTATCCATCCATTTTCTTTTGCCACTTGCATCTGCTAAGGGTTGCAAGGTGCTGATTTCTATGTAGATATGGGATTTATGTTTCTTTGAAGGGAGCTGGATCTTGTGGATCTATTCCTTTTAAAGAGCCGTTCAATTTTGAACCATTAGTCACATCGTACAGACAGTGACATACTGCATCACCCGTTCGTCTTCGGCTCAGTGTAAACGAGAGGCCTGTGTGGGTTTGCATCTGAGAAGAAGAAACAAAAGGAAGGGGAAAAATTTTAACACCTCCTAATTGTTTGCAACTTGGTTCCCATCGTTCTTTTTTTTTTTTTTGTTAAGAGTCATTCAGAAGATTTGAATCATTCATGAACATCACATCTCCGTGTCTATCTCTGGTAGAGGGCCAGGGTACACCCTTTCCATCACGCCTAGTCCATCGCAGAGCCACAAACGCCGCTTCGCCATTGATAAGTGCGACTCAACTCGGCTCTCCTCTTATTGGTTCTTCTCAGCTGGAGGTGATTTGCAGCTGTGACACTGAGTTTTCTCGCTCTATGGGTGGGATCATCAATGCAAAGTGGGCAGTATCGTAACAGGTCATTGTCTTTGAGCCACTCCACCTGTTGTGGTCCTTAACCGCCTTATAATTGGACTTCAACTTCTTTAGTTTATCTCGACACTGCTTATAATCCGGGTGTGACCATACTGTGTCGTTATCTCTGTCTCTCTGTAAATACACTCATCTCTCATGGCGCTGTCCGTCAACATGACCAGAGAAGAAATGGAGGTTCAGATGCAGTTTGCAGTTTTGCTGGGGGTGAGGGAGGTCTCATTCAGTGACGTAGCTTCACTGGGCAATCAGCAGTTGCTATCTGCTTATGTCAAACTCGTCACATCTGAGTAGTTCGCTTGTAACCACGAACAAGGTGGGCCCGTAAACTGGGCTGAATGGGGGGGTGGGTACCAGCTGTGGGTAAGCCCTTAACTGGTGCTTTGTGGTGCAGGACCAGTGGGAGTTGAGACAGTGGCAATGTGCCATTAAGGATAACCAACCACACATGTACACACTTAAATAAAATATCTTTGTAGCATGCAGTTGCTGCAGCGTTGGCGAGCGAGTCTCCAAAAAGTCTCTGAACATGTGCAGATGTTCTCAGTTTCATAACAAGTTGCAAAAGCTTGCAATCTTGTTGCTTGAATGTTGAATGCAACATGTATTTCTACAATCTCTGCACACAATTTTCTTTTTTTTATTGATTTTTTTTTTTTTTTTTTTTTTTTTTTTTTTAATGGCCTTGCTAAACTCAGCTGTACGACTCTCTGATCACTTAAGAGGCTGCCAAGCAGAAAAAAAAAGACCTAAACATTTGACTAAATCTCCTCAGATTATTTTGGTCTGTTTTCGGACAACATGGCACTGACAACATCTGGCACTATCAACTGACACACGTCTATTTGATCCAGACAAATCATTGATCTTAAAAACAACTCAGGTTCTTTTCAAAGTGGCCATGTTTTAATGGTATATCAGTGGAAATAATGAGATGGATACAATTTGCTTGCTCTCTAATTACAGCCGTCATTTTGTAAAGAAGTGTTTGTCAGAGCTGTCACTCTGCTAGAGATGACCACAGTGCTGAAAGGTCTGGTGTTTCTCTAATAATGAATAATAAGCAGTTCTAGCTTTGAGAAGGCATTTCTAAATGAGTTTGTCATTTTTGGTGTATATTTGTTTAGAAGTTCTTCAAAATTGAGCCTGCTTCAAATTAAACATGTGCGGTGTGCATTAAAGCTGTAGCAAAGCCAACATAATTACCATTTTGTGAAAGAGTAAAGTTTAAGCAGCGACCCGTTATCATATTAATGTGCAGCACTGAAGAAAACTTTGGATATCCGTGAAAAACAGCTATTTCAGAAAACCTGCTTGGGGATCTGTTTGGTGTTTTCCTTCCCTGGGGGGGGGGGGGGGGGATTAACAGGAGAAGGATAATCCAAGCTACAGAAATTAAAATACAAAGATTAAAAAAGAAAATCATAATATTAAAAAAAAACATGTGAAGGATTAAAAAAAAAAAGAGTCTGCACAGAGTGTGATGTTCAAGACGTTCCTGCTTCATCTGATTCCTCCGGCACTTTTGTAACAAAGTTCAGAAAAGTGAAAATTCATCTGTTTTATCACCATCCTTATCAGAATTAATGTTTTAGATTCCTTCCTCCATAGTAAATTAGGAATAATGTAACTTTGTAGAATAGACCCTCTGATAACATCTTCGTCTAACAAAAGGTCCTCTGTGCTTCCTGCAGCGTTCTTCTCTTCAGCATCACATTCGCAACAAGAGCAAAACTGAACACATTAGATGTCTGCTATTAACGGCATGTTTTCATTTGAATACAGATTTAAGCTTTAAGAGGGAACTCCTATAAATACATTTGCAACAAAGCCAGGCACAATAAGAGTGTCTGCGCTTTACTAACTCTGGGTTTACCTCAGATATATGCAATACTTACAGGATTTTTCTCTACCCAAACAAGTATTTGGGGCAGTAAATTAGTCAACATGACTTCAAATAATCAGAATAAGCTTTATTATCATTGTACTGAAGTGAGATTGTGCAAAAAGGCAATTATTGTGTGGATTTAGGCAACCATCTGTTTTGCTTCAGTCTTGGTCTGTAAATGCTTAAATGGATTTAGGCATCAGAAAAATAATGTTAGTTTTTGTAAAACTTCAGGATTTACTTTAATTCACACTCTGGGACAATGTTAACCACAATGTTGTCACATTTCTTCTTAAAAAAAAGCTTTTATTATTAATTTTGTGTTGTTATAGTGCAGATTTAGTAACAACTGATTTTGTATTTTTACACAGCACTAAATTCATTTTTTTAAATGTGCTTCGGGTGTAAACTCGACTTTGACTCAACTTCTTCTTCAAGCTTTTCATTTATTCTCCTTTGTTTACTGTGTGGTCCAAAAGGCTCCAGAACAGGCTTCATGTACAAAGCCCTAAGTTAAATTTAACTGAACAAACTGGTTCTGATGCAACCAGAGGGTGGAGGGAGTGTGGCCTTGAGATGCTGTCTTCACTATTTGTGAATGATGCATAGGCCTGTCGCCATAAACAATAAATCAGTTAATCGCATGATGAAAATCATCAGCCTCATTTTCATTTATCGGCTTTATCGTTCCTTCCTGTCTCTCTTTCTACTGAAGACACTGGATGACAAAAGGTGATAAATCGAAGCTTAAGACTTTTTTTTTATTCCAACAGGCTTTTAGTAATTAAATATGTGGTGACATTTTTGGTTTTCTTTTTGCTATTATGTTGTGTTTTTCTTGCTTTTTAACCTGTTGTCATTTTAAGTACGGTACTTATTATTATCTTTTTTTTTGTTAAGCAGTTTGGTCACCATCACCATGGTTGTATAAAGTGCTATACAAATAAACAAATTAAATAAATGAAAATTAAACAATGATGAAAGGCTCAAATCCAGTGCTCTTCACTGACCCCTCTCTTTCTTTTCTTTTTAAAATCCATTTTAACCGTCCAAATTTGTGTTTTTGGATGGTTAAAAGTAGCTAAGCTGCGAGCTAAACTAACGGCTGACCTCGGGAAGAAAACTCTGTCTTGTCGAAGCTCCAAAATTCATGTTTTAAACCCGTGCCTTTGTGTAAAAACTTGTTTTTCCTCTGCAAAAAGAAGCTGTTTACTAACTTTGTATTAAAAGCTTTGTGTGAAAAATGCTATGCTAAAGAGCTCAAACCACACGTCATTTTGGGAACCAAAAACAACTAAGAAGAGACAGCACATGTCACATCAAGGGGCCTCCCTCCCACTTTTCTTAAAGAGACACGCAGCTTGCTCCCTCACTATCCTTCCTTCATTTCAAACAGTCTTATACTGTCAGCCAGTGGTCAAAATAAGGTACTACACACAAAAATTAACCAATATTTCTTCTTAATTATTGTCAAATTACTAATTATTGTCAAATTATGGTCAAATTTCAAACAATAATATTGTTTATTGCAATAATTTCTGAGACAATTAATTGCCCAGCAAAATTTGTTATTGTGACAGGCCTAATGATGCGGTCCAGTTGGTGTTGTCAGTCAGAAAAGGGAGGGTTGCTCTCTCCAGGTTGGGAGTGAGGTGCTGCCTCAAGTAGAGAAGTTCAAGGATCTCAGTGATCACAAGGGAGGGAAGAAAAGAGCGTGAGCTCGACTGACTGGTCCAGCTGCTGCAGTATTGTGTACTCTGTGCCGGTCCGTTGTGGTGAAGAGGGAGCTCACCTGCGAGGTGAAGCTGTCAGCTCACAGGCCAGTCGATGTTCCTACCCTCACGTATGGTCACAAACCTTGAGCAGAGACCGTAAGAACGAGATTGCAGATAAAAGCGGTCAAAATGCGTTTCCTCTGCAGGGTAGTTTGACTCTTTAGAGTCATGGTCTGGGAACACCTTGGAATCCTCCCAGAAGAGCTGGAAGCATAGTCGGGGATAAAAAGGTGTCTGGGCTTCCCTGCTGAAGCTGCTGCCCCCACCACCCGACTCCGGAACAAGTGGAATATGATGGATGGAAACCGCTCTAGCATGTATCTAGTTTTTATGCTAAGCAAACGTGTCAACAACAACAAACAGTGGCTCTTCTGTAACTCAAGCTGGTTTTGCTTCAGAGTAAGTTGCATTAAAAAAAATTAAAGACCAAGCCTTTCTTGAAGAAGCACATATCGTCCACTACCTGTGTCCTTTTGTTCAGGACATATTTTTCTAACAAGCAGGGTTGACAACTACAGGTCATGCTAATTTGAGTCAAATATCAATAAGTAGCACCTTGCATGTGTTGTGAATGACTCTGCTCCCACCACACAAAATTTCAGCTCAACTGGTGTAAAATTACCTAAATTGTAGCCGCTTCTGTGATTATCCTTTAAAGGTCACTTTGCTGTGACGGCCATCTTGAATCAATAACTTTAAAAGTTAAATAACTTCAGGTGTACATCCAGTGTTGACGTTCTGCAAGTTCCATCCAAACAGTACACGGTGTGTTTGTTTCCCTCAGGTTCTTGAGATGGATCCAGAGACTCAGGTGTGTGTTGACTCCAACCAATTAATGACATTAACGAGTGTCTTTGACAAAGCCATGTGCATGGCTCGGCAGCTAATAGATACACAGAGAATGTTAAAAATGCACTGAGCCAATCATCAAACTGTCACTCCGTAGCACACACATGTCACACACACGGCCTCCACCTCTTGTAAGGCTGAAAAGATCCATCAGAGTGGCTTTCACGCTTCATTACATGTATTTTGCTCCTCGTCATTTCTCTAATACAATGGTACCACGGTCATTTAGCTGAGGTTCTCATTTGAAACCATTTGCAATTGATGCACATTGACTATTTTTGTTCCATTATGGGAGCTTTGTAAATTCAATGATTGGCCCAGCAGCAGATTTTACTCTCACCAGGTAAACCATGGCGCCCATCTTTACAGTTCAATGCCCCGTTTCCCCCTTTCGACGCATCTCTACAACTTGGGATATTGCTGGAAATGTTATTAAAGATCCAGCGTGTCTGCGATGGAGATTCTGATACGTTCTCTTATAAGGTCTGAGGTCTATCTGCAGATCAATATTTATGGTGATTTCCTATTCACTGTCAGACTCCAAGACTGAAAAGCGGATAATCAGTCTGTCGGAGGCAGCTGCTGAGTATCAGGAGTCATCATAATAACTGTGCGTGCACGTGGATTTATGAGCATATGGTTAAACATTCATTGATATGAGAGCTTTTGTTTCCGCTCGGGAAGTTTGATGTCACTTTAACACAGTCATCCGCCCACGCCGCACGCTGTGGCTGGTGCACGTGACAGGCATGCTAATACGGACAGGAGATTGAGACAACGCTGAGCCGACACCGGGATATAAAATGGTCTTTTGTTAATCTACCTGAGAAATAAATCCTTTTGATTAAATAAAGGTAGGAGTTTGGGGAGGACGCTGCCAAAGCAGAGGTGGGAATCCCGGCAGGCTGGGGGAGGTGGTGCTAGGATTTAACACCAAATCACTTTTGATAATAACCAGAGTGAGGAAAGTGATAAAATGTGAGCGTTTTTTTTTTTTTTTTTTTACACGACAGCAGATGACAGCTGGACTGGATAATTCTTGTTTACAGCTCCAGCTTGACTTGTTTCTGATGGTTGTTATATCTTTTCATTTTGACTGAAATGTTTCCCTTAAAACTGCTAAATGAAAATGGGGACATTTTGGTTTCATAGACAGATATGTTTTAATGTATACAGGCCCAAACCCAAGTAGTCCCTCACTTATCGCAGGGCTTACATTCCACACACCCCTGCAAAAGATGAAAATCAGCAAGGTAGGGACGTTCTATATATTTTAGTATTATGTATTTTAAGGCTTTATAAACCCTTCCCACACTCTTGCAACATTTTTGACAATGTTCTAAACTCTCTGAAAGCTCTAAAAGAGCACAGCAAAAGAGAGAAGACAGACCACGGTTACTGAGCCAATCAGTACTCGAATGGCGATCGGGAGCACCTGGACATTTCCCGGCTCAGTTTGGGTTAAGGCTCGGTTCAGGTCGCACGTCATTATTTTAAATAAACAATCCATACCCACACTCTGGTATCTGCCTTACTGAAGCTCCCACAGCAGCAATGGGGAAAGACAAACCCCACCCCCTACTTTCTGTTTCTGAGGCTGTCTGTCACAGGTTGTGCACCCCCTGTTGTGTTTCTCTGCTCTGCTGTGGCTGTCATCCTCAGAAAGAGAAAGGAGGGGGCCCCTCGGCCATCACTGAGCGGGCCAGGCCACCAGGAAACAATGTGTACAATCTTGCGTTGAAAAGTCGCGAAAGATTGAGTCCACTAAGTCGAACTGTGAAGTATCGAAGGACTACTGTACACTGCTTTCAATGGTGTTGCACGTTTATTTGTAGCAAAACACTTTTGTTGCTCTTTGAAATTCAAAATGGCACTAAATAACTATTTCAAAGCTTATTATTAACTTTATTGTTTCCCTTAAGCACTTTCATAATTACAACCATAAAAACGGTGTAGTCAGCAGATAAACGTGCAGCTGGTTCTTGGCAGTGGCAGAGTGCAGCATCCCACAGATTTATTTTATCGCACTTTTGAGTTTTAAAACTGTTTTGGACTCAGAAGTCTAGACTACTAATTAAACACCTTATTTCTCTCAGCACAGTCACCACACCTGTTTGCTTATATCCATGGACAGCATAAACGTGCATGTTGGTGGCTGGTTTTCATTGTTGGGTGGCTCAAACACAAAAGCAGCCACATTATTAGCAATGCCATGCAAAATGAAAGGCTTTGTTCAATAACAATCTCATCTTAGATTGGACTTTTCCTGTCAGAGCATTTTGACCAGTGTGTAACAGGATATTACTCTCAAACCACATGCATGTGTATTACATTTGGGCAGCAGATCCTCTCGAGATCAGAACAATGTTGTCTGGTTTTGCTGCCAACTTTGCCACCTTCTCACTCTTTCACCCATCTCTTTCCTGTCTCTTCTTCCTCGCATCTTTTTTCTCGCAGTACTTTTATTGTTTACCACGTAAACATGGCTTTCTTTCCTTTTCTTTTGCCTACTGCTTCTCTGACTGCATCAGATTAGATTTGTCTCCCTCTCCATCCTCTGGGCTTCAATTCAATTTTGTTGTTGAGTTTCACATCCTTTCTTCCAGACTTCTCTCCTCCCTGGTTACACAGCATTCATCTTCTCACCGTTCTCATGAACTTGAAGAATCGTTTGCATTTCCATTCAAAAAACTTTGCCCTCTTTTTTTTTAGCCTTTTATCTTTGCCTCCTTTCACACTGAGTCTGCTCTTGTAAACTTGCTTTTTTTGTGTGTGTGTGTTACCGTCCTCTTAGAATCCTTCTCTCTGCTTCATCATTTGTGCCTTAGAGTCAAAGCTGCAGTTCAATCTCGTCAGGGCACAATACACACTTCTGATGCCAAGCACAAATATTATACATTTAGTTTAAAGTGCACAATTTATTGGTTATTATCACCAAGTTACACTATGCTGATTTCCATACAGCTATTCAAGAGGAGAGTTTGAATCAGTGAGCACTTCTGAATTCAAATGTTTAAACCATGTCTGACCTTTCCTTAGACATCTGGGCTATAATAACATTAAATTTAGTCTAAAAGTAAAAGTTTTCAAATGTCTGTTAAATAACCGTCTCCATTCAATCAGTCAGGGCAGGAATAAATATCCTGAAAAGAAGATGAACTTAAGGGGATAACTCAGCTCTTTTGAAATGGGGTTCTATGGAAAGGAGCTAAAAGTTATTAAAGTACCACCAATTGCTGCCCTCTTAAAACAGGTCTAAAATAAATAAATTTAAAAAAAATCACAGCAGCTCATGCAAACTTTAATTTATAATTACAGTATTTACATGCCATCAGTTTCATATTACAGTATCTATGGTTATTCATTTGCAAGGACAATTAGCTGCAGCAACAGCAGCTAGCTAAAACTCTTCCTGCAGGAATATCATGATTTTTCTAAAGGAAAAGCTGTGTAATCCAAAACTAGCTGCAATTTTAAGTTTCAAAAATAGCTTTCACTTGAACCACAATGAAGTTTCTGAGTATTTTAGGATGGCAGTAATTCAGTTTTATCCAAGCCCCACCCAGGTAGCTCATCAATCTGATCAGATTCAAACTTTATTAATCCAAACTTAATTATTGAAAGAGGTTTCGACAGCAATATATTAATTAATCATAACCTGTCTGCAGAACCCCACGTCAAAGATCTAAATGAGCCCTTTGAGATCTTTCTTTTACAGACTTTTCACAACCTACTCAACTAAACACCCACTAATGTCAATTACTACAATTTAAGACCATTCACATCCAGTCTTAAGCTTATTATACATACCAAACTATTTGCAAGTTATGCTGATGATTGTCATGATTCTATGTAATTTACATATAAAACGTTTGTATTTTTTTACAGTGCTCTGGATGCATTTTGTCACAAGGACACTGCCAGTATAGTTCAAATGTTTCTAACAACAAACTAAACCATGACGTGTTTCATGTTTGTGTGTTCCATTAAAAGAAGTTAGTATTTTTTTCTTATCTACCACATTTTTTTTATTTTTCAATTGAACCAAATGAGTGTTTTTGATGTGTATATGTTGTATAAACAATTGAAAAATGGACCACAGACATTTAAGCTGTAAATGCTAAGATTTTAAACCCCAGTTTGTGCTCTCTGACGTTTTAGCACCATTTAGTTTTTGGTTCCGTGTGTCTGAACATGTTTTCAGTTATTTATGTACATATATAT